>CAUYUJ010020789.1:0-150175 GCA_963575745.1 Prorocentrum cordatum | reverse complement strand
CAAACAAAGGATGTTTGGGAATAGTACCTAAGCGTCTCCTCCAAGTCCTCAGCCAATTTCTCCTGCTCCTCACTCTCTCCTCGGAAAAAAACTGAAACAAAACCTATTTGCCAAGAAACCCCCGCACTATTCGCCAGCCTCCAATCCGGCATCGGAAGGTATCGAAAGTGGTGGGACATTCAGAAGGCAGCCTGGCGCAGGGACCCAGCCAATGCCAACGAATGAACGGAGTTACCACGCTCTCACATTCGTTCATACATCCAGGAGTCGTGACAAAATCCGCCGACCCCTTGGGGATCATCGGCGTGTGAGATGCTTCCCCCTCCCCAAACCCCTCCCTCCGGAGCCCGGTCCGGTCGATTTGGAGAGGGGGGGGCCGTCCGGCCAGAGCTCACCAGGGGGGTCCGGCCCTTCCCGGGCCCCTTTTGGAGGTCCACGACAGCTCCTGGGGCAGCCCAAGAGGCCCCCAAGACGGTCCAAGAGGGCCCCAAGACGCCGAAAGATCGTTCCAAGACGCCTAACATGGGCCGAAAGATCGTTCCAAGACGCCTAACATGGGCCGAAGACGGCCCAAGAGGCTGCCAAGACGTTCCAAGAGGCCTCTCATCAGGAGGCCTCTAAGAGGCCAAAATGTTCAAATTCCCTTTAAACATGCATTCCTAGCACATACGATTTTTCCGCCTTCACAGCGCGGGAGCCCTTCCAAGATGCCTCCAAGACTGCCCTAAGACGGCCCCATAAGCGTCCAAGAAGCCCCAACCACGGCACAAGAGGCGCCCAAAACGACCCCAAAAGGGCTCCAAGATGGCCCCAAGAGGGGCCCGAAAGGGGGACCACGAAACGAACATTCCAGCCGTCCGCCCCTAGAGGCTCCCAGGAGGCCACAAGAGGCTCCACAAAGGCGTCCAGACGCCCCCAAGAGGCCCCCAAGAGGCCCCAAGAGGCACCCCAGAGGCCTCCAAGAGGCCCCCAAGAGGCTTCCCCAAAAGGCCCCAAGCACAAAGAGCGAAACATATATTTTCAGCAGGTTCTCCTTTTGACACCAGGAGGGCTCCAAGACGGCGAAAGGACCACCAAGAGAGCTCCAAGACGGACAGAGATACACGGACATTTCGAACCTTCGGCTCCAAGACGCCCCAAACGTGCCCCAGGGACCCCCAGGAAGCCCCCCCTCAAAAAACAAAGGGGTCGGCGGTGTGGCGTAAGCCTAAGAATCACAAAGGTCGTTTTGCCAGGCTTCGGGCACGAATCACTGACGAACCCATCGAAAGCTTCAATGGTACATTTGTTTGCTACGTTCCGCTCTTTCATAACACGGATGTTGGTGCCTACGCTTAAACTCTGATGACACCAGCCCGTACTGTTTGAGGTAATCGTATCAGTGCGTAGTTGTGCGTATCTGGAACGGTTGAAAAACCACGAACCGAACATACGAGCACAACAGGCTGCAAAACAACCGAGTACACGTCTGGGGATCCGAGCGATGAGCGTCAGCTACGTCTGTTGCCTGATGGGGAGCGATGCAGCGATACGCCTGCGGTAGACCCTCCGGGCCATACTCACGCGCCCTGCACACTGGAGCAATGTGCGGGCTTCCAGCTCAGCATAAGCGAGCATTGCAGATGCACGCCTGCCAGTGAGAACAAAGTAGCTGCTGCGTCTGGCAAGCCAACCTGAGCCGTGCTCGAGGTTCCGACAGGAGAGGTCTGCACCCCGTTGGCGTGTGAGCACGGACGTGTTTCCGACGCGCGCTGCTCCAACGCACGGGCTGCACCGTCTCGGCTGTCGAGTTGTCCGACACTAGCCCCGCTGCGCGCATTCTTGGATCCAGCTCGGGAGGGACGTTTGCATCCGGCACTTCCAATGTCACAGTTTGTCGAATATGAAGCCATGGTCTGATAACGGGTCTCGAAAACTGCCAGCATGCTTGCCTCGAGCGAGATTCGGGCGTTGGCACAGATGGGTTTAGTGGGACCTGGTTTTGTGATGTGTACTGGGGGACGCCCCCCCCCGCCCCGTTCCACTGACCGAAATGGCCGTCACACGAAAAAACGCGCGTTACGGCAGACCTGTTTTAGTGGTTCTAGCCAATTGAGGGGCTCCAGGGCCCTACCACCAACCGGGTCCCCTTGCCTGGGGTCCTGGCTATACCCGAGAGGTCATTGCGCAGTGGATCACTCCTTCCAGGTTCAAAATGTACTGCCGGTCTGGCTGAATCACCTGCCAACCCTGAAAGCCCAGGCGTCCTCACTCCTCCCAAACCAATCAAGCAGAAGAGCCACGCTCGGCAAATCGCCGTCGTCGCCGTCGTCCTCGCTGTCGTCGTCGCCGTCGTCGCCGTCGTCGTTCGCCGAGCCGGGTGCCGTTGCCATCGCCATCGCGGCGCCCAGTCTGAACCACCCGCTAAGTTTGAGGGGGGAGGATCGGATTCCCTCCTCCCGGCTTTCACTCTGGCGAGGGGGGGCGTTTCGGACCCTCACCTCCTGACGCGCTCAGCGTACTCAGGAGACGATCTTTCAACGCTTCCAACAACTAAGCGGGTGGAGGGTCGGTGGTCTTCTTGGCGTGGCTCTCGCCTCAGCTCCACGCACGCTTGTCTTACATGCTCGCCAAAACAGCAAGGATCCGCCGACCACCGCTCGCCCGGGGTGAGAAGGCGTGTGAGATGATTGGCTGCCCCTCCTCCTCCTCCTCCTCCTCCTCCTCCTCCCCCTCCCCTGCGGCCAGAAATCGTATTAGAGGGGAGCCGGCGAGGGGGGGGTTGGGGGCGGGGTCTGGGAAGGGCAGCATGGCAGCGGGATGCTCCACGCCCGCCCGCCCCATCCTCGCCAACCTCGCTCTCCTGGCCCTCCTTCTCCACAGCCTCACCCTCCTGCTCCACGCTCGCCTGATCCTCGCGCGCGTGACCCAATCTCCTGACGCTGCCCCTCGCGAGCCTCGCCCTCCTGATCCCCACGCTCGCTCTCATCTCGATCATCTTCCTCTCGCCGAGAAGCGCACGCCCCTTCTTCTATGTACAGAAACTCCCAGTCAACCGCAGAGCGGCCGGCTAGCATGTATCCCCGAGGCTCCTGACCAACTGGCCAGGCACGGTGGAACGACTCCTGACGAATTCACTGTTATGGGGGTCGGCGGAATGACGTAAGCCTCTTGAGTAAAAGGCCATTCCTTTCCAAGTGGGGCTCTCGATTAAGACATCTTAAGATCTGCTTCGAATTCTACGCTTGGGACGTGCGTTTTTGCAAAATGAATGCATGGATGGCGGCTCCTTTTCAAAACTTGACTCTCGCTGAACACTTCTTGATTTACACCCGGTACAGCTGGAAACGTACGAGGGCGGACCCTTTTCAAACCGGAACTCTCGCCCGAACGGCACGCCTTTTCGGGCGTTCACCTTTCAAGGAGGCGTCTCCCGTAGTGAAAAGGAACGGTTGCGGGGACGTACGCGGAAGGTACTCTGGACGGGAGCGTGCATTGCAAGATGGCACACACACACACACATCCCAAAGTCATTCTAGTCTCTCCTCTTGCGCATCGTCCCTCCTCCTCACTTCTTCCTGGCCATGCAGAGCGAGGCCGCTGTTCCCTAGAAAGGGCGATTGCTGGTACAGACTGCGGCACAGCCAACCCCCCAAAACTGAGAGCGGACTCCGCGGCGTGCGCACCGCACCTGCTGCTGGAGGAGTGCAGCATGCTCCCGGAGACCGACACGGGCTCGGTCTCGCGCCGAGCCCAAAGTGCTGATGTCACTGAAGGGGCCCCAGGACACACAGATAAATACACACAAATAAAAAGATTCCCCATATTTTCCTATATTTTCTAGGTTTTTGTCTTCCCACCCACTTCCCATATTTTCCCATATTTTCTGGGAAGTCGACGATTAATTGGGTCTGTGTGTTTTTTCCCCTCCTGAGTCACCCCAGGGGACCCGCGGTGGCCCGGCGCCCCCCCTTGCGCGTGCGTGAGGGCGCGCCCTCTGGCACCGACCCTCTCTGCCCGAAGCTCAAAAACAACAAGGAGACGCCTCGGTGGACGGCGGCACGCCGCCAGGCGCCACGGGATGGCAAAACAGCGGCGCCCAGGCACGCGTGCCGGCGAGAGCCCAGTGATCCTGAGCCAGGCACCGGGCTTGGGGCAGTGCGAAGGGGGGTCACCACTAGGGGGGTCGCCACTTCCTCGAGGAAACGCCACTTCCTCGAGACTTCCTCGAGGAACTGGGCCCCCCAGAGCCCCGAAAACGCAAAGAAACGTCCAAGAACATCCTCGACCCCTCGACTCTCCATCCTGGAACCTCGATTTCCAGGAGAAGCTGGCGACCCCCCCAGTGGTGACCCCCCTTGGCACTGCCTGAGGGTTGCACGCGCTCAGCGAGGTCCGGGCACCGGCTGGGCTGGGGCGGTCTGGAGCGAGGTGGCCAGAGCGCGCCGGCTCTCCTGCACCTTGCGCGGCGGCGGCATGCTGCAGGGGCGAGGGCGGGCTTGCGACAGGAGCGCACGTACATCGCCACCGCTACATCGCCACCCCGCCTTTCGAGCTGAGCCGTCAATGCTGCCGCACGAGCACGGTGGACCTTTCTGAGCTGAGGGTAGAACCACGGCATCCTGTTGCAGACAGAAGCCACGCGCCAAACTGCAGGTCGAGTGGACACGATGCTTTGCCAACCCGAAGTCGCGTCCAGCTGCGAGAGAATGAAGAACCGGAGCGACCCCCAAGCCTAAGCCAACTCAGACGACACATTGAGCCATATCCAAAGACACAACGTATACTTGAATGCCATGTAATATTCAAGTTGCCGTGCCGATCAACACATCAAGGGCTTAGAGAAAGGTGGAAGGGAACTCCTCCTACTCGTCCTCCTCGTTACGTGTCGTCTCGCACCTGCCCGGCTCTCCTCCCTCCTCCTCCTCCTCCTCCTCCTCCTCCTCCTCCTCCTCCGCCTCCTCCTCCTCCTCCTCCTCCTCCTCCTCCTCCTCCTCCTCCTCCTCCTCCTCCTCCTCCTCCTCCCCAACCTCTCAAGCACGTGGAGGTGCGGGATTCGGAAACAGGTTTCAATCCTTCGACAACGTTCGCTTCTGGCGGCGTTCCATCACTGGAGGGAGGGGGACGAGAGGAATGGGCGGAGGGGGCTTGCAATGGACGAAGCGGGAGCCCGAAAACAGTGCGGCGGCCCAAAGACTTCCAACAACATTCAGGAAACCTTTCCTCCAACTCACCTGTTTCCTTTTTGGCGAGGAATGAAGGGGAGGAGGGCTTGCCTCTATGACCCTGAACGTCCAGCTGGGCCGTCCCCCATATCACTCGTTCTCCCGTGTCCTGCTCCGCCTCTTCCACCTCCGTGCTCCTCGCTCCTCCCGCCTCGGTGCTCGGCCTCCACCTCCTCCTGATCCTCGCCCGTCCCTCCCCCCTTCACTCCTCAATCGCCTTCTCCTGCCCTCTCTCCCTCTCTCCCTCTCTCCCTCCTCCTCCTCCTCCTCCTCCTCCTCCTCCTCCTCCTCCTCGCCTCGCCCTTCGCGTCGCCTCGTTCCGCCCGGCTCGGTGGTGCGTCGCGCCGCGTCGTGCCGCCGCCCCTCGCGTCGCCCCGCCTCGCCTGGCCTGACTCGGCGGTGCGCCGCGCCGCGCCGGGCCACGGCCGGCCCCCTCGACTTGCCCTGCCTGGCTCGCTGGTGCGCCGCGTCGCGTCGGGTCTCAGCCCCCTGGCCCCGCCTCGCTCGGCTGGGTGTGAAGGGGCCCTGGGACACACAAATAAATACACACAAATGAAAGGATTCCCTATCTGTTCCTATATTTTCTGGGTTTTTGTCTCCCACCGCCCACTTCCCATATTTTCCCATATTTTCCGGGGGATCGACGATTAATTGTGTCTGTGTGTTTCTTCCCCTCCTGAGGGTGAGCCGTCGCGTCGCGCCGCGCCGCGCCAGGTCTGAGCCGCCCTCGCCTGGCGCTGCTCGGCTCGGAGGGTGCGCCCCGCCGCCCTGCTGAGCACGGAGGTGCTCGCGGGCACAGTGGCGGACGTCGCTGGCGCTGGGCGCTGGCCCTCCGCCGCTCGCGGCGCCAGCGGGGGCAGCGGAGGCAAGACACGACGACACGCGTGAAGTGGCGATGCGTCGTGTAGCGTCGAGGCGCGCTGGGCAACGGGGGGCTGATTCCGTACAGTGGTCTCCCGCTGCGGCCGCCGCTGGCCCCAGGCATCCGCTGGGCGCCATGGGGCGCCAACTTGTGGCCAACATCGTGGATAGACTGGCACCTGGGAGCGCCCCGCAACTATCTCGAGCAGCTCACGAATGGGAGCAGGCCGTGGTGGGCGAGGTTCACCAAGGGCCTCGCCCCTTCAGGGCTCGAGGGCGGCCCTGGCAACGAAGGAGTGATTGAGGTAGGCAGCAGCACCAGCATTGATTGTGTCCCTCCCCCTTCCCTTCCCTTTCCTCTCCCCTCCCGTTCCCCCCTTCTCTTCCCCGCCCCCTGCGTCGAAAGAGAAGCACATTTGAGTTCGAGGGCGCTCGCGCATTGTCTGAGTGGCAACTGAATTGTCTTTTCCAGGCGCAATCGAAGGATTGATGGCCTGCCATATCCACTGCAATCCGAGGTGTCGTCCCACTTGTCTTTGGCCCCTGGCCTGTAGCAGGACACGGCCTCTGAGCCGATCGGGAGTGTGTGTGTGTGTGTGTGTGCGTGTGCGTGTGCGTGTGTGTGGGTGCGTGTGTGCGTTTGTGCGCGTGTGTGTGCGTGTGTGTGTGTCTGTGTGCGTGTGTGTGTGTGTGTGTGTGTGTGTGTGAGTGTGTGTGTGGTGTGTGTGTGTGTGTGCGTGTGAGTGCGTGAGTGTGCGCGTGTGTGGGTGTGGGTGTGTGTGTGTATGTGCGTGTGTGTGGTGTGTGTGCGTGTGTGGTGCGGTGTGTGTGGTGTGTGTGTGTGTGTGCGTGTGCGTGTGCGTTTGCTTATCGTGTGCGTGTGCGTGTGCGTGTGGTGTGCGTGTGCGTGCGCGCGTGCGCGCGTGCGCGCGTGCGCGCGGTGCGCGCCGTGCGCGCGCGCGCGTGCGCGCGTGCGCGTGTGCGCGCGTGCGCGCGTGCGCGTGTGCGCGTGTGCGCGTGTGCGCGTGTGCGCGTGTGCGCGTGTGCGCGTGTGCGCGTGTGCGCGCGTGCGCGTGTGCGCGTGTGCGCGTGTGCACGTGTGCGCGTGTGCGCGTGTGCGCGTGTGCGCGTGTGCGCGTGTGCGCGTGTGCGCGTGTGCGCGCGTGCGCGTGTGAGCATGTGCGCGCGTGCGCGTCTGCGCGTGTGCGCGCCGCGTGAGCGTGTGCGCGTGTGCGCGTGTGCGCGCGTGCGCGCGTGCGCGCGTGCGCGCGTGCGCGCGTGCGCGTGTGCGCGTGTGCACGTGTGCGCGTGTGCGCGTGTGCGCGTGTGCGCGTGTGCGCGCGTGGGCGTGTGCGCGCGTGCGTTCGCGCGTGTGCGCGTGTGCGCGTGTGCGCGCGTGCGGGTGTGCGCGCGTGCGCATGCGCGCGTGTGCGCGTGTGCGCGTGTGCGCGCGCGTGCGTGTGCGCGCGTGCGCGTGTGCGCGCGTGCGCGTGTGCGCGTGTGCGCGTGTGCGGGCGTTCGGGCGCGCGGGCTTGAGCGCGTGCGCGCGTGCGCGTGTGCGCGTGCGCGCGCGTGCGTGCGCGCGGTCGAGCGCGCGTGCGCGCGTGCGTCTGCGCGCGTGCAAGTTTGCGCGTGCGCGCGTGTGTGCGTGTGCGCGTGTGCGCGTGTGCGCGCGTGCGCGTGTGCGCGCGTGCGCGTGCGCGTGTGCGCGCCTGCGCGCGTGCGCTCTTGCGCGCGTGCACGTGAGCGCGTGCGCGCGTGTGCGCGTGTGCACGCGTGCGCGCGTGCGCGTGTGCGCGTGTGCGCGTGTGTGTGCGCGTGTGTGCGTGCGTGCGTGTGTGCGTGTGCGTGTGTGCGTGTGTGCGTGCGTGCGTGTGTGCGTGCGCGCGTGTGTGCGAGTGTGCATGGGCGCATGTGCGCGTGTGCGCGTGTGCGCGTGCGCGTGTGCGCGTGTGCGCGTGTGCGCGTGTGCGCGTGTGCGCGTGCGCGCCTGCGCGCGTGTGCGCGTGTGCGCGCATGCGCGTGTGCGCGTGCGCGCGTGTGCGCGTGTGCGTGTGCGTGTGCGTGGTGCGTGGTGCGAGTGCGTGTGCGTGGTGCGCGGTGCGTGCGCGTGTGCGCGCGCGTGTGCGTGTGCGTGTGTGTGCGTGTGCGTGTGCGTGTGCGAGGTCGTGTGCGCGGTGCGTGGTGCGTGGTGCGTGGTGCGTGGTGCGTGACGTGTGGTGCGTGGTGCGTGGTGCGTGGTGCGTGGTGCGTGGCGCGTGGTGCGTGGTGCGTGGTGCGTGGTGCGTGGTGCGTGGTGCGTGTGCGTATGCGTGTGCATGTGCATGTGCGTGTGCGTGTGCGTTTGCGTGTGAGTGTGTGGGTGTGGGTGTGGGTGTGGGTGTGGGCGTGGGTGTGGGTGTGGGTGTGGGCGTGAGTGTGGGTGTGGGTGTGGGTGCGGGTGAGCGTTTGCGGGTGTGCGTGTGCGTTTGCGTGTGCGTGTGCGCGTGTGCGCGTGTGCGCGCGTGCGCGTGTGCGCGCGTGCGCGTGTGCGCGCGTGCGCGTGTGCGCGCGTGCGCGTGTGCGCGCGTGCGCGCGTGCGCGTGTGCGCGTGTGCGCGCGTGCGCGCGTGCGCGCGTGCGCGTGTGCGCGTGCGCGCGTGTGCGCGTGTGCGCGTGTGCGCGTGTGCGCGTTTGCGCGGGCGTGCGGGCGTGCGCGCGCGCGTGCGCGCGTGCGCGCGTGCGCGCGTGCGCGCGTGCGCGCGTGCGCGCGTGCGCGCGTGCGCGCGTGCGCGTGTGCGCGTGTTCTCGTGTGCGCGCGTGCGCGTGTGCGCGTTTGCGCGGGCGTGCGGGCGTGCGCGCGCGCGTGCGCGTGTGCGAGTGCGCGGGCGCGCGGGCGCGCGGGCGCGCGCCTGCGCGGGTGCGCGGGCGCGCGGGCGCGCGGGTGAGCGGGCGCGCGGGCGTGCGAATCGGTCTGGGCGGGCGGGCCCTAACGGGCGGGGCGGGTCGGGCAGGCGGGACATCCAAGTGCGGTGCATGATGTGCATGATCGAACTGACACGCGAGCACCTTGACGGGCGGGCGGGGTCGGGTCGGGCCGGGCGGGGGGGCCCCTGACAAGCGGGTCGGGTCGGGCGGGCGGGCCGGCCCTAACGGGCGGGTCGGGTCGGGCGGGTGGGGCGCCATCGAAATCGCACGTCGGGTCGGGTCGGGTCGGGCGGGCCCTAACAAGCGGGTCGGGTCGAGTCGGGCGGACCCTGACGGGCGGGTCGGGTCGGGCGGGCGGGGCCGTAAAATGTGGTGCATGATCGAATTCACACGCGGGAACCCTAACGGGCGGGTCGGGTCGGGTCGGGCGGGCGGGCCCTATCGGGCGGGCAGTGTCGGGTCGGGCGGGCGGGCTCTAAAGGCCGGGTCGGGTTGGTCGGGCGGGGCGTGAAAATGCGGTGCGCGATCGAAATCGCGCGCGAGTGCCCTGACGGGCGGGTCGGGCCGGGCCGGGCGGGCGGACCCGGGTCGGGTCGGGTCGGGCGGGCGGACCCTAACGGGCGGGTCGGGTCGGGCGGGCGGGGCATTACAGCGCGGTGCATGGTCGAGTTCGCACGCGAGAAGCCTACCGGGCGGGCCGGGTCGGGTCGGGCGGGAAGATCCCTAACAGGTGGGTCGGGTCGGGTCGGGCGGGCGGACCCAGCGGGCGGGTCGGGTCGGGCGGGCGGCAGCGCGGATTTCGCTGCTCGATCACCAGAGGCCCTGCTTCGCCCTCGCCACTGGCAAGACCACCCTAGACGTGGCGACTCGCGTCCTGGTCTCTGCGGAAGCGGCCGCAAGCGGGGGCAGAGACACGGTCGCCGCCATCGTGGACATTGAGAACTGCTTCGGTCGGATCTGCTGCAAGAGCCTCATCACTGCTGCACAAGAGCTCTCATTCCCACGGAAGATGCTGGCTTGTGCGCTGGCGATGCTTCCAGCGCATGGGATGTTGATGTGGCTTCAGACTGTATTATATGCCGTGGTGGTGGGCCAAAGGGTGCTGCCTGGGTACGACTTCGCAATGGCTCAAGTCAAGCTCGTAGTGATCACATCAATGGATGCGTTCGCTGCTCAGCGGGACCGCCCTTGGTCGCTGCAGACGACCTCGCGCTGCAAGCGTTAAGTGTCCAGCAGGACCGGTGGACACGATCAAGCTCCTTTGTGACCTCCTCGTGGACCTCGGCTTGCCGGTTGCCAAGTCCAAGGCCGCGCTCGCGTTCTCTGAAAGGGTCGACGGCGCTGGGGTGGCTGCGCGGCTCCGTCGCTATGACTGTCGCGCGCAGTCCAGGCTGGAGGCGCTCCGGCGGCGAGTGAAGGTCATGCGCGGGCGCGTCCAGCGCAGCAAGCGTCTGGCTGCCCTTGGCTCGGAGTTCAAGAAGGTGGCGCGCGCTGCGATTGGGCCGGCCAACAGCTGCGGTTTGGGCATCGCGAAGCGGCGCCGCACATGCCGGCACGCATGACCGCGCTGGCCAAGCAAGGCTGAGGAGCCATCCCGCCTGGACGCTCCCACTGGGTGGCATCCCAGCATGATCGCGAGCGCGAACGACATCCTGCACGTCCGGCAGTTGCCGGCCCGACCCACGACTGGCCACGCACGGCGCACGCGCAAGAGATATCGCGCGAGGTCGTGCAACAGGCGTGGAAGGCGCAGTGCCCCAATGTTGCGGCTGCGTGCGCCTGTCAGGGGAAGCGCGTCGCTGGTCCAGCTAATGCCCTTGCCAGATCCACGCAACACCTTGGGCGGGCCTGTCCGTCGCCTTCGCGGTGCCCACTCTTCCTGGAGAAGTCCTGGACTTGCGGGGCGCGGTGTCGTCGGCGGTCCAGTGGATCGCCCTCTAAGACTTCAAAGCAATTGGATGGGCACATTGGGAGCGGCGACCTGCAGCTGCATCTGAGATCCCTGGACCATCGCGCGAAGATCCCGCTGTAATTTGGATTTAACCAATGCGAGCTGCATTGACTAGTCGGAAGACCGCGCAGTGGGCGCTGGAGCCGCGCGCGCGGGCTGCTTCCAGATCGGTGGCCACTGGCGCTCACTGCTCGCGCAGCTGCGACTTAACCAGTGCGCATGTACTGACAACCCTGACTGACTTCGATGCGCCGGCGTTCTTGGCTCGCTCTGCCATCGGCGCCGGGACTGCCCGCGGCCCGGTGACCTCAGCAAACGGCGCGGCGGGCGACGACGCGAAGCAAGCCGCTTCGAGGGCGGCATCTGGGGACTTACTGCTCTCGTGCTCTTTGCGGCCCCGGAGCGGCTCCGGCGCCCGGCGCTGCCGCCGCTCGCCGAACCTCGCGATCACAGGCGCGATGTTATCCGACAACTCGCGCGCGGAACTGCTGCGCTGGGGGGCGGCTGCCGCGGCAGGCTGGGACTTCGCGGCCATCGACGGCGACCGCGTTCGGGCCTCTGCGTAGCCCAGGGCAAACGTCGCGCCAGGCTGAGGTGCACGCGGCCTTCCTAGTGCTCGTGGCTGGCATGGCACCCCGCTTGCGCACGCGAGCGGACGATTCCCCCCTCGGCGAAGAAATCCGCCGACCCTGTCGGCGTGTGCGAGGGGCTTGGCTGTTCGAGTCGTCGTCTCCGTCGGTCGTCGCCTCCGTCGCCCCCTTTCCCTGCAGCTTCCTTCTCAAGCCCGCGAGCGAGAGAATAATCTAGCAGTGTCGTAATCGAGTCGAAGGGAAGCCCCATCCCTTTGACCCCTTCCCCAGGGGGGGGGGCGCCGGGGGGGGGGGGGGGGGGGGGGGGGGGCGAGGGCGAGGGGGGGTGAGGGGGGTGCCCGGGGAAGGTGGAGGGGGGGGGGGCCCGGAGGGGGCGGGGGTGGAGCGGGGCGGGGGGGGAGGAGGGGGGGGGCAGATTAGTTTTTCCTCGGGCGGCCTAGAAACCTCGAAAACACTCCACATGAAGGCCGAATATGCCCAAGATGGCCCCCGAGACGGCCCAAGAAGGCACCGAGTCGCCCAAGGATCGGCCGACAACGCCCAAGATAGCCCCAAGACCGTCCAAGAAGCATCCAAGACGTCCCAGGCCCCCTCCAAGAGACCCCCAGGAAGCACCAAGAGGCCCCCACGAGGCTTCCAAGCGGCCCCTAAGAGCTTCCCAAGAGGCCCACAAACTACCCCCAAGAGGCCCCCAAGAGCGCTCGTCGTCGCCGTCGTCGTCGTCGCCATTCAGGGCCGGCGGCGCCGGCCGTAAGGCCTTCGCAATCCAGAGAGGCAGGATTTCGAGCTGGCGACATGCCAGCTGCCGCGTTATTATTCCTGGCCGCTGCTGCGTTTTTGCTGGCAGCTGCTGCCCGACAGGGGCGATCGCGACCTGCCACCTGCCGGCGGCATTCCTGGCTGGCCCTGCCATCGACGGGGGGGGCGCCCGCAGTCCGATGACTTCAGAAAGCGCGCGGTGGGCGACGACGCGAGGCAAACTGCTGCAAGGGCGGCGCGCGGGGACTCGTTGCCCCCCCGTGCCCTTCGCCCGAGGTGGGCCCTGAACGCGCTGCCTCCGCGGAGTGAGCGTCTGGCGCTGCGATCGTTCGCCGACCCCTGCGATCACGAGCGCGATGTTCTCCGCGGCCCGCGCGTGGAACTGCCGCGATGGGGGGCCGCTGCCGGGTAGGGCTGGGGCTTCGCGGTCGTCGCGGCGGGCTGAGCTGCGCGCGGCGTGCCGCATTCTGGCGGCCGGCGCTGCGCCCTGGCGCGCGCGTGGACTTCCTCCCCCTCGTCGAGGGCGCCCATAGAGGCAGGGGCTTGAGCGCGCATCCTCGTCGCGACAACGCTGATGCATGGAACCGGTCGCGGCGCTGCATCGATGAGCGCGGAGGCATCTTGCTAGACGGAGGCACGGAGACGCCCGCCACGGTCGCGCGCGTCAGATGTCACAAGCGCGGGGTGTCCGAGAAGAAGAGAACCAATGTCCAGGCTGACGCGGCGCTCAAGGCAATCGGCGCGCGTGACCAGCGCGGTCGCGCTCTCGCGCGGGCGATGCAGGTGGCGCCCTGGATAGGCAACGTGCCCCGCATCGTCGTCGAGGGCAGCGTCCTGGCTGACCGCGTCGAAGCGCCGGAGACCGAAGGCGCTCGACAGGCCGCGCGCGCGGGAGGCCGAGACGAAGGCCAAGGCTTGCGCGGACCTGCTGGACGTGCCCGAGCATGCGCATCTCGTCCGCCGTCGCGGTTTGCAATGGACTTGACCGGCCGAGGAACGATTGCGCGCCTCGCCCACCGTCGTTGCCCGGCCCATGCTAAGTCGATTAATGGCTCAAGGGCTTCGAGGCGTCGAGGCTGCAAGGTGGCCGTGGCGATGGACTACTAGGCCGATGGTGACCTCCCGTCGGGCGGGGTCGATCCGCCCGGCGCGCGCTCGGCGCCGTCTCCGACCGCTGGCCCCTGAGGGCCCGTGCATGGGCCAACCGGCCCTGGCCCGCCCGTGGACCCGCCCTCCGAGTCGCTGCCCAGCAGTGCATCTTGGGGCCCCGGCGCCCGGCTCTCCAAACGGCGGGGTTCAGGGCGGAAGTGGAACGGAGAAACGTCGATTTGGATGACGTCTGCGCCCCGCTCGCAAAGGCTGCCAGGTGCGAGTCGTCGGACGCCCCCCCCCCCCACCCCCCTCCCCCCATCCACCCCTCCTCCGAGCGAATCGCCCCTAGGGCCGGCCTGCTGCGGGCCAGAAAGGCGCGGGGGCGATCGAGGGGGCGCGCGGGCAGAAGCCCATGGGGGCTCTCGGCCCGAGGCCCATCGCCCCCATGGCCCCCGCCGCCCCCGGGCCCCCCAAGGCGGCCTGGGGGCCCCGGGGCGCGCCGCCCCCGAAGCGGGATCAGGCTTCTGGAGTCTGGAGCCACGAGACAAGGGGTCGCCAGGGCGGCGAAGGGCGCGCCCCCGCCAGACCGCTCCTTGCCCGCGATGGGGCCCCGTCAGCCCCGAGTCGGCCCGAGGCCGCCTCTCGTGGATCGCTGGCACTGTGGCGCTCGGCAGTCGGCGTGGCTCTCGGGCCCAGCCGAACGCAGCCAGGCCCCGACTTTGGGGCATCTGTCTTGGGGGAGGGCGCCCAATAAAAACGCCACCTGCATTAGGGCCATTGAGGATGGCAAAAAAGCCCTCGCGGGGGAGTGAGTGGCGGGCCCATGCCATCTCCTCGTCGCGCGTGAGGCCTGCTTCGTGTTTCTGGCATCGTCTTCGGTGGTTTGCCCGACTCGTGTCGCGTGCTCTATATACGTTCATCGAGTCGTGTGTGCTCGCGGCCATGGACAAGTCAATAGACGTTGCAATTGACTATGGAAAGGGATGCGCGCCGCAGGGCTGCCGACCACGATGGCGAACGCAGACCCCGGAAGCTTACATGAGACTCTGGCAGTCAAGGTCGCCAAAACTGGCTGGATGAGTTCGCTCGCGGAATGGGGGGGGGGGGGGGGGCTGGGAAGCGGCCAAATAATACCACCGCGCGCCAGGCGTTGTCAAGCATGCTTCCATCAAAAAGTCAGACGGCAGTCTTAGAGATCCGGCGGACAGGACGCACGTTCTGGCAAATGATTTTGCGCAAGTGCAGTGGCAGCGACGCTTTGGCGACAAGAGGCCCGCAAGTGAAACGCCGCTTGGGCCTACATCGCCAATCATCACTTCCTGCTTCACATTGGTCGAAGTACTGCGGGCTTTGGGCATGCTGAAGATTGGGAAGGCGGTTGGGCCCGACGATGTGCCGCCAGACTTTTCGAAACCCGCGATGCAAAATGACCTTGCGCGCAGCAGTGTACTCTGGGTCAGCCAACCATGCTGGAAACAAAAGCTCTTCCATAATCATGGGAACGCGCAAAAGTCGCACTGTTGCTCGAAAGAACAAAACCGCATTGTCAGCAAACTACCGGCCAATTCGGCCAATATCTTTAGTGCCAGTCGATTATAAGGTCCTGGCTTCGGCGTTGCATCACGGGCTGCTTGGTGGAGGCGCCGACGCGCGGATGCGAGACTTTCAATGCGGGTTCCGCCCGGGCCGTGGCACTGCGGACGCGCTGATGCTGGTAAGGCGCACGATCGACGCCGCGAACGACAACACCTCTGGCGGGATGCTGCTTCTCATGCTTGACCGGGCCAAAGCTTGTCAGGCAGTCAAACCAGACATCACGATACAATGCGGGATGCACTGCAAAGGTTTGGGCTGCTCGTTGAGATGGTGCAACCCGTATTTTGTTATAGATGATCACATGTGCCCGTCCTCGAAAAGGCGTCAGCGAGCAGATGGCGCCCAAGGGTGCCCGTTGTCGCCTAATCTCTTGATTGCCGTGCGCACCGTCCCTCTGCACGACGTGTTCGCCCGCATCGACCTTCGTGACGAATCGGGGTCTTTGGTTACACGAGATGTGTTATATGCTGACGACACATTTCTGGCCTCGTAGCACCAGGGGGGCTTGCAAAATATGCTCAACGCTATGCTCAACGCGATTATCGAAGAGGGCAAAGAGTATCGTTTGGAGCATACTTGGGACAAAACAGTCCAATGACAGATTCCGACAGGAGTGCGGATCGCGAGACCAGATGGCGGACCTATGTCTTCGGTGCAGGAAGCGAGGATTGCCAGGCCCAGGACGCTCGACGGGAGGAGGGCGTCGGAGCTGTCCCGACGCATTGGAGAAGCGAGTGGGATGTTCAACAAACTACGGAAGATGTGGTCACATTCGTCCATGGGTTTGGCGCGCAAGCTGAAGATCTACGAGGCGCGTGTGTTGAGCAAGCTGTTGTGCTCCCTCGACTCGGTCTGGCCTCTACGAGCTGAGCGACTCCGGCTAGATGCCTTCCACTGCAGGAGCATCCCTTATTCATACATCCGGTTACGAGCTGATGCGAATATGTGGCATCCCTTATTATTCATACATCTCACGAGGTCAGCGACGGTGAGGTAATGCGGAGAGCGTCTGTAACACCGTTTTCCGATATACTGGCTTCGCGGCAGGTCACCCTGTCCAACAGAATCGCGAGCTGCAGCGCCGCCTCCTTCGTCAGGGAATTGTTGTGCAGCCCGGACGGAGCGCCACGAAGCCGGGCGGCCAATAGGCGACGTGGCCGTCCCCGACAACAGTGAGCAACTGAGGTGCATAGAGTGATTTTCATTGCATGTTGCTTACATGTTTCCCTCCTTCTTCTCCTCCTCCGCCTCCTCCTCTTCCTCTTCCTCCTCCACATCCTTGTCTGTTTCGTCCAGACCGCGGTGGCGTCGACTGCGCGAGTATGGCTGGCTGCGTTTAGTTAGTCGCAGCGATTTCTGGCAGAAACCATGAGTGTCCTCGCCGACCAGCCCACGCGTCCCTCAGGATGCATGGCTTTCTTGCTTGCTTGCTTGTGTGTGCTCGCCTTTTCCTGCTTCTCTGGCCTGCCCCATCTTCCTTGCTTCAGCTCTGCGTCTCTCCTTCTCCCCACATCCCTCCTCGCCCCTCCTGTCCTCGCACGAATGCCCTCCCATTGACCCCCTCTCCATCTTTTGGGAATGAAAGCTGAAGGGCAGGGTTGGCCAATCGCCTCAGTACCAATTCCCCTTGGACCCCCCTCAGGTGCCAGTGGTCTGCGAAGCGGCCCTACGAAAGATCTTGAACACTGCTTGCCTCCTCGGCCTGCTGCCCTTGATCCTCCTGCTGCTCCCCCTCCTCTCCTCCTCGACACATGATCCAAGTGGGAGACCTGATAAATTCTGTTGCACGCACCGACCACCAGAGGGTCACGGACCACAAGAGGGCCATGCCACGGACCACCGCACTTCTGGGAAAAAAACTCGATCTACACACACTACGCGGCCACGAGGACGCCATGGGCCACGAGATGCAAATACACCGTTAACATGCAATTCCCCTAGGGTGGTCATGAGGGGACCAGCAACCACGAGAGATCAAAACGCCATCCCAAATGCAGTGCTGACGCGTACAATACCCCGAGAGGGCTACGAGGGCGCAAAGATACACAGGAGGGCAATGGCAGTCCATGATCTCGGCTGATTTCAAGTGGATGCGCGCAGAGAGCAGACAGTCTTCACTATTGGATATCGAAGGGATGTGACAAACACCAATGCCTCCAGTGCCCGTCCCGGAAACAAAAATGTTATGAATTTACGTCGTTGGCTTCGGGCGTGGCCACTGGCAAATGCGCATCGTCAGGCGGCCAGCCATGCGATCGGAAGAGCGCTTGGCCCCGCACTGACGCCAACTCCATCAAGAGCTTCTGCCTCTCCTGCGCGCGTCTGGCTACCGTAGGCGTGATCGCGACCACGGAGACCAGCAAGGAGGGATACCGAGAACGCTAAATCATCTGGATTGGCTGCACACGCTTCGTTCGACAGGAGACCCTCACATGTTGGTGTGGCTGGGACTGGCCGAACTTACATATCCTCAATGCCCGTATCAACAATAGCTGCCCAAATACTAGCCCTGGGACAAGCCCTTCCTGTCCTCGATCAAGCCTGATGTGGGCAAGGGTCCTTATATCCTCGTGGCGGCGGGCGAACTTAGGTGAGACGGGCAGGTAAGAACACAAACTGGCGGCCGGGTCGGTTCGTGAGGACCTTGGATCGGGCGGTCGGGTTGACTCTCATGACTACCTACCAGACCACCCCAGCCCAACCCGGAGACCCGAATTCCGGGTTGGGGGGGGTAAGGGTTCCACACGTGCTTTCTCGACGCTTCCCGACCCCCCCCCCACTGGAAATCGAGGGTAACTCTGAGCCTTCGGGTTGGGTTGGGGTGGTTTGGTGGGTGGTGATCTAAGGGGCAGGCACAACGATCGGGGAGACGTAAGACCCGGGTACGGGGGACTCGGAAATCCCCGACGAGGTCGTCAAAAAAATGACGAGGCCGAGCCTGCATTTTGACGAGGCCTCCCGCTGCAAACATCCCACAAAACTCCTCCTCGTCAAAATCCGAGTCGCGGTCGTCAAAAAACGATGGCGAACCCGAGTCCTGGCAAACCCGGGTCTTACGCTCCCCCGAAACGACGGGCGGGCCGGGCGGACCTTGCCGGGCGCGTGGCGTCGGGCGGGCGTCGAGGCGGGCGGGCGGGTCTCCGATGGGGCGAGCGGCGAGCGGGCAGGGTGGGCGGGCGGCCCCGCACGGACGGGCGAACGATAGTCGGGCGGGCGAGTCCCCCAATCGGAGGGGGTCGGCGGGCGGAAGCGGCGGATCCCCCCGGAGCATATGGAGACCCCAATCGATAGCGCGACTTTCCTCGTCCTCGTCCTCCTCCTCCCCCTCCTCCTTCCACGCCTGCTCCTCCTCCTCCCCCTCCTCCTCCTCCTCCTCCTCCTCCACCTATTCCTACTCCTCCCCCTCCTCCTCCTCCTCCTCCTCCTCCTCCTCCTCCTCCACCTCCTCCTCGGGCGCGCTGGGCCTCCGCCCGCAAAGAATGGCGCCGTTCCTGAGCAAAGTGAGAAGAAATCTGAGACGAGGGTACGGCTTAGGAGTAATATGGACAAAAAACGTATCCAGCCAGCGCGTGCGTCCTAAGCGGCGAGCGCACGTTTCGTGCATCTTCGGTGGCGACAGACGGGCCAAGCGAGATCGACACGTGTTGTGTAATTCGCCATGAAATCTGGCGCGGCGTCGCGACGGCAAGTGCCGTGTTGTTTTGTAGAACGGGATCCAACAACACAATTTGCGCACGAACGTTTCCAGTGGCAAAACAACAAGGAACTTCGCGTCCCCTTCCATTCCAACATGTCGCCCTCCCTCCATCCGTTCCCCCCTTCCCCCTCCACCCGTCCCTTCCCACTGAATTCTTCGACGCGGTAACCCCCACAAGTGTTTATCAATTACTGGCATCACCGTAAGTGAATGTCTGAGTGATAATCGTGGCCTGTGGCGACTCAGCGTTCCCTGGCAGCTCCACCCAGGAATGCACAAATACTATGCCTGCTGCGTCGGCATGACCTTAGGGCTCTGAAAGGACGAAAAATCGGGAATGCGTAAACCAACGTTTCGTCTGAAAGGCTCCCCGATCTGGGTGCACATCGGCAAGTGTATCAAACCCGTTTCAATGTCATGTCGGTTATGTCGCGGCGCTGATGTAACTGCTAAGGGAAATGTTTCTAGGGGGCAAACCAAGCCAAACACATCAGAGTTCCCCACAATTTGTATCCGAGACCGGCGAACGTCCCCTTTCCCAGACGGCTCCTTGTTGCGATGTCCAAGTGCCACGCCTATTATATCGCGGTGGCCATGGGGCTTTCGAAATCACTTTACGCGGATATCCCCAGATGCGCATCTCATACTCCTGTTACGTCTCGCCGAGGAGCTCTGTCTGCGAGTATCTGAATGTGAAAGCGAATCCGCGTGAACGACGGGCGCGACAACGACGACGACGACGACGACAGCGACCATTTCGGTGACGTCCTCCCTCCTTGGAAACCGTCCAAAGGAAATTGGGAAAACATAGTACTAAGAACGATGGAAAATGTCTTTTGCCGTTCTCACTGCGGCAGCTCAAGCAACAGCGCATGGCGCTGCTATGCCCGCTCTCTGGCGTGCTACTCGCGGCGCCTGCTGGCACCTGGAGTACCCGAAGTACCACGCTTGCTGCTATATCGCGGTAACCACCTGCGCGGGAACTCTAGTGCGAGTAGGGTATGAAAGCGAGTGGGTCTGATCTGAGTGTCATTCTGGTTATGATTGGGCTGGGTGTGAATGAGTCTGGTTATACTGAATCTGAGCACTCGTGGGTCTGAGTACGAGTGAATCTGAGCGCAAGTGAGTCTGAGTGCGGGTGGGCCTGAGTGCAAGTGAATCTGAGTGTACGAGGGTCTGGGTATGAATATGATGACGTTGAATCTGAATATGGGTGAGCCTGGGTACGAACGAGTCTGACTATGATTGAATATGAAGGCGGATGAATATGAGTGTGAGTGGGTCTCAACGTGAATTGGTCTGGACGTGGGTTCAGCCGCAGCTTTAAAAAGTTCGAATATGAGCGAATCTAGATATCAATGAATCTGAGCATGAGTCACAGTGAATACGGGCGATCCCTACTGTGACGAGTGAGCACGGGTGAGGAAGAGGTGCTGGCAAGTAAGTCTAAACGTGAATGGGTGCGTCTGAATCCAGACGACAATTTGCGACTTGCGACTTGCGAAACGCCTCGGGCCGCGCCGGAGGAGGAGGAGGAGGGGGAGGAGGAGGAGGAGGAGGAGGAGGAGGAGGAGGAGGAGCCGTAGCCATTTTGGCTCAAGACGGAGCTTACCTCCCGTCCCGACTCCAGAGGCTCGAGGCCGCGGTGGAAGGGCAGCCCCTTCCATAGGCCTGGCTGCCGCGGCCAGGTACTGAGCGCTCGGGGGAGCGCGCCTCTCGACCCTCTGCAGTATTTTCAGTTCCAAGCACCCGCGGCACATGTCCCATGGGCGCCCTGGTGATCGGTGGAAGTGCAGCCTCTGTGGATGCGGGCAGAACCTCATGCACTGGACCTGGTGCAAGCACTGCCGCAAAGGACGCACTGAATAACCGGCGCCAGCTCCGTGGGCTACTGACGCAGGAGCTGGGCGTGGCACCAACGGGTGGACCCGCTCGGCTAGCCGCGGGCGGGGCACGATCACCGCAGCGGCGCAGGTCTCGGCCGCCGACCTCCAGAAGCTGGTGGACGTGGCCACCCAGATGGGCGACACAGCCACAGCCAACAAGTACGCCGCCGAGCTGGCCAAGGCGAGTGTGGTTCGCCCCGTGCACCAGCGTGCCGCCGCCGCCCAGCGCAAGGCATCGGCGCCCGAGAAAAAGCTCTCGCACGCCACAGACCTCCTGGCTAGGCTGCAGCAGCAGGCTACTGATCAAGCTGAGCTCGTTCGGAAGCTGGTGGGTGACCTCGAGGCCGCGGAGCTCGAGTGCAAGGCTGTCTTGGAGGAGAAATGCCACACCAAGCTTGGCCCCAAGGAAGCCAACCCCTCCAAGCTCGACTTGCAGTCCCTGCTCGAAGGCAAGCTCAGTGCCGACGACCTCATTGACTGCGGGGACATGTTCGACCTTGGAGAAGAATACGAGCTGGGCACCGAGGACGAGGCCGAGATCGCAAAGCGCAAGGAGGAGCTCAAGACCGCCATGCAGGCCGCTGCTGCTGAGCTCTTCAAATCGGCTAAAGAAAAGTGCGATGCCACCCACAGAGCCCACGAAGAGCAGAAGAGGCGACTCAAGACCAAGCGGCCTAGGGCAGAGTCTGCTCCTCCTCCTGGGGACAACGGTGGCGGCGCTACAACGGAGCCTACCGCGGCTGGCGCCGCCAGCGCTGGAGGCGCAGCACCTGGCAGCACCGCCACAGGCAGTGAGGTGGGCGCCTCACAGCAGCCCGCCCAGACAGCCAAGGAGCGCGCTGCTGCAGTGCTGGCTGGCAAGGGCGCCAGCAAAGGGGGTGCCAGCCAGACGCGGGGGTAGCCCAGGGCCGCAGGGCGCGGCTCGGGTGCGCTTCGCGGAGCGCCCCACGTACCATTACTTCCAAGCTGATGCCGATGATGTGCAGTGTCCAGGGGCGCGACACTACCGACCACATGATCTGGCGCAGCTACCAGAACCTGAAAGACCAGCTGCATTCAGAGGGGAATGTAGCACCACAGCTACGACAACCAACAGCAGCCCATCGACGGCGACGATGGGGGGCAGCTATCTGTACTTCGCTCCAGATGGCCAGGGATGTGTATTCCCCTGGGCTGGAGACACGAGAGACACAGATGACGACAACAGGTGGGTGTTCCTTGTCGACTGCTTCCACGGCAACCCCGTCTACCTTCATAGCCTCGCCGACTGGGTCATCGGCAGAACCATCGCAGGGGTGGGCTTTCTCTCCCTCGGTGGCGCCATCGTCTACACCACCCAGAGGAACCCCCGCGTCGGCGGGGGCCCATGCCGACCTGCCTGAGTCAGCCATGTTCGCCAGAACCTCGTCGGCAGGGGACTTTAATGCTCTGGGCTTCGGCCTTGCACCTTCGAGGCTGGCCGAGAGTGGTGGCTCAGGCAGGGGCGGCGCATGTGCCCATTCTTCAACGGCAGCCGATAACACCCAGCGCGGGCGAGTGGGCACGGACGACGAGAAGCAGAAGGGCACGGAGCCAAACACTGACAACCACGGCCGTCGAAGGACCAGCATGGACGGGGACTGTGACCCCTTCGACCAGCTGGAGCTGGACGCCGACCCTTTCGCGACAACGGGCTACGAGGGTGACCGAGAGCCCGACACCGCACACATCGCCACGGACGAGACAAAGGGACAGCACCCTGCTGCTCCTCCTCCTGGCGCCTTTTGTCCGTCTGAGGCCCTGGAGGTGAAGCCCTACGCTCAGGCACCCCAGGAGCAAGGGAGAACCAGTCGTGACAAGATGAAACGGTATCACAAACACGATCTCCAAGCAGTGCGCTTCTACTTCGCCAACTACACCAAGTGGAACCAGGCAGGGCTCGAATGCGTGAACACGATTCGAGATGACGAAGGGTACCATGTCCAACTTGGTGCAGAGACTCATCTACGAGGGCCACCCCTACATGCAGCGATCAAAAAGCTCAGCAAGGCGCACTGGAAGGTGGAGGCCAGGCCCGCCAACGGGACCCAGGTACAAGGAGAGCTCGGCCGAGGAGGTACATGGGTTGCCGTCGGCGCCCACCTGAGCTCCAGGGCCATCCGACTGCGACGAGCGGAGTGGTCTCAGCCAGCTGCTGGGCAAGGCATGTGGGCCGCGCGTGAGGTCCGCCTGCATGGCCACACACTCCTCTTCCTCTCCGCCTACTTCGCTTGCGGGGAGGGCCTCTCGGGGGATAACATGCAGATGCTAGAGGAGATGGTTAGCAAAATCCAGGCAACTGGGGTTCCGTTCATCCTTCTAGCCGACTGGAACATGGAAGTATCGGAGATTTGGGAGTCTGGGATAGAGGACTACCTAGACGCCAGGTTTGTGTTTCCTGAAGGGGCCTCTCGGGAGTACGGCAAGCGGGTGATCGACTTCGGACTGGTCTCCTCCCACCTCGTTCCAGACCTCGCCTTTGAGTACGACCTAGAGGGGCCATGGGCCCATCCTCATCTTGGCATTCGCGGCAGCTTAGCAGGAACTTTCAGGGAACGGCAGATGCAGGTCCTCACCCAGCCAGTACCGCTACCCCTGGACGTTCAAGGGCCTACGCTGGCCTGGGAGGTATTCCTAAAGAAAGCTCGTGCCCGACTTCCAAGCCGGCCCAGACCAGAGCATTTCACTGCCGAACCCTGTACCGATCCAGCTCTTTCTGACAGGTATGCTCTCTTTTCAGGTGCAGCTGAGGAGCTGAACAAGTCCAAGCTTGTCGGCGTGCGCGACATCGCGCACCACCGCGGCTGTTCTCCAGGCCTGATGATGAGACCTGCCATGCCACCAGCCAAACTAAGCGGTCAACATGGGGGCACGCATAAGTTAGCCTTCTGGAAATGTATGGTTGCGCGGCTTCAGGACTTCCATGGACTCCGCATCGGTAAGGAGAGCCCAGGAAAGACAGCAAAACGCCAACAACTTGGGAAGCTCATCCAGGCCAAACTCGGAAGTATCCAGGAGCATCTTGTCCCCAAGGGATCTCAGGGGGACCTCATCCAGATCACCTCAGACATTCAGGACATCCAGATGCAGGCCCAGCAGATACCCCAACTATCCCAGGACGGCATTCGAGACCTGGCCAAGAAGTGTAAAGCTATCCGAGACCGTGCTGATCGTGAAGTCTATCGGGGTAAACAAGCTGGGTTTCAGGAGTGGCTCTCCCAGAGCCTCCGAGGGGGGGGGGGGGGGGGCCAAGTGGGCCCATCGGCATACCACTACTTGGGGCCACCCTGAGGCCATACCCGCCCAAGAGCTGGACACGGAAGGGGACCCACTATGGGACCCCTGGAGACTAAGAAGACTCGGCGGCAGACACTCTGGGAAGACCCTGGAGGCCAAGGACACCCTTCTACACAAGGCTGGTGGCAAGTGTCTCGGCAGGAAGCGCAGGCTCAGGTACCTGAGCTGTCTGAACTTCGAGCCCCGCAGGTCTTGGCAGCGCGCCAGGCTTCCCCAAGTTCTATGGGCATGGGGGCCGACCAGTGGAACCCCAAGCTCTGGGCCGCTTTACCTGAGGAGGCGCACGATGAATTAGTCGGTCTCCTGCAGGACATCGAGTGCACGTGCGCGTGGCCAGAGCAGATCCCGTTGAATGAAGTCGGCATGCATCCCAAACCCACAAGGGAAGGGGACAGACCCACTACTCGGACCCAAGGGTTGCACCGCACCTGGCCCCGACTCAGGAAAGAAGCTGTTACCACCTGGGAAAAACAGAAAGCGGGATTCTGGGATGCAGCCGCGCGAGGTTCTGACCATTTGAAGGCGGCCCTTCTCAGGCACGCCAAGGCCGAAGCTGCGAGCTGGATCTCGGTCGACTGGGCCGCCCTGCTCCTAGACGCGGAAAAGTTTTTCGACATGCTCAGCCCTTTCTGGATATATACCCTCGGCAAAGCACTCGAATACCCACTACGCACCATGTACATGGGCATGTGCGTGCACACCGCAGATAGGACCCTCATCCTAGGGCGCGAGGCCTCAGATTTTATCTCGGTCGAGCGCTCCATCCTCCAGGGGTGCATGCAGAGTGTGAGCTGGACGCGTGCGTACTTACATGACATGCTCGACGCGGCGCATGCACGATACAGGCCCATGGAGATCAGCACCTGGGTCGACGATATTTCCTTGTCCTCCAGAGGTCCCAAGGCCATCGTGCATCGGCTCACCACCCAGGGCGCCATCGACTCGGCCCACCACATGAAAGCCCGAGGTCTCCGTCTCTCAGGGAAGTCCCAGCTCCTCGGTAGCAACAAGGCCCTGGTCCAAGGGATCCACAAGGCCCTCCAGAAGGCAGATATTCATATCCAGCTGACCACCAAGACGAGAGGACCTCGGACTTGATTTTGCTTCAGGACGGCGTTCTACGAAGGTTGCCAAAGGTAGATTGAAGAAGGCCTTCGCCAGGGCTGAGCGGGTCAAGAAGCTCCTGAAAGCCAACAGCCAAGCCAGCACGCTCAACCTCACGGGAGTGAAGCCGCAAGCCTCCTGGGGAATGATGGCCCAAGGGGCCTCGCCTACGGCGCTGAAGCAGCTTCGGTCCAAGATGGCTGCGCCCACGGGGAAACGGAGAGCTGGTGGCTGTGCGACAGTAGCTATCCGACTTGGCCCTGGAAAGAAAGGCGACCCTTTGTTCTTTGCGCGGCTCGACATGGTCAGGACTTGGCTGCACATCCCCCCTGCTCTCATGCGCGAGCGGATTGCTTTCCAAGCCGCCTGGACCAAGTGCGTCGAGGCCGCGCGTGCTGCAGTACACCCGTGGGGCAAGGCCCGAGGTCCCATAGGTGCTCTGGTGACCACATTACTTCAGAGTGGATGGGATCCCCAGCTCCCCTGGCAGTGGAAGGACCCCTATGGAGATACCTACTACTTGGTACCCGGCGAGGCCCCACCTGATAGAGCCCAATTCTACTTGGAGGCGGTCTCGGGATCCAAGCCAGGGTGGCAGCAGTGTGTACTAGCCGAGGTTGAGGGCACTTTCGAGCAGCAGATTTGGCGAGAAGTTGCAGCCCAACACTTTTGTGGGAAGGGCCTCGAACATGGGGCAGATCTCACAGTTGTCATGAAGCTCATCCGTGCCCATCGACGTGCGCAGCGTCATGGGCACGCTGCACTGCTCGAGCGTATCGCTACAGGCGCGCTGTGGCCAGGTGATCGTCGGCACCCAGCCGAGCCTGATCGACAAAAATGCCCTCGGTGCGCTGCAGCACGCCACCATCCGCTCCCCGTCGAAGATATCCTACACCAGCAGTGGTTATGCCCCATGTCTAGCGCCCACGGACCATACGGCTTTCGACCTCTTACCCCAGGTCCGAGGCGAGCACGAGGAGTGGCCCTGTTTCTGGCATCGTGGGATAGTTCCGGCTCTCTGGATTTACCCGCACATCGACCAGTTCCCCGAATGGAAATTTGAATGTTCAGGAGGTGTTGCCCAGGACCAGCGGATGGAGCTCCCCCCCAGGTGCCTATGTGGGTACAGACGGCAGTGGCGGCGAATACACCAGTGACGTGGGGCTTCGTAGATGTGGCTGGGGTTTTGCTGTCTGGGCCCAGGGTACCAACCTCGGGGAAGCCTGGGGCCCGCTCCTCGGAAGGCACCAGACGGTGCCCCTCGCGGAACTCGAAGGCCTCACGCAGGCCCTGAAGCACACGGCTGGCCCAGCCACTTTCGTTGTAGACTGTGCCTATCTTTTGAAAGCCATCCACCAGGGCCCCAGCCAGGTGCAGCCTATGCATGCGGCCGCCTGGGCCCGATTCTGGCATGAGTTTTATTCCAGGCCTGGAGGGGCCCAGTTTCAGAAGATTAAGAGTCACCTCGCGGAGGCTGACATAGGCAGGCACGCTTCAGAAACTGAATTCAGGTGTAATGAGGCGGCTGATGAGGCGGCAAGGAAAGGAGCTGCACTCGCCCAGTTGCCCCCTGCCTCACTTGCCGAGGTTGCTCGAATCGATTCCCTGGCCAAGAAGGTCCTGGAACATTTGCTCGAGGTAGGAATGGCCGAGGTCCTGGCCAGGCAGGCTGACGCCAAGGCCCCAGGAGCCCCGACCCCAGCAGATCTGGTCGCAGCCCACAGGGCGCGACAAGATGAACGCATTGCAGCTCGAATGGACGCCCGCCAAGCTACAGCCCACCAGGTGGTTCCAAGGCGAGGCTCCTCTTTCTGCTCTGTATGCCAGACGGCACCGACCCGCCAGCTTCCCACCAACGAGTGGCTAGCTGCCCCGTGTAGGGGCCTTCCCCATCAGATTCACAGCTCGCAGAGAATTCGGTGCCTGCGCGGGCTGTGGTGGTGTGAGGTGTGTGGTGGTTCGGGGCACATCCGTTTCAACATTCTGGGGAAGGCCTGCCAGCGCCCGACTGGAGCTGGCAAGAAAGCTTTGGATATCGCCAGAGGACTGCTCCCACCCAATCGGGATGCCTGGCCAGACGAGTCTAGGCCCAGTCCAGGGTGAGCCTTCCTGCCCTCTTCCCTCTTTAAGGGCCCTGGCATCGGTACCAGACCCAGGCCCTCGTGTAGTCGTTTCCCAGGAGGAGGAGGAGGAGGAGGAGGAGGAGGAGGGAGGAGGAGGAGGAGGAGGAGGAGGAGGAGGAGGAGGAGGGGAGGGAGAGGAGGAGGGAGGAGGAGGAGGCTGCGCGAAACGAAATGTGCTGCGGGCTGTGACGAGCAGGCTCGGTCAGTCCAAGCTTCAGAGACCCTGCGAGGCGTGAAGCGCCCCATCCCAGAGTGGCTCCACACCAGCTCCTCCTCCTCCTCCTCCTCCTCCTCTTCCTCCTCCTCCTCCTCCTCCTCCTCCTCCTCCTCCTCCCCAATGGCAAACCCTGGGGAAGTAACCCCCGTCGGGCGCCTGCGAGCACCACACTGCTGAAGAACGACCACAAGACATTCCTCGAAAGCGTGCTCAAAACGGTCCGGAAAACGCTTCCCGGAACATTCTGAAACCAGTCCAAAACGAGGAGGAAGAGGAGGAGGAGGTGGCGGAAGGGGAAATTGGTGAGCGACTGAGGAGCATACAAATCCATAGGGAAGCCTGGCAGCCGAAACAGGTGAACGCCCCGAGACATCCAGACAATCTGGACGCGACTCCTGGAGTGTGCCCCCCCCACCCCCCACCCCCCCACTTGGTTTGCCCAAGTGCCACGCCTGCTATATCGCTGTGAGCAGCGGACCACCACAAGGCATAAATCTCGGGGGCGGAAGCAAGCACACAACCTGAGACGTTCCCGCAATCTGCGCGGGGCTCCGGGAGTGTCCACACCCCTGGCTGCTCCATCTCGGGGTGCTCACGTGCCACGCCTGCTATATCGCAGTCGGCAGTGGGCCACCAACGCAAACACGTCGGGGGGGGGGGAGAAACGAGCAAACCGCCTGAGACATGCCCACAAGCTGGGCGCGGGCGGGCCCGTGCAATGCCCCATGGCGGCTCCCCCTTTGGGTGCTGAGGCCAGCGCCTCGCCAGAGACATCCACAAGCTGCTCTGAAAACAAGCAAGGGATGGTGGGCACCTGAACAGGCAAACCGCCTGAGACAACCCCGCGATCTGGGCCCGAAAGGACGAGTGTCATACCTCCCGGCGGCCGACCCGTGGGCTGCAGAAGCCAGCGCCTCGCCCGAGACACCCTGACAAAAACTGCTCTGAAAGCAGAGCACGTTGGGAGAGAAAGGACGAACGAGAGAAAGGAGGAGGAAGGAGGAACTCCTTCGAGCGGACGAGAGGAACGAGAGAAGGAGAAGGAGGAACGAGAGAAAGGACGAACGAGAGGAAGGAGAACGAACGAAAGAATGAGCGGGATACGAACGAGAGAAAGGAGGAGGAAGGAGAACTCTTTCGCCCCCCCCCGGGGAGCCGGACGCGTCTCAGAAACACAACACGAACCGCATCTCGGGAGATGGGGGAATACTGCTAACCCCATCTTGGGATATGGGGAAATGCGACCCATCCTACAACCCTCGTCAAAAATAAGCTGAGGGATTCTGTTCTCGGTGATTGTATGGTCAGCGCTACTCCAATGCTGACGCTGGATATCTGACGTGGACGCAAGGGCTTCAAAAATCCGACGACCCCTCCGCAGCATTGAAGAACGCAATTTCTAGCGAGTGCCCGAGAAGATCGATCGTTGTGCTTTCCATCTGCGTTTCTGCTTATTTTTGACGAGGCTTGTAGGATCTTGGAAATAACAAGAGACCGTCCCAGGACATGGGGATCTGGTGCGCAGGAAGAGTTGGGGGCGTCCGCAGTAGAACAGGAAGCCCATCTCAGGAGATGGGCAATCCGATAGCCTGGGCGGGGGGGGGCAAAACGAGCAAACCGCTTGCGGCATCCCCACAGTCTGGGCGCGAGCGGGCGAGTGCCATACCCCGTGGTGGCGTCCCCTTGGGGTGCCCAAGTGCCACGCCTGCTATGTCGCGGTGATCACGGGGCTCTCAAACGAGAGGAGTCTGGGGGGGGGGGGGGGGGCAAACCGAGCAAACCGCTTGAGGCATCCCCACCATCTGGGCGCGAAGGGGCGAGTGCCATATGCCCTGGTGGTGCGTACGAGTCTGCGTATGACTTGGCTGGGTATGCGTGAATCTGAGTGTGAGAGGATCTGAACGTCAGTCTGAATAGGGATGATCCAGATGTGAGCTGAGCGCTCTGACCGTGAGTGAGTCTGCGTGTGCGTGGGTCTGAGTGTGAGTGAGTCTGAATGTGATTCTGAGTACGGGTGATCTGAATGTGAGTTGAGCGTTCTGACTGTGAGTGAGTCTGTCTGTGGGTGAGTCTGAGTGTGAGTGAGTGAGGCGGAAACGTCCCAGTGATAACAAGAACCCCATAACCTCATGCCCGTGAGAATAAACACTAGGGGATAATAAAGTTCGGGGTTCAGGGAGAGATAATAAAAGTAGCCCAGCAGACCTCAGCAGAATCTCGAAGTAAGAGATGATCAAGAGGAGACCAAGCCGAGCACGTTTTGAGACATCCTTGGCGTTTAGTTGTCATAGAAATATCCTCAACAATGGCTTATCTCTCATGAAAATTGTTGTTTGTAAGTGCTCGTGTAGGGTAGTTCATGTGCCTCAATTTCCATGGATAATCAACCCCAGAGATAAATAAGTTCAGGCGAGCGTGGGGACAGGGAGAAATATAAAAGAAGAAGAATACAGTAGAAGAATTATAAGAAAGAAGAAGAAGAGGATAATAAGAAGAGGACGAAGAAAGGAAAAATCCAAAGTTCCAAATCTATCAATTTTAATTTACAAACGCTTTATGAAAATTGATGTTTTTAAGTGCTCGTGTAGGGTAGCTCATGTGCTTCATTTTCCATGGATAATCAACCCCAGGGATAAAAAAGTTCAGGCGAGCGTGAGGACAGATAGAAATATAAAAGAAGAAGAGGAAAGTAGAAGAATAATAAGAACATTGCTCGTTTCGTTTGAGTCTGCCTCCCAAAATTATTGGTTTCGCTTGACACATCCTGAAAAAGTGTGATCGCTTCGCTTGATGTTGCTATATCAACATCGCTTGATGTTGCTATCTCAACATAGCGTTTCGAGGTGATAATGAAGTTCGGCCTCAGCGCTCGCCGCCCAATTTGAATTTTGTATAGGGCGACGATAATCAACTCTAAACACTGAAGGGGGGGGGGGTCCCTTTATTATCATCGGCATGCGGTTACTCAGGATACGGAGAAAAACAAAGCCCTGACAAAACCAGTGCGCATGTGGGGATCCGGACGTGGTTAGGGAATCTCCCCGGGGCGCAATCCCAAACCGAACCTGGGTAACCTTGTTCCCGCTGGCCGGGGAACAAAAAACATTTTCGTACGACGCGAAACCCCGCCCTTCAGGCGCGAATTTTCACCACGCCGGAAACGGGAGGGAAGCCGCCCTCCGCCCCTCGAGCCTTGGCATGAGAGACGTGGGCTCTGGTGGAAACCGTCCTGGACCGCGGAGCTTTCCCGGAGACAAGTGCTTCATCCCGAGCCGTGTTTGGACGGTCCTGGGGCCTGACGCAGGCCCCATGGAGCCCGCAAGCGGCGAAAAACTGCAGGGCCTTCGTCCTCCAAGGACATCCGATGCACCGTCAATCCTTTCCCCATCCCCGCTAAGAGCGCCCGGTCCCGCTGGCCGACCTGCCCCACCTCTCCCTCGGGCTTCGCGGCACCTACCCCCGACCTGCAGGTTGGCTGGCCCAATGGGGAGGGAGGCAGAAACGATAATGCTGTCATTCATGTCGGGCCATCATCGCCTTGGTGAGGGCGCCGCCCAGCCAGGGAACCTGGCGTGATAGCGGCCTGGCGACAACAATTCATGAACAACCCGACGAGCTGGGACCAGTGCGGGCCCCAGACAAGGTCCGGGCCAAGGGCGCCAAAGAAAAATAATCGCGAGTGGCATCCTTGCGGCAAGCCACATGAGGTAGCATTGCGCCATCAGGCATTCTGAAAGGATCGGGAGCTGCGTCGCCTGCACAACCCGATCGCCCGCAGCAGCCCGCCATTGCGGCAGGTACGCGAGAGCGAGCACAACCACTGCACTGTAAAAGGTCTGTGCCAATATACGTGTCATGCACGTGCATATCCACCACTGCTGCGGTATCGATCGAAGTGGCCGGATTGCACACTGCCACACATACTTGTTGAAGAACCGAACTGCCAGGACCAAGCCCCGACGGGGGGAGATCCAGGTAGCGTAGCCAGGCGGCCTGGGTCACCGCCATATAGGCGAGGCCCTGGTCACTGAACTCCAGGGGGCCCTGGTCTCTCAAAATCAAAAGCGAATCGCTGACGATCTCATCGATGAGGTCGACCACCCAATGAGAACGGGCGAGCTGGTCAGGGGGCCTGCCGCCAGCATATGGACAAAGGATGTCCGTGCGCGTCCTGCTCAGGGCTGTACCGCTGGACGATGCCATTTCCAAGTGGTGCCGCCTCTGGCGCTCGCACCGGGCCAGCAGGCGGCCGCCTCTGGCGGAGAGCAGCGGCGCAGACATCAGTGGTGCTGCTGGGCCCACGCTGGTGCTGCTCGGCGCACGCCGCCAGGAATGGGCACATCAAGTCCCAGGCCTCGTCCAGGCCATCATCCCACGCGGGCGCTGCTGCAGCTGGGCCGACACCGTCTGGGACAGCAGCAGCCAGGCCGTCGAACGTAGGCGAAGGCGCGGCAGCCGTGGCCAACCTCTGAGGCCGGCACAGCACGCGCAGGCACGGGCTCGACCGTGCGGCGGAGGCGCCCGAGTCCATGGCAATCACCCTGCAGAGTTGCAGCTTGCGGGCCTCCTCACGAGAAAGCTGGCGCAGGCCACTGAGGAGGGCCCTGCCGGTCTCATGAGAAACAACATCTTGCCATTGAAGACGATCTGGGAGATCCCGAGCGTCGTCACCACAATCATAATCATTATCAGAAGCGATGCAAAAAGATACGGGTCCGTTGCCATGGATGGCATGCATGAGCGAGTTCCAAACCACAGCGAGGGCGGCGGTGAACCCATCGATGATGGAGCCGATGAGGGAACACACGAACAGTTGATAGCGTGAGGGAGCACACGAACAATTGATAGCGACACGCCGACTCCAACAAAAGATCCTCTTACCCGTGGCGGGAAGAATCTGCAGATATAAACATCACATCGGGCAAATCAAGGACACATGGGCGGATTGCCCTCCAAACCCAATCCTGCTCAACCCAGACAACTCCCGGGGTCCATCCGGACCAGTTGTTCGAAGCAGTGGCGACCAGAAGCCTCCAGGGAACTAACAGGACGATCAGATGGAGCAGCAACAGCAGCAGCAGCAGCAGCCGGCCCACCCATGCAAGAAGGGACTGCAGTGGCAGCTCAGGACGACAAAGGCGGCAATGGCGGCAAGGGCGAGAAAGGCGGCATGGGCACCGTGAGAGAAGGGAAGGCAGTGGCAGCTCAGGCAGCCGTAGCCCAGGCAACGCGTGAGAAGCGACCTCGTCAGCTACAACCTCGAGCAATACTAACAAAACTTGCTCAGGGTCCTGTTCCAAGAGCGAACCCGCTGACTTCAGACACAAGACCGAGCCCGACGACACCAGCGCTACGAGAGATGCATCGAGAAGCACAAGCCTCACGCCATCAAGTACGAAGGATGCGCAGGACAAAATGAACCAGACACCATTAGCTGCGAAAGTGGGGACACGGACCGTACGCCACCTCCTAATCGCGATGTCCAGGTGGTGTAAAACATGGCGAACAAAGTATTCACATAAGGACGGCCCGATGTCGCATCTGGTGCACTCCAGAGGATCTACACGGCCGCTCCACATGCCGTGCGGCACCCAGGCATCAAGCGCCTGCGCGAAAGCATCGCTATCTGCCTCGTGGACGGGCAGTGAGTACAAGCACCTGATGGAGGAACGGTGGCAGATACAAGAAAAAAGTATGTGGTGGAGTCGCGAAAAGGAGGCGAAGGAGGAGCAGGGGATGGCTTAGAGCGATGCAGAGGGCGAAGAGAACGCGAGCCGAGAATGCAGGGCGGCAGCTGACTATACCGCGCAACTGCCCTTACACGACAACCACAACCTCAATCAACGATTCGGCACGCCGCCGGCCAGGCGAAGGGCGGGCGGAGAGTGCGAGAAGTGGAGAAGTGCCAGCAGTGGCAGCGAACAAAGAAGTCATCAGCTATATACAGTCTCGACGGGGTGTGCGCGCCAAGAGAAGACAGCGACAAAATATGCAGACGCGAGGCGACGCGGGTGCAAAGGACCTGCAGTGGCAGCGGGCAGTGGGGCGACCAGCAATGCAGAAACTTCGTGAGCTACAGGCCCTGCGCGCAGCATGCGAGACGGATGTTGAAGGTGGCATCCAGAAGGGCGCAAATAACTAGGTCTACGTGTGGAGCCCCGCCTACGACGTCGACTGGCGCGATCTGCAGGACCACATGAAGCAAACGGGCGATGTGGAATTTTGCCGAGTGCCCACAAGAGGACGGGACCGTCTACGGCAAGTCTTTGGGGTACGGCCAAGTGCGCTTCTCCACAAACGTGGACACCAAGAAGGACACACTCGCCCTGGGCGAGGCGGAGCTTCAGAGCCGGAGGACTCGCGCTCGGATATGGTCAGGCGCCAAAGGAAATCATCTACCACCTGCGCAGTGGAACGGCGGTGGTGCGGTGTGGAGACAAGAGTCGGGGATGGACAGACCTCCCTTTAGTAAAACGTGGTTTAGTGAAAACGACCTGAGGCCCAAACCTGGCGGGCGCAAGCCTGGAAAATAACGGCCGCGGCGCCCTCTCGAGAACCGAAAACGGACAATTCACTAATCAACGTGTCACTGTTGGGGGTTCTGTCCGCCCCCGAAAGAGCCGGAATGGCTACCAACTGCGATCTGGGGACTGATGCAGCCGACCAGCGCGTGCGAAACTTCCCAGCAGAGCAGCGGGAGGCGAAGAGCGGGACGCGCTGCTGCTATGACCGAGGGTCTCGGGCGCCCGAGCGCGGAGCGGCCTTGCGGGGGGCTCGCGAAGTCGCGCTGCGGCAGAGGGAGGAGGAGGAGGAGGAGGAGGAGGAGAAGGAGGAGGAGGAGGAGGAGGAGGAGGAGAGGAGGATGAGGAGGAGGAGGAGGAGGAGGAGGAGAAAAAAAACGACGACGAGCCCTGAGGAGTATAAACGAATGAAGGGACGGACGAGGGCGGAGGCCAGAGGAGACTGGAACAGAAGGAGGAGGAGGAGGAGGAGGAGGAGGAGAAGGAGGAGGAGGAAGAGGAGGGAGGCTTGGAGGGAAGAGCTGCGGCAGCCAGCGTCCCGTCGTGTGTGTGTGTGTGTGTGTGTGTGGGGGGGGGGGGGGGGGGGGGGCGGCCGCGGCCAAAGACCGGACGGTCAGGGCCGCTCCTCCTCGAGCGACCACCACTGGTTGTCGTCCACCGCAGGCACGACAGGCAGCTGGCCTCTCACACGTGGACGAACGCGGCTCGAGAGCTGATCGAAGAGCTGGCAAGCAAAAAAGGCGGATGACGAGGGGGAGCGACCGGAAAAGGAGAGGAATCAAAACGGTCGGGGGGCGGCGAAGGAAGAGTGAGGCGGGGATTAAACTGAAGGGGCGGGAAGGGAGAACGGAGAAAAGAGGAACAAATGATGAAGGATGCGGGCGTGGGGATACATAACAAAGACAAGGAGAAATTGGCAATTATGAGTCGGCGGAAATCGACACGAATCCTGTCCAGCAGCTGGCAACGGGAAGCCCTGCGGCGACCAGAAACGTATAGGCCCGCGACAAAATACCGCGCGGCTGGATTCAAAACGCTCGCGAAGCGTCGCGACGCATCAGCATGCGTGCAGACGTCGAGACACCCAGCGCAGTGGGCTCGGATAGCCCCGCTTTGGGCCCCAGCGCTGCAGTGGGCAACTAGTTGGAACGTTATGCGCGCGTTGACATATGCAGGCAAAACAATGTGATCGAAATGAAAAACCATGGAAATTCAAACCAATGCAAGTTCAACGTGGATTCAATACGACCTTCTGGGCAGGCGCAAGCGGCAGCGGTGCGAGCACGTGACTCCCGCGCATCAGCTGGTAGAGCGCACTACTTCCGGGGACGCAGGCGGCGCGGGCTCAGGCGAGAGGGGGCACAGTATTCTTTCAGACTGTGAAAGTACAGCTGGAAGCGGAGGGGAGGAGCAGGGCGGCCCCCCGCGAAAACCTTCGAGCCAGGTCGCCGCCACAGGGTCACCAAGCCCTGTGCCTCGGCGCCCTCGGATCCTCTGCGAATCAGTGTTTTGCCAGCTCTCCGTCGGGAAGGGAGCTTTCGCTGCCCGATTAGACGGCAAAGCGTGTAACGCGCTCATCATAGCGGTCTTCTTGACGTAGTAAGATCCAAGCGATGCAGGGGCAAACGTACTCCTTCCTGCCATGGCTCAGCATGGTGTAGCGCCGTTAAACCATGGCTAAGAACACGCTGCTCGTGGGAGGGCCGGCCGGCCAGGGGGCGCGCGCGGCGGGCGGCCCGAACCACATTTCGGCGATCAAAATCAGAACAGCTTCGATAAGTCATCGATGTCCGGCGGCAGCGGGACAGCGAGGCTGAGGCAGCGCACGGGCGTGACTACATCAACACCCCCCGCGGCCTCCCCTGCGAGTTCCACTCGCACGGGCGGGCGTCGACGTTTTGTCAGCGCCCCCAATTTGATTATACAGCGGAGCGTCGCGCCGCGCCCGGCAGGCAGCTCGCCCGCTACCTGGCTCGCAGCTCTGAGGCGCTCAGTGCAGTGCACGGTTGCGTCGAAGGGGCGCCCGCAGCATAGCTGCGAGTGCCCCTCGTTCGTTCTTCCCCGCTCAACCCCGACTGTGACCTTCGCGGCCTCAGCTGCTGTAGCCTGGCAAGTCGCCTGAGCTCCAGCCCCAAGACGACCGCCATTTGTCGGCGCACTCTCGCGACGGGGAAATGGAATCCGTGTTCTCGCGCCCCGGCGGGGTAGGGTCCTTGCTCTCCCGCGACGCGTCGGCCGTTGCGCGCCATGGCGGGGCGATCGATGCCCGCGCGCGGCCGGAAATCTCCCGCGGCCGGCGGCCCCGGCGCCTTGGTTGAGATCGGAGAGGCGACTCCCGAGCGCGAGCACGAGTCCCTCTGGGTCGGGTTGTCAACCCGGCGACGCCTTGATTCCCGTGGATCATCTGGTGGGCGACTGCTTCGCCTCTTAGCTCCCTTACAGTCGCTCTCGGCCTCTCTGCCCTTGCCCTTGCCCCTCGCGTCGCCCGACGTTCTGCTGCCGTAGGGCGGCCCTCAAGCTGCGCACAATTGGGCCACTTCTCTCCTCTGGCAGACTGCGCTCTAGGAGAGGCACCCACCTGGGCATAGCCAAGCGGTGCCAGAGCCCTCGCTTCCCGCGATGTCGGCCGTGGAGCTCCCAGAAAGCCCACTGGCGGCATGGGCTCCTCTCTATTCCCCGTTCCATGGCAGCTATCAATTGACTGATCGGCGGGACTTCAGCGCTCCGCCTGGGCTCTCTGCATCACGCGGACCAATCCATTCTGGGCTCTTCGCGATAGCGGCCCCCTGGGAAGCGCAGTCCCAGTCGAACGGCTCGAGAATGACATGGCCATCCCCTTCCAGAAACCCCCCTCCGATACGCGGCCACCACATCCACGGAAGAAAAACTGCGTCGCTGCCAGTAGCAAGCGTCTTGGGATGTGCGTTCTGAAACTTGGTCCACATGTGACCCAGCTTCTTGGCCTTCTCCTGCTCGTCGGGGCTCTGCTCCAGCAGCTCGTCGTCTGGGGACATCGATTGTCCGGCAAGTACCTTCATGATGTTGCTGTGCAGCACGCCCTTGCCTTGCAATCCATTCTCTCTGCCAGCGCCGATGCCATCTTCGCCGATGCCTTTCCATCTGTTCTGCGCTCGTGCCCGCGCCCGGCCTGCATCTTAGCCCTTCCATTTCCGCCCTGCACTCTGCGCCGCAGAGCTGGAGGAATACCCCCGCTGACCCTCTCGCTTGGCCAGGCCGATATCTCGGAGATCGATCTCAGGCCAAACCATGTCAGGGTCAGCGACAATGGCGCCGCAATGCCCCCAACGGATTGCGGCAATCGTTGCTGCGCAGGAGGTAGCCACCGTCCCAGCACTGCTGCGCGCAGAGCGCGTTCTTCCTCGCAGTGGAAGCGAGCATAGCAGCGTCATCCACACCAAATACCCGAACGATGACCTGATGCAATTTGATCCAGCATATACGCGCCGTGCCGAAATCACGGAAGACTCTGAGCGCAGTGCACATTCGGCCAAAGACCAGGGCCCTCGAGATCTGGATCCGCTGCATCCCGCGCACGGCACGACGCAGGATCCGATGAATGTCGAACCACTTGGGCCGGAACGCAGTCACCAAGGAGCCGCCGCGTTGAATCCAGATGTCCTGACCCTCGCAGATGCGGGGCCCGAAGGTAATCACATGGGACTCCGAGAGAGGGCGTGGATTCCACATCGAAAACACTGGTATCCAAGGCTTGGCCAACTACTACGCGCGACCAGCCTCCAGGTCTAAGTCGCGTCGGCAGCTGTCCATGCATTTCACCTCGTTGACCGCTCCGTGCTCTCCGTGGCAGCTGAGCTGCCCCACCCGAACCTGGCCCTTGTTCTCTGACAGTTACGCCTTCAAGGGTAGGGCGCGGAATGATCGCGACCACCTCCGCGAGAGCCTCATCGAAGGCTGGCAACGCTGCCGAGCGGCCGCGCTCGGAATCCCGATCCAGCGCAGAAATCTGCGGGAGCAGCGCATAATGATACTCCCATCCTCGGGGCAAGACAGTAGCGCTCTGCCATGGGCCCCCCTGGGCCGGCGCGGCCGGCGCCGGCGACGCAGTCGCCGGCCGGCGGCCGGCCAGGCAAAGGTTTTGTGCCTGCCCCAAAAGCCCTTCCCGAATGGGCAGGTCTGTCCGGCCAGGTGCCTCCAGCATTGTCGCTTCTCCTTGACTCTCGCCGCTGGCCTTCGACTCGACTGATCGTTGCTTTGCCCAGGTGCAGCGTTATTCTCGACGTTCTGCGACGCTGCAGACATCTGCTACTGGCCGCGAATGTTAGGGGCAGTCCTGCCGATCATGCCCTCGCGTGATTCGTGCTTGCCACGGGGGAGCCCCTCCCCCATTCATGACCTGTCTGTGCTCGCGAGGACACTGGTCAGACGACGACGGGCGAGAACTGCGACTGCGTGCGTAGCATAGCCCGTTCATCTCGGAGTTGACGCTGGAAGCGCGGCTTCGCGATCGACCCCGGCCTTGGCCCCCGCCCTTGAATCGGTCAGCGGGGCGCCCCTCGCTCCTGCCGTGCTCTGTGCCATTCCCCTTTCCGCCTCCTTTCTCTTTGTCCCTCTTCTTCTTTCTGCTGCCCTCGCCGCCGCCCATGCTGGCCTGGGCCGGCGCGGCTGGTCCGGGGGCAGCCGGGCAGCCGCTTTCTTTGGGCGCAAATATAGACGCTGAGCTCGGGAGCATGGACGCCAGCCCTGGAGGATCTCGCGGCAGGGGGCCGACTTCTCGAGGCGGCTGCCCTTCGCGCAGACAGATGTTCTGCCCGCCCTCGCCGGCGCCTTCGCCCCCCCCGCAACTGCTCGCGCCTCCCGCGGGGAGGCCGCGGGCATTCAGCGTTCTCCGCTGTTTCTCGCGGTTGATCTGCCCGCGCCCCTTGCGCGTGAAATCGCTGACTTTCGATAGCGACCACTCGTGAGTCGTCATTCCTGTGCCGTGCTCTTCGCTGCAATGATCGCATGTAACCATCGCGCAGTGCATGCAAGGGCACTTCTGCATCCGTCGGTAGTAATGTTCCTGTATTGCGGGGCGGAAGGAGTCATTCAATTCCTCCATCTCGTTGAGCGCCCCCACCCACTCGCCATGGAGGTGGATTAGGTCGCCATCTGCTTCCTTGCCCGCGCCGCGAATTCAATCCCCATAATAAGGTCCACGCGCGAGCGCTCGGCCGCGGCCCTGACGGGCGGTCGCGCGGGCGTCAATGACGCGCTGGATCTCGCGACCCTTCATTATGTACCTGGCGGCTTGCGTGGAGATGTCGAACCGTTCTATCCCGCTCGCAAGGTGGCAGAGCTGAGACGTGGATTGTCAATCCCTGACTATCTTGTTGACCTCGGCCATGAGGTCCGCTGCAATCACTGGGTCAAGCCAGGCAAAGTGACCAGAGTGAATCAACACGTCGGCCTCGACTTTCTATATGTCGAACGCGCCCGTTATCCGCCCGACTGCCGCGCAGTTTGGCGACGCTGACGCCGCAGTCCTTACCGCGTTGTGCTGCAATCGTTTGTAGCTGTCGGCGCCGGGGGTCGCTTTCGAGACTATATCACTTGTCTTACCTACATCATCCCAGTGCTTCGCGGAAGCAGGAACCGCGCCCATCGGGGGAATGGGGGCTTCGGCGTCTCCGCCGCCGCCGGGCGGGCCGCCATCTGGCGGTCCTCCGCCGCGTCGGCGCCGGCGATCAGAAGCGCCGCCCCCTCCTTCATCGGGGCTTCGGCCTTCCTCGCCACCAGCATAATCATCCCCATCGCCCTCGTCGGCGCCGCCGCCATCTCCGCCGTCGTCGCCTGGAGAGCCGAGCCGGGATGCTTCGGCGATGGCGCCTTCCTCGGGGGAGTCGCAACATCCCCCCAGCTAATGGCTTGAAGGCGCTGGGCGGGCCCCCGGCCCCTGCGGCGCGCATCCCAGAAAACGGGTTACTAGACGAACTCGCGCTCGCTTAGCGTGGGCCTCGATGCCCCTCTGCAACTGAGCCCCGTTCTCAGCCTTTCTCTCCTACTCCTGGCCCGCCGCTGCGCCGCGGCAGCAGCTTCGGCTCGATGTTCGCGCATATCCTGGGTCTTCGCCTCGCGCTCGGCCTTTGCCCCAGCGTGGTCTTCTTCCCGCTGCGTCGCCCCTTCGGTCTCTTATTTTCGGCTCTTGCGGCCTGTTCGAACTCGAGCAGCCTCTCTGACTCAGTGCTCTTGGCCCGGCGCCCATTGCCTACCGAGGCGCGTCCGCGGCCAGAATCAGGCAATGGCGGGCAGTCAAACGGGCCTGCCCCAGGCGCGGAGACAGCGGCGATCCGGCCCTCGAGCTCCTTTCCCACCTCGAATTCCTCACCCTCTTCTCCCCGGTGCCACATCCGCTGCGCCGCCTCGCCGCGTCGCCTCTCGGCCAGAAAAAAAGCGCGCGCCTCGCCGCCCGGGACAAAGCGATTATCGCGAGTTGCCCCATCGCGCGAACAGCGGTCGCGGGGTGCCGTCTTAAAGCATACGCAGCACCGCGGCGCGCCCGCGCAAGGGCGACGCGCGCCCCCCCCGGCGCGGCCGGCCCCCCCGCCGCGGGCGGAGCCGGCGGCGGGGGGGGCCTGCGCGACGGCTCCATTTCGATCCGCAGTTGACTTGATCCCCGCTGACGCCCGTCGGGGATGTCCCAATCGGGTTTTACTGTGTTTGGCGCTCATTATGCTTGCGATGCTGCTTGTCTCGTTTGATTTCCGGGCTCTTCATCGTTTGCGCAGGCTTCTGCTCCGCCTTTCGAGCGTCGGCGATGACTTTCATCTCAGCGAGAGCTCCCATCAGCTGCGCCTCTTCCCGGGCGCGTCGGACTTCGGCAGCGGGGCGCGCACGGCCCCCGTTAGCGGCGGCGCGATCTGCCCCGGACTGCCCAACGGCAGCGGCGGCCTCCGTGGCCGAGCGCGCATTCAGATATCCGGCTGCCCGAAGCTCCTGGGCCGCACGCGACGCAGGCGCGCGCTGAGCTTCGCCGACCCCCCGGACGACGCGCCTGGCATCTTCTGCAAGGTGCTCCCCCTGAAGTTGCGCAATGCGTTCGGTTGCAGCAGTTGCCTCCAGCCTGTCGGCAAGCTCCCGCATCTCCGTGCTCGTCGCCGAGGCCCGCTCGACCGCCGCTGCCTGCTGGCGCCCCTCAAGAAGTTTCACGGCGTTTACCATAGCCTTGCAATCCGGCCCCAGTTGAAGAGCAGAGACATCCTGATGCTGTAGCTCTGATTGTCGAAATTGCTCGCGCATCTCGGCTACGTCTCATTCTCTGGCCCCCGCAATCTCGAGCCTCTTCTCCTCGACCCTGCGCCGCTCGTTCGCGCGCACACCCGCGCAGTCATGCGTCGCGGGGCGCGGCGCGTCGAGCATGGGAAGTTCAGATTGCAGAGGCCGTGACAGACCGGCTTCTTGCGTTGGCCTGGCGCACTAGGACGCCGAGTCTCAGGAATCGGGCACATCGCGGCCCAAAGTGAACGCACTTCGCGTCGACGCGCTCGTTAGGCGCACGCGACTGACCCAACGAGCGCGAAGAGTCGGGCGCCTCCGAACGCAAGCTCGGGGCCCTCGGCCCACCCCTTTCCCGAACTCCTCGCGCGGGGAGAGAGGGTCAGCGGGCCAGGCGCCTCAAGCGTGGCGGTCGAAGGCCGATGGCCAGACTGAGCGGGGCGCGGGGGGGGCCCGCGCGCATAGCTGCCGGGCCGTGCCCCTGGAGCGCGCGCAGGCCCGTCCTCGGGGGTGCCGTGTGACCTCTCCCGCGCAATGAGCGGCGGCGCCATTGAAATGCTGGCCGCCTCGCGCCACCGCTCGCAAGTCGCCCCGACTGGGTCGCCCGCGGGCCGGTCCTCCACGATCTCCTCGAGGCCCCGTTCTAGCGAGCCGTCGGACATAATCGCGGCACCCTCGCCATCGGCGAGGGGCGCCTGTGCGGGAAGCGGGCCCTGATGTCATAAGCCTCAACTTCCCATCCCTGCGGCAAGCTAACACTTTCATAGGCAATCAGTCTCGGCGTCGATGCGCGGGGGGAATTCCCACCTGGCGACGTGGATTCCACGTCCTGCTCGCCGTCCGAGAGGTCGATGTGAACGGCAGGTTGGCCAGCAATTGGTAGTCGCATCTGGTCGCCGCTCTCATGCCGCTCTGGCACCTTGTCGTCAATGGCCTTCGGGGTGCCCGGGCGATGCTCATCGTCATAGAAAATTTACCAGCAAAGATTTTGATGAGGGTGTTGACTTCGCCCCCCGACATCGTCGGTTGAGGCGGCCCCAGGAACGCATATACTTAAGCCGTGGCGTTGGTCCTTTTTCTTTCGTGATTGAAGGGAGAAATCATTCCCCCATCTGGTGGCATCACTTTCGTCGATGATGGAAGTGTTGGCTGGTAATCAATACTTTGCAGCCTCTCCGTCGGGAGGGGAGTTTTCGCAGCCCGATTAAACGGCAACTCGTGAAACAATGTTTCATGATGTTCTTCTTCTTGTAGTAGGTTTAAGCGATGTATGGGAGACGTACTTCTTGCTCCCATGGCTTACTGTAGTATAGTGCCGTTCAACTATGGCTGAAATCGCGCTACTCGGGGGGGGGCTGGCCGGCCGGCGGGCGCGCGCGGCGGGCGGGCTTAACCATTTTTCGGCAATCGAAGCCACAACAGCTTCGATAAGTCATCGATGTCCGGCGGCAGCGAGACAGCGATGCTGAGGCACTGTACGGGTGTGACTACATCAATTGAATCTCTCTTACAGGCCACCCGTGAATCGTAACCCCTGGAACTTGAAAACTCCTGGAAGCCCCTCGCCAAGCGCGCGCCCCGGGCAACTCAGGGGCCGAGCAAAAGCGAACGCAATAAAATGAGACCCGATTACAAAAATGCGCGCGCCCCGAGGACACCAGCTGCACGTATAGTATTACGAACTACATTGAACACGATTAGATTCAAATGAACTCGCGCTGCTTAGAATGAATTGGGTCCCGCCGATGCAAAAATGTAGAATGCAGACGAATACGGTCTAATCCGAAAAATGCGCGCAATCCCCCGGGACCCAGGGCGACCATCCTCCATTGCGCGCGATCCCCGTGAGGCTCGGGGCGGGTCTCGTTCCCCTTTCCGTTTCCATTCCCCTCCTCCTCCTCCTCCTCCTCCTTTTCCTCCTCCTCTCTCCGCTTCCTCTCCCCGCAGCCGTGAAGACGAACGTCCGAGGTGTCCACGCATGCAACGTCAGCGGCAAGAGAGGCGGCAAGGCAAAGAAGGAAAGAGAAGGGCAACAATGGCCACCCCAACCCACCACACAATACATATCGAGAAAGGAATGAAAACTGTCGATCCCAGTCTCGAACCATGTCAGTTCCAAGAGGCACGGAGGCAAAGCTCGCAAAGACAGCTGAGGCGATCACTGAAGCAAGGTTTGTATAATCAACCTGGCTGCTCTCGGGGGGGGGGAATTGGAGGTACACCGTTCAAGACGAAGCACTGACGGTCCTCCTCCTCCTCCTCCTCGCCCCCCCCCCTCTCCCTCACACTCATTTTCCCCCCTCTCCCTCACACTCATTTTCCTTCCTCTTTCTTCCCCTCCCTCATTTTCCTTCCTCTTCCTCATTTCCGGTCCTCTCTCCCAACGCTTCTCCCTGTCGATCCTCGTTCCCTCCTCCCTTCCTCCCACCTCCACCCTCCTCCCTCCCCCACCCCTCTCTCTTTCCTCCTCCTCCTCCGCTCCTCCTCCTCCCCCGTCCTCGTCGTCGTCCTCCTCCTCCTCCTCCACCTCCTCCTCCTCGCCCCCCCCTTCGCCCTCGCATTCCTCTGCCCTCTTCTTCGTACTCCCTCCTCCCCACTCCTCTCGCTCAACGCCTTTCCTTTTCGATCATCTTTCCCTCCTCCCTTCCTCTCAATTCCACCATCCTCCTTCCCCCGCTCTTCTCTCACATCTCCTCCTTCGTTCCTCCTCCTTCTCCTTTTCCTCCTCCTCCTCCTCCTCCTCCTCCTCCCCTTCCTCCTCCTCCTCCTCCCCCCCGTCCTCCTCCTCCTCCTCCTCCTCTTCCCTCCTTCCCTCCTCCTCCCCTCCCCTCCTCCTCCTCCTCCTCCTCCTCCTCTCCTCCTGTTCCTCCTCCTCCTCTTCCTGCTCCTCCCCTCCTCCTCCTCCTCCTCCCCCTCCTCCTCCTTTTCCTCCTCCTCCTCCTCCTTTTCTTGTTCCTCCTCCTTTGCTTGATCTGTTTCTTCTGCATAAGCTATTAGTAATATTCATGGTGCCGATCTTCTTACTATTATCATACATGTTTCTCCTCCTCCTCCTTTTCTCCTTCTCCTTGCAAATAGCTCTCCCCTGTTTCACCCCGAAACGAATCGGAAGGCGTGCCGGGCGTTTCGCCCGAGACATTCTTACCACCTATGTTCCTCAAGTTTTTTGAACTGACAAGAGTTCATCGACGGAGGGCGGGTCGTTTCCACCACGTGGCTCCCGCCTCAGCGTCGCGCGCATTCGTCCGAAAACGTCGCAAGAATTCGAGGACTGATGCAGAATAACGTTCACAATGTGGCTCTCGCCTTCTCAAAATGCACTTCTCGCCGTAGCGCCACGCACACCCGTATCAAACAGTGCAAGCGTTTCACACATTGAAAACAATTCTTTTTTATCATGTGACTGTCTCCGTGGCGCCGCACACATCCGCTATCAACACATGCCACATTTCACCGGGTTTCCATGGCTAGCGTAGCAGAAGCGGTTTTACTTTGGAACGGCTCAGGACTGTCTAGGCGCAACAGTTACGTTGGTTCGCTGTGTTGAAAGCCCAGGAACGGCGTTCAGGTACGATTCAGGATCGCCAAGACACAACAATCAAGTCGATTCGTGGAATTGAAGTTCCGCGAAGGAGGTTTTGGCACGCTTCAAACATCCAGGCTCTTCTAACGGGTGCCACCTAACGGGGCACCTCCCTCAGTGGAAATGAAGCCGTGTAGGGACCCATGACGAGGGAGTTTGAAGAGAGGGATTATTCCAACATCGCTGATGAATATTGGGTTTGCAGTGGTGCTCCCCCTCCTGCTCCTCCTACCTCTCCAACACTCCACTACAGGCTCTACTCTTGTTCCAGACCTGATGTTGCACAGGCACGATCAGAGCCTGAAGTTCCGAGTCAGTGTTTAGAAGCGGCTCGTGCTGAGCCAGACTTGGAGATTTTTACCCGTGGGATCCATGTGTACCCAGAAAGCGAACTGCCGAAACCATCCACTTCAGCTGAGGTGGAAATCTTTGGTGTTTCGGGAGAACCTGTGGACAAGAACCCAGAGCAGCTAGCTGAATTGTCGGACGAGCCTGTTTTAAGAATGGTTTCGGACGGGTCATGCTCGAAGCCCCCCCTGCTCCCAGCGAGCGGACTTGATCCTGCCCCAATTTGCGTGATGCGTGGAGTGGTCCACGGAAGTTTTCCTCAGACACCCGCGATGTCTGAACACGTGGGTGTGGCGCTGTGCGGACAGGTGGCAAACAGACCATCTCAGCTCGGCGTCGACTGCATGTCTGCGATAAAGCTCGCGCAAAAAGATCTGTCTCAGCAGCTGTCGGTGCGCAGCAAGTCTGCAGGCATCCGAAAGTTTGACCACACGCTAGAGGGCACAGCTCTCATACAGGAGGTGCGTCATGTGAAGGCGCATCGTACTCAGGAAGTGATTGACTCTTTGGAGCAGCATGAGCGTGAATATGCAGAGGCCAACCGCATTGTGGATCACCATGCGAAAGTGGCTGTCCGAATGCACCCGTCTGCTGAACCATCTTTCTTGCAGGAGTTAGAGGTAGCCGAGGAAAGAGCTGCCAACTTCTGTAAGCTGGCTGTCGCCGTCCTGCCGCTTTTTTGAGGTCACGCCTAGGTGGCAAAGGAGTTTCGACGTCAACCGCCGCAGGCGGACACATCGAGTGCGACAAGACTGGCATCATTGGGTTGACGGACCAGCAGGCCTCCGCTATGTGAAGTGTTTCAGTCTTGGGGGTGAGGATATAGCCGAGCTTCCCCTGAATGGTTGCATGGGGGTCCCCCCCAACATCCGACCGCTCCTCAAGGACCCCATGGGGCACCTCGTCGTCGCGGCTGGAGTGACGGCTCGTGTTGCGGGCAGTGCTGGTAGTAAGGTCCATGAGAAGCAATTCTGGATTTGTTTAAGATGTGGGGGGTGGTCCCAGGGTAGAGCCCTAAAGCTTGCTAAGCAGTGCCTCACTCCTGGTCAACACCCCACAAAGAAGGGTCAGGAGGTTATAAACCGCTATGCCCAGGGGAAGCCACCGAACCGTAAGGTCAGAGCCCTCCTCGGCCGTAGCGTTGTCCTCCCTCGTTGCCCCACGGTTGAGATGTTGGCCCCCTCGGAGTCCGTTGCGGTCCCTGACTCGACTGAGGTGTCCAGGTCTTTCTCAGCCTCAGGGGTCCCCTCCTATGAGCAGCGAATGGCTGCCCTAGTCGAGAGGATTCGTTTAAAGGAAGCCGCTGCAGGCAAGTAATTCCAACTCGTTTAGTTCTTACGGCCCTTGGAGGGGTCACCGCTGCCCCTTCCAAGCCCGTCTTTGGTGCCGTGCACTATCCCTTCGGGCCCTTCAATTCCATTCCTCCACAGTACACGCATAGAAGGCAATCGAACAATACAAACACAAACACGCAAACACGTAGCATCATGTTCCATGTGTTCACATGCCAGCAGTTGAAGGTCTTTTTGTTTGACATGATGTCGCACTTTGAACTTCAACCAGTCTATAGAGCCCTTCCAACGATCGCACCTTGCAGCCCTAGCGGGTGCGCCCGCAAACCGCCCCACCCGCCCAGTTTGGCACGCGCATTCCACATGTCGCGTCCCCCAGAGAGCTCCACCGACGGGCCTTGTGGGCGTATCTGCATACCCGCCACCCCGCCGCCAATCCCAGCACACCCTGATGCGTGGTGCCCCAGGCAGAAATCACCGATTCGTGCCCCGCTGAGAACCCCATCTGCGGCCCGAATGGGGCGCTGCGGTCGCATGCCGCTCCGCCCGCCCACTTCGGCACTCCTCTCGAATGGCCCGGCGCGGGGCTGGGGTGGTGGGCGCCGTGGTGCCACGGTCAATAGATTATGTTTTCCTAGGGAAGGCCTCTTCCAGACGGCCCCATGCATCTGCGTCAGCAGCGCGAGCCAAACATCCAGGCCGCCCCGTGTGGAACCCAGAACCGTGACCGCGCAAAAATGTAAACATAACAACGCCTTCCCCAACGTTTATGCTGTTCACCGCGTCGGCGCCCCCGTGTCCAAGACTCTTCCCCAGCGCCCCATTGAAAAAGCATACGTACTGGCCCATGTGTCGGGCGTCTCGGGGGCGATGCGAACTGCGAATCGCGGCGGCTTCCGTCTCCAAGCAAACACCCAATAATCAATTTGCAGAGCGTTGATTTTCTGCTCTGGACTATGAGTCGCCCGCCGTATCCAAACAACCCGAGGTTCAGGCTCGTCAATTGCCACGCTGCCGCCAAGGTCCCCGTTCAAAACATAACTGCTCTCTGTAGCATCGCTGCTTACGCTCGAAGGTAGAACCACCTCTGTGCCCACGCTGTCTCGTGTCCCGCGCCTCCCCTGCGCATCGCTCGCGTTCCCGATCGCAGTTAAAACCATCAGTTGCTGGATCTGGACAGCTCGCCCCTGGGCGTCGCTCTCGAGGGTGATGTGTCCTAGCTCTTGTCGTAAGTTGTCTCCGTCTTTTGTCACGAGAAACTCGTTTCCAAGAGACGCTCGGACATTGCTTGAACATCCAGCGCCCTGTTTGAACATCCAGCGCGCGACCCCCCAACAACTTCAGCTTCACGACACAAGGATCCGAGCCAAGATCCAAACACCGTTCTGAGCCACACTCGTGCGCACCTCCCTAGAAAGCTCAACCTACGGCTACGGCCCCAGTGGATGCGTCAACGTGCCGCCTGCCTGCCCAGTTCAACACACACACACACCACATGTTTCGTGCCCCGCTGAGCAGCCTCACCTCTGGCCCGATTGGGAATGTTCGCACGCCGCCTCCAGCTCAATCCGGCGCACCCCTCGCACGCTCCGCGTCCCTCGCAGGGAGCCCCACCGATGGTCTCAGTGGACGCCAGCGCGTGGCACCTGCCGCCCTGCCGCCCCCCACATCATCGCGGCGCGCCGAGGAGGAGGCGGAGGAGGAGGAGGAGGAGGAGGAGGAGGAGGGAGGAGGAGGAGGAGGAGGAGAGGAGGAGGAGGAGGAGGAGGGAGGAGGGAGGGAGGAGGAGGAGGAGGGAGGAGGACACCCCTCACACGCCTCGTGCGCCGCGTGGAGCTCCCCGCGCGGCAACCGGACACACAGAGGGCCCTCACACGCCGACTCTCCTCGACGCGGTCCGGGGCACCCCCTCGCTCCGAGCACCAGCAGGGGGGGCTCCACGTGCCACCCCGAATTGGCAAGCTCGCACGGCGCCCCGCCGCTCCTGTTTGGCGGAGTCCCTCGCATGGCCCGGGCCTCACTGAAGGGGCCCCAGGACACACAAATAAATACACACAAATAAACATTTGCCCCATATTTTCCCATAGTTTCTGGGTTTCCGTCTTCCCGCCCACTTCCCATATTTTCCCCTGTTTTCCTGGGAATCGACGATTAATTGTGTCTGTGTGTTTTTTCCCCTCCTGACTCACACACCACTCCACTCACGGCCTCACTGGGCGTGTTGGGGTGGAGGACCCCCCTGCGCAAATCGGCATCCCCCTCACGCGGATCCTCCTTCGCACGGGCTTCAGCGCGCCTGTGCGCGTTCGTTTCCAAGACCCCTGAATCCGCAATGCCCCGCGGCGCGCTGTAGAGGAAGGGAGGGGGGCGCCGTGCGCTACACGAGACTTCGCAGGACTGGGCCGTTCGCCAGGCAAATCCCGAAGCGTCACAAATGCCACACGTGGACAAAGATCGTTGTGCTTCCCTTTGTGCTCTAGCTCATCCGCGATCTCGAAGCTAACGGAAACACGCCATACTAATAGGAGCAGCTGCGCTGGATCTGGCCGCACCTTCATACATTTAACACGATGGCCAACATGACATAGTTAATCTGCGAGGCCACTACATCATGCAAATGTGTGCACATGCGTGTGCAACACTGTTCAGGACACAATGCCAAAGCCGCGTCTTTGATATCCTTACACACATGTGAGGATGGTGCGTCTAGTATTCCAGTTCATTGCCCATGCTGTGAGGGTACCCATGGTTAGGTTCCTTATGATTCTGGACGATCTTTAACTGCGGGGTGATATTTGCACAATGCACTACACGGGGTACAAGCTATAGGGTGTGAGAAATCTATGCGGAAATTGAAATCGCAAAACGCACTTCTCGCGCAAACAACCCACCCTTCTACCCACACCATGTTGGGCAAAACTCATTTGGCCACGATTGCGGTTACTAAGTGGCACTTGCTAGCGCATCTATACGGCAACGCTGGCGCGCGCACACTCGCACGGAGAGCGACCAGCTGGTTTGACACAACCAATGCGGCCGTAATGGCGGCTGCCGGTGGGAACGTCCCAAAACATCTCAAAGGCCGTGCTGGCGTGCGGACCCTTCAATGCGGATCTGTAACTGGGGTGAGCGCGATAGCATTGTGACGTCGACAATGGCGGCAACGGTGATGACAATAGCGATGGTTGCGGCGATGACGGCAACGCCACTGACGGCGCCGATGCTGGTGACAATGATGAACATTATGGTGTCCATGTGTTGGTGATGAAGGTGATTGTGTCAATGATGACGATGGTGAGACGACGCTGAGACAATGTTGCTGGTGACAATGATGACGATGATCACTATGGCGGCGCAAGCGGCGGTTAACGATGACGAGAACGGTGGTGATGCAATGGCGCTGTTGAGGTTGATAGGGACGTGCACGCGCGCAAAAATACAGGAACTCTCAACAACTGCTTGTTGAACTCTCTTGGTTCCTGTCATATGTGCTTGAAGAGCTTTATGTTGAAATGCTGCGGACAACAATGGTTGTGGAAGGATTTCGAAACGCCCGCGTGCGTGGCAGCGCGCGCCACATGAAATTATTTGACACGGACTCGTGCAGTGGGCACATGCTAAATCAACGCGGATGCACAGCGTGTTCAAATGAGGGTGGGAGTTCTGGACATGAATGAGCGCGGGCAGAAAAACATCAAGAGGTGTATTGAACACCGGGGTCTGTTGTTTTCGACGGTTTTATGTTGGAGTTTGTAACACATAACGTGGTTGGTATGATTGCGACATTTGCACGCGTGAACTTTGTGGAACTTGTTTGGCGAAGAGACGCAAAGAAACACATATTTTGAGATAAGCGAGTGCGCACGCATTGCATCATTTGAGAGGGATGAAAAAGGGGAGGGGTCGGTACTGGCCTGACTGGAATGATCTGATTTCGTAAGGGACATGGGCGATGCTAATTGTACTGTCCCAGGGGGCCGTTAACACAGGCTCGGTGGGGGGGGATAGTTTTGCTTAAGAGGTGCACTCTGGCCTGTATCGAGAATGCAACTGCTTCCAAGTGGCCCGACGAACTCGGCGATACTTTCGAACCAACAGCGGTTAATGCTCCCCCGCGGAAAACCCGCAACGAGAAATAGACTTGCACGGTGCAGCCACGTGTGCAACGCGCGCGAAATCATGTACCACACCGGCACTTGGATTACGAGTAAGGCCTGCGCGATAATCTCGACACCAGTGGACGGTATCATCGAGCGGCCGCGACCCAGCATAACCAGCACGGTCAGGCCTCCAGGCTGGGCAGGGCCAGTCGCGGTGGGCTCTTCTGGGGGGTGCTGATCTGGGGAATGGGGGGGTCAGGCGGGGTCAGTTGGGTCCGGTGTGCGGCGACGGGCGCTCGGGGGGCGCGAGCTCGGGAGCAGCTCTTCACAGCCAAGGCCAGAAGCCCTGGTGCCAACATCGCTTGGGGAACGCTCGAGGTGGGAAGCTGGGCCGCGGTGGTCCTGTCGCCCAGGGGCGGGGGGGGGGGGGGACAAACGATCATGAGGACCGCCGTGATGCCCTGGGCGCATTTGACTGCCGCCTGGGGGTTGTCTGCCCTGTTCCTGGCGCAAAACGCATGGCCCCGACAGCGGAATCAGAAACGATCTTGCTAGGGAGGAGGGGGAGGAGGAGGAGGAGGAGGAGGAGGAGGAGGAGGAGGAGGAGGAGGAGGAGGAGGAGGAGGAGGAGGAGGAGGAGGAGGAGGGGAGGGGGAGGAGGTGGAGGGGGAGGAGGTGGAGGAGGAGGAGGAGGGGGAGGGGAGGAGGGGAGGAGGAGGAGGAGGGGGGGGATGGAATGGCTTGGCGTGGTCGCTGCTCGCCCGCCCTCGCTGCCCCCCCCACGGCCCCGCGGGGAGGCCGGTCCAGGGGCCCGCGCCGATCGGCGGAGGAGGAGGAGGAGGAGGAGGAGGAGGAGGAGGAGGAAGAGGAGGAGGGGGAGGAGGAGGGGGAGAAGGAGGAGGAGGAGGAGTGGGAGGGGGAGGAGGAGGAGGAGGAGGAGGGGGATCAGTTGGAGGATGAAGATGACGAGGCCGAGGAGAGGCAGTGGAAGCAGGCACACGCTCGACCTGCAGGGCCCGACCTCGACCTCCCCGCTGCCCCCCCCCCCCCCCCCCGGCGAGCGGCGGCGGGCCTGCTGCGACGCGCTGGGCCCCCAGCTCACCCTGCCTGCGCCCCGGCGTCGGCACCCCGCGGAGGGGCGGAGTACCCCCCCCCCCCGCTCCCGGAGGCTTCCACCCACACGGCCCGTCCTTCCCCTGGCCATCCCTCACCCCGTACTTGGATCCCTCCCTCCCTCCTCCCTCTCTCTCTCTCTCTCGCTCTCTCTCTCTCTCTCTCTCTTTATCTCTCTATCCTCCATCCTCCCGGGGAGGATGGAGGATAGGGGAGATGGGGGACCTCCACTCTCCACGATCGGTCTGCGTTCCCCCCGTCCCTCCCACGTTCCCTCTCCCTGCCTCGCCTACTCCTTCTCTGCATCCCCGTACCTCACCTCCCTTCCCATTCCTTCATGTCCCCCCTCCCCCTCCCATCCATCATTTTCCACATTCCCTTACTTCCTGCCTCCCCCCTGCTCCTGCTTTGATTCCTCGTCCCCTTCCTCCTCGCCCCGACTGTCCCCACCATCCTCCTGCTCCTCCCCAGCCTCGCCCATCCTTGCTCCTGATTGATATTTTAAGATACCCCCCCTCTCCCACCCAGCCCGTAGAAAAATATACCATATCGGGCGCAGTCGACCGATCAAAACCATACGAAGATGAAGTTGTTCCTCCCAACATGAACGATTCGTCGTCGAATCGCTCTCGCCACGGGACCGCCTTCACCTTTCGCTCGCCAACTCGTCGACAGCAGGATCGCGGGCGATCTGGCGACATGTCGTTCTCGCCTCGGCGCCGCGCAGACTTCACCTGAAAGTGGCGTTCCTGCGTGGGCATGGCGCGTACCTTGCACTCGCCAAATCGATGGGGGTAAGGCCGTGCGCGAGCGCGCGAAGTATCCGATTCGCCTAATGACAGTGAACCTTGCGCCTAGAAGTGGCGTCTCTGCTCCGGCACGGCGTATGCTTTTCGGTCGTCGAGTCGCAGAACACGGCAGCGGCAGCGGGGCCGTGCGAGAGCGAGCGAAATGTTCTCGCTGCACAGATCTTACGTGAGAGTGGCAGTGCTGCTTCAGCGCGGCGCGTGCTTCGTCTTCGCCGCGGACATCAGAAGTCTGACCGTGCGAGAGAAGGCTAAACTCAGGCAGGGCGGATAGCAAAGGGGGGGGGGTGAGAATCAACTCACGTAGCTGATTTTCCCGGCGCCTCCTGGCGCCGGGGGCGCCCATGTATCGAGGAATGGGCCCCTCGGTGGGAGTGAAACCACCTGCATGCAGCAAATTTCGTACCCCCCTCTTTCCCTATCCCCCCCTTGTGCCCGGCCCGATGAACGGCGCTCTCGCCACAGAGCCGCGCAGAGACTTTCTGGGAATTCGCTCGTGCCCGTGCGCGGCCCGTGTGTCTGCGTACAGCCGGACTTGATTGGACAGGACGCGCGAGAGGACACAAGACCCTTCCGAGTGCCACACTGCCATGGGAATGTAGGAGGCAGAGGTCGCGAGACTCCGGACACCAGGGTACCCTTTGATTTGGCAGGATCGACCTATACTAATCAGTGCCGACTCTAGAGACAGGCCTTCGGGGGTCTGCACGGATCTGTTGGGTCGGCGCTGGACCTCCGGCCCACAGCCCACAGCAGAGTGGATGAGGAGCACGGAGCCCACTGCACAGCGAGTAGCACAGTCCACAAGCACCGCGAGGCCACGTGCCAGCCAGCGCTGCCAGAGCACAGAGCAGCACGCGCCTGTCACCTTCCACAGATCCATCGTTGCAACGGCTCTCCGCACGCGACACGAGGTGGAGGCGAACGAGCGGAGGAGCTGGAGGACGAGAATGCTCTCGAACTCGCCAGTCTGGGCCGCCGGTCTCGTAAATTTGGGCCGCGGGTCTCTGGAGTGCAGAACGTGCAGACCCAGTGGGGATATGTAGACCATCTCGCAAACATAGGACGCCAATCTGGAAAATCTAGACAGGAAATCTCGCAAGTTACTCACCTTTGGAACTTCACTTCTCTCAAATTGAATTTGACACCTTCCCAGGATTCTCAACAAGGGGCACCGCATCGTCGGCCCCAGGCGCCAGGACTGTCACGAGAGGAGCGGGTTGTGAGGAGTTGGGGGGCTTGGAGGCGGACGTCGAGTACGAAGGAGCTCGGTCGGGCACCGGCGGTGGCAAGCCCGCTTCAATGGAAGACGGCGTCGAGGCGGCCACGATTGGCGCCGGCTTGCTCTGCTGCAGCCGCTGCTGCATAGACCCTCGGTGACGGCTGATAGGGAAAGGATTGGAGGGGGAGCACAAATGGGGGTGGTGGAGGATCACATGCACGCGTGCCCTCGGTGAGGAAGAACACCGTAATACCCGACTGGCAACGACAACTTAAACGATCCTGTCGCACGCCGCATAGGGCATCGTAACATTTGGCCATGTACCGTGGAGACGGTCGCGGGCAACTTCAAATAGCCCTACCTCCAAGGGCATCGTGGCATCGTTTCGTTGGCCGTGGTACGTGTCCTTGCCTAAACCGCCGCGATCGGCGCAGCAGGGCAGTAAGAAGGGCCAATTGAGCGGTAGCTGCCTGGAAAGTTCTGAGGAATCCTTGCCGTTGTGCGCACCTCTGTGGCCGATTTACCGATGTTATCCACCCTCTTTACATGTAGTGCATGCAATGGCTGTTTGTTTTTTGCGGCTTGTCCAGCGCTGAGTTCTGACACGTTTCCCAGAGGATCGCGGCCTCTAAGACGCTGCAGCCTACTTGGGTGCTAGAGTTTGTTCCAAGTCAAGATGGGGGACGATGAGGGAGAAGACGAGCAGGAGGGACGGCGAGGAGGGGCAGGAACAGACGGAGCAGCGCCAGGATGAGGGTGGAGAGGGGGGAGAATGAGAGCGGCGATGACGGCCCCAAGAACCCCCAAGACTCAAGACCTTCCTGAAACCTCCGATACTCCTCCCTGCCTCCCTCCTGACGCGACCCTCCTCGGGAGGAGGATAAGAGAAAGGCGATGGGCGCGGCGGCCGCGGCGCGCCCTCCGGGCGCGGTGGTGACGTAGGAGCTGGGGACACTGCAGCCGGCGTCCGCCTGGAGCAGGGATGGGCTCCCTCTTCAAGACCACTCTGCTGCTCTGCGTTTTCTGGGGCCCACTCGGGTAACGAGCGGCACGCGAGGCGGGGATTTATACATAACCACTGCCTGGGGGATCAATCTTCGGGGACCTCGGCAGCCGCAAAAATTCTCACTCTCACAAGTTGGCACAACGCCGGAAGAACTGTCGCTCCCACCTTTTCTCTCCCCTTCCTGACTCCCTTACCGAGTGGTGTTGTCCGCAAGTTGGCATCAACATGGCCCGTCCAACGTCGGGTGGTTCTCTGGGCACGACCGAACCGCAGCTCGGCCGCGTGGGGCTGATCGGCAGGGGATGTCGCCAGGGTGATCAGACCATCCTCGCACTGCAAGAACAAAGTCTAGATTGGCGCACAATGGCCGCCTGCCCAAATCCGCTTCAAACGCAGATACGTGGAGCTGAGGCCACATATCCTCCACTGCAAAGCCCCGACGGGAACCCCCTGGCGACGCTTACCAGCCGCCGACACTGTTCACGAAGGACAACACGGCTGTAGCATCCTCTTGCGCAATGTTATTCATTCCGATCGCTTGATTTCGGCACGGCTCTGGTCCCCCTTTCCGCCCTTCTCCGCAAACGTCAGCGCGTCACCTCCGACCTGACCCTGTTTTCGGCACAACATCCGTCCGCCCTCCATCCCCACCCGCAGCCAACCCTCATCCTCCTCCCCCGCCTACCACCGCGCCCCCTCCGCCATCGCCACGGCCATTTCATTTCGGCACGGCACCGGCGCCGCGCCCGCATCTTTCGCCCGCCCATTCCCCCCTTTCCCCCCCGCCTGTGGCCCCGACCCTGCATTTCGGCACGGCACCGGCGCGGCCCGTCCCCATTTTCCCCCACCAGCAACGCGCCCGTTCCGCCCCGACCCTTTTATTTCGGCACCGCACTGGTCCCCCCTTCGCCCTCCTCCGCAACCGCCAACGCGCCCTCTCCGCCCCGATTTTTTGCCGGCGTGGCACCGCGGTCCCCCCTCCGCACCCACCAGCCCCCCCCCCCTCCCCCGCCAGTCAGACGGCCTCCGCACGGCACTGGCGCCGCGCCCGCACCCCCCCCCACCTCCATAGCCAGCCTACTGCTCTTCCCCCACCAACCACCGCGCCACCTCCGCCCCCACTGGTCGATGTCGAAAAAGCACAGGCGCCGCGCCCGTCCCCCCCCCCCTCCGCGGCCAGCCCGCGCCCCCCTCCCCCGCCAGCCAACTGGCCCCCCTCTGCCCCGACTCTTGTGTTTCGGCACTGCACCATCACCGCGCCCCCCTCCCCCCACAGCCAGCACACCTCTTCCTCCACCGCCGACCAGCGCGCCCCTTCCGCCCGGACCGAAATACTTCTGCACTGCACAGGCACCGCGCCCCCCTTCCCCCGTACGCAGCCAGCCTGTCACCCCTCCTCAACATACATCGCGCCCCCTCCGCCCCGACCCCACTACTTCGGCACGGCACCGGCGCCGCGCCCGCTCCCCTCCCGCCTCGGCAGCCCGCCCACCTCCTCGTCCCCCACCAGCCAGCGCGCCGTCCGCCCGACCCTTTTATGTCGGCACCGACGCCGCGCCCGCCCACCCCCCCACCTCCGCAGCCAGCTCACCTCCTCCCCCCACACCCAGCCCAGCTCCCCCTCGCCAGCAAGCGCGCCCCCCGCGCCCCGCCCAGCATCGGCACCGCCGCTGGAACCCCCCACGGCCAGCCCAGCCCCTCCTCGCCCCTCGCCCACCAGCCAGCGCGCCCGTTCAGCCCCGACCCGTGTATTTCGGCACGGCACCAAGCACCAGGGCCGCATTATCCCTTGCGCCCCCACAGCCAGTCCAGCTCCTCTTTGCCCGCATGCCAGCGCGCCCTGTCCGCCCCGATCCACAAATTCGTCATGCCACGGGCGCTGCGCTCTCCCCCCCCCCCGCCCCGATCGTTTTACATCAACCCTGACCGGATAGGAACGGGAAGCGTCGCTGTTGTCCAATAGGTATGTGAAGCATGCTCTGTTGTTGGTCTGCCGCGCAAGAATGTCGTGGCGTGCGTGCGTTTGCGCGCGTGTGCGTGGAATATGTGCATGTGTGTCCGTGCGTGGTGGTCTGTGGCACTGCTGTGTTATGCCGTGCTGCTCTGCCGTTCTCCTCCGATCTGCGTGAACGTAAACTGCCTCTCTCTGTGCGTGCGTGTGTGTATGTGTGTGTGAGAGAGTGTGCGTGTGTATATGTACATGTGTGTGCGTGGGCGTGTGAGTGTGTGTTTGCCTGTGTGCGTGTGCCTACGTGCGTGTGCCTGTTCGTGCGGCTGTGTGAATATATGTTATATGTGTTCTGCCGTGCTCCTCTGTATTCTGCCATGGCCCTGCTCGACCGCGCTCTTATGTGTTCTGCCATGCTCTTGCGCGTTGGGCTGGGTCGGTGGGGCCGTACAGGCGGGGGGGGGGGGGGGGGGGGCGGGGGCAAACCGAGGGGGGCCGAAGGGCCGCCCCTCCCGAGGAGGCCGCGTTGCCCCCCCCCCCCCCCCCCCAGACAAGTGCAGCACAGACGGAAAGGCGAAGCCTCTGGCATATACTACACAAGACAACCATCAAGTGCAGCAGCACTGGCAAGAGCAAATACTACACAAGATCGCATCAAGTGCAGCACTGAAAAGAACAGATACTACACAATACCCCATTCGACCCGCAACACCAGACTCATACAAGCACTGCGCAAAAGAACAGAGCCTAAACATGATCAGGGGAAGGAGGAATATCACTCCGAGCACTCGCCAGGGCGCCAGGGCACGCTCTCCAGGTGCTTCGCCTGTGCCGCCTGCAGCAGCCGAAGGCCCTCGGCGATGTCGCCGCGCTGGAGGGCATCTCTCGCCAGCATGGCGGCGCCGAACGCCTCGGCCTCCGCCTGGGCCTGCACTGCGCCCACGGTCGACTCCACCACTCCCTGCGAGGCCTTCGCGCCGTGCGCCGCCAGGTCGGCCTCCGCGGACTCCGCGCCCTCCTGGGGCTCGACCTCGGGCTCCTCGACGAACGGCAGGCCCTCGGATGGGGCCGCCCGTTCCTGCACCTCCGAGGCGGACGCCGAGGACGCGGGCCTCGGCCAAGTCCAGGAGAGACTCAACTCCCGACTTCGGCCCCTTGGCCGCACGCGCCACCGCCGCCGCCGAGAAGCCGTCCAGGAACAAAACGAACACGCCCTCTGAGCTCGAGAGGCCATCGCCCTCCGACGCGGTGCACGCAGGAGGGGCCTGCGTGCCCCCGCTCACGAGGGCCGCATCATTCCGAGCTAAGCATTGCACAACCTGGGCGTCGAGGCGAGCGCTGTCCGAGCAGATCGCGCTGCGCGCCGAGCCGCTGGACGCGTCCACCTGCTGCGCGCCCCCAAGCGGCGAACGCAAGGAGCCCACGGAGGCGGGGGCATCGCTGGCGCTGCGATCCGCACGCTCGCCAGGCACCTCACCGCCGCCCAGGCCCCGGGCAGGCGCGTCAGCAGCCTCCAGGGGCGGAGGCGGCCCAGGGGCCGCGGGGCCGACGCCGACGCTACCCTCCAGCTTGCCAGGGCCAGGAGCGCCATCGTCGTCGGAGTCGGACACGTGTTTCTGAAAGAACCGCACGGTCTTCACCACGTCCAGGGACTTGGGGCGACGCCTGCGGCGCCTGGCGCCGCGCCTCACCATGGGGCTCGCGGCGCCAGGGGCGTCCGCAGCAGCATCGCCGCCGCCTGCCACGGGCGCGGCCCGCTCCTCGCCCGAATCACGGCAGCACCAGGGGCTGGGAGCCCAAGGCCCTGGGCCCGCGCCGCTCCCTCCTGATGAGCCGCCGCCAGACTTGTCCATCTCGCTGTCGACCTCCTCGAGCACGGTGGCCGCCGAGGATGGGCCTGCCGCGCAGCGGCGGAGGCTAGGCTGCCATGGCCCTGCCGCCGCCGCACGCCTAGCACGCGCAGCGCGCCCGCCCCGCTGGGCGCAGGTAGGCCGCCCCAGCGCCGACGCCGGCGCAGCGGCCCCATCGCCCAGCAAGGCGTGCGCGCCAAGGTTCCGCGCCGCACGGACGGCTCCTCCTGCCTGCTGGCCGCGGATGGCCTGCAGCAGAGCTGGAGCCACCGCCGCGAGGCGGAGGGCGAGCTCCTCGATGTTCGCCGAAGGGGCCTCGACGGCCATCACCAGCGGCGCCAGCGATTCCACGGCCGTGCGGACGGCGGCCGCCACCGCAGCCGCCGCTACATGCCGCGTTGAGCCCGCCGCGCCCGCAGCCGCCCCGCGCGCTGCTAGCTCGACGGCGCCAGCCAGCGCGCCCCAGGCCGCGGGATGCGCATCCACATCGCTGACAACGCCCGTCATCAGCGGAAGGCCGTGGCCACTCAAGAGTGCGGGAAAGGGCGCCCCCCCGCGCGGCTCTTGAGCCAAAATGGCTACGGGTGCTCTTGCGTGTTCTGCCGTGCTCCTATGTGTTCTGCCGTGTTCCTGCGTGTTCTGCCGTCAACAATGCCGTGCACCTATGTGTTTCGCCGTGCTCCCAAGTGCTTTGCAAATCCTGCCGTGCTCTTGTGTTGAAGTTAAAGTTCAAGACGGGGTCTTCAAGGCACAGGGAAAGGGAAACGGGGACAGGGCCAGGCGGGACCAAAGTTCCCGAGAGACGCCGAGTCCCATGCAAGCGAGCCACGCGCGCCTACTCACACGGGAGCAACAGGCGCGGGCGGACAGGCGGGAAAGTCTTCAATCACTCCCCGACGACTCCGAGCCGCGGCGCGCCAGGCGGCGGCGGACCCTACGGCCCACCAGGCCGCCGCGAGGCGCGGCGCCCGCGGCTGCGCGCTCCTTCTCGGCGGCCTCACCTGCGCCGAGGGCGCCAGCGCTCGGGCCTGGCCGCTGCTGGGGCAGGCTGGCAGCCGCCGCCTCCACTGCCTGCGCTGCCGCGGGAGCCGCTGGGCCGCTGCCCGAACTGCTGGCCGCGGCTGAGGCTCCGCCTGCAGGCTCCGCCTCCATGCCGAGCCACTCCAGGTAGCGCTCCTGGGCGTGTCCTGGCACTGGCCCTTGCGAGCGCAAGGCAGGGATGCCCTCTGCTCTCGCTCTCTGCCTGTCCGCTCGAGGCCTGCCACCAGGATGGATCCCTCGCTCCCACTGGCTGCGCTGGTTCCTGCCTGACTTGTTGGTCAGGTAGCTGGGCCCTGGGCACTGCACCTTCAGGCGAGACTGGCCTCCTGCGTGGCTGCCCAGCACTTTGTAGGCGCCACGCTTGGTGCACGCCACGATCTCCTGGGCGTCCTCGCCCTCGCCCGCGCAGGCGTAGCTGAGCACGTGCCCCAGGATGCTGAAGGCGACAGCGGTGGCCGAGAGGGCGGCCATGCTGCTCCCCGTCGAGCGGCTGTCCTCCAGGCGTGGCCGCGTGGCTGGAGCGCCGCCGCCGAGGGCCTCACCAGCCTGCGGGGGCTCCGCTGCCGCCGCGGACTGCACCTGGCCGATCCCGCCAGCAGGAGGGAACCCTTCGCTGCTCGAGGCCGAGCCATCGACGCACTGCTTGCCGTTGTGTCTGCCAACACCAACAGGCGGTCGACTCCACCCGCTACGCATCGCCTCGAGTGCGTTGGGAATGGAGGCACCTCGCGCGTGCCGCGCCTTCACGTACCGCTCGACTCCTGGCCTGAGCAACAGCCCGATGGCGCCCCCGAACAACTGCCGAAGCAAAAGGGGCCTGCAGTAAAGGTTCCGCCTCTCATGGCGGTAGAAGGCATGCAGCGCACACGTGCTTGAAACCGAGCTCATCGCCCGCGGCTCGAGGAACGTGGGACCATGCACCACTCCGACTCGAGGCACCAGTCGACGCCCCACTGGGTCCGCACCACCGCGCAGACGGGCGAGGCACGGCGCACACCTGTGGCGGCTATAGCGCACCTGGCTGCTGCCGCCTCCCGTCCCTGAGCTCGCGCCCTGAGTGGCTGCTCGGCAGGCTGCTGCGGATCCGCAATCCTGGCCATCGTCTCGGGATGCCCAGGTACGCCTGCTCTGCCCATGGGGTCGCTCCACTCGCTAGTGCCGAACTCGAGGGCCCCAACCACGTTCTCCTCAGCGTCCAGGAGGATGAGGACACAGCTGGGCCCTGCAGCGCGCTCCTGGCCCCTGGGCGGGTCGAGGACGCCCATGTCGTGGAGCTCTACCAAGTCGCTCTCGACGACCTCGGTGCCGCTCTCGTGCAGGCGCAGGCCCGCCGCACAGGTCTCGCTAGGCACTCGCTGGCCCTGGCTGCGCCCCTCCGACGCGGCCCCCAGCGGACCTGCCAGCAGGATGAGAAGCCAGAGGAGCCAAGTCCGCTGCCTCTGCAGCCAGCTCCCGCTTGCATGCCTGGGCCACCGTCGGCCACTCGCCCAGCGCCTTGCCGCGCCGCTCGGCTTGGCCTCGCTCCGCCGCTGGCTGAGGCTGCCAGGGGCCGCCGCCGTCCGCGAGATCGCCATCGTCGCTGCTGATCTCCTCCATGGGGCAGGACTCAGCCCACTGCGCGCGCTTGGGGGCCACTGGGGCCCCCTCGAGCTGCGCCCGCACTGCCTCCATCTGGGCGCGAATGGCTGCCCAAGCCACCTCGAAGTCGCTGGAGCTCCATGCCTCTGGCAACTTCCCCAGCTGCATGAGGAGCCCTGGCACCTGGCTGGCTCCCGTCCACTCGGCTGCGCGCTGGCGGCGCAGCGCCTCAGCCTCCTCGCGGGCTGCCTCCTCGAGCACCTGGAGCGCACGGCTCGCCTCCTCCACCTCCGCGTCGAGCTCCGCGAGCTCCTGCTGGGCCTTCTGGAGCTGGGCCTCGACGAGGGCGCGCGCCTCCTGCTTCTGCTCGGGCTCCAGGCGGGCTGCCCGGAGCCGCTTCTCACCCTTGCTGATGGCGTTCGCCTCCCTGTGGAGCCGCGTCGCCCGTGGCACGGAAGAGGCCTTCTGCTCCGCTGCTGTCTTTTGGGCCCTGACCCACTCGGCACGCTTCGCCCCCTGCTGGCTGGCCACGACGTCGGCGAAGCAGCCGTCCACTCCATCGGGCGGCTCGGCAGCGCCTCGAGCTGCTCGACTGCCGCCTGGAGCCTCTCGATCGCCGTGGCGCCTCCGCCGCTGGGCGCCCCACTCGCTGCCGACGCCGAGGTCTGCGACTTGGCGGAGGCTGCCCGCGAGGCCGCGCCGCGGGCCTGCCTCTGGGCACGGCGCCCACGTGGCTGATCCACCCAGCCGTCCTTGTCCGCCTTGGGCCTCGCCTTGGCTGGGGGCGTTCCCATCGCCCAAGGCGGGGCTGCATGCCCGCAGCCAAGGCACGAGGCGCGCCAATCCCAGTTCCATCCGCCGCAGCTGCACATCCAGTAGGACTTGCTGCGCCTGCTGCTGCCACCGCCGCGCGGGGACCTCGCCGTGGCCACTGCCGCGCTGGCCGAGGGGCTGCGCCTCCGCGCCGCGAAAGCAGGGAGCACAAACACGACATGCACTGGCCCAAAGCGCGGAGACCCTCGCGCTCAGAGCGCCGCGGACGACTCGCGGTCGTCGGGTTCTCCATGGCCTTGAGCCAAAATCGCTACGGACCGTGCTCTTGTGTTCTACCATGCTCTTGCGTGGTCTGCCGCGCTCCTGCTTGTTCTGCCGTTATGTGCCATGCTCCTCCTGCTCTGTGTTCTGCCGTGCTCCTGTGTGGTCTGCCGTGCTCCTGGGTGTTCTGCCGTGTTCATGTGTGTTCTGTGTGCTCTGTGTGTTTTGTCGTGCACCTGCGTGTTATGCCGTGCTCCAGTGTTCTGCCATGTTCCTATGCAGTATGTGTGTTCTGCCGTGCTCCTCATGCTCCTGTGTGCTATGCCGTGTTTCTGTGTTTTGCTATGCTCCTGTGTGTTCTGCCGTGTTCCCGTATGTTCGTTGGGTTTTGCCATGTTCCTGTGTGTTAAAATTAAAATTAAAGACGGGGCCTTAAAGGCGGAGTGGTGGGGCCAAAAGGCCAAGGACACGCACATGCGAGAGGGGCCGCCTAGGGCCGCCTCACGCGGGGCCCCGCTGGGCCACCCAACCGAGAGGGGCCACCTTGGGCCGCCTCTCGGCGACGAGCGGGGCCGCCTTGGGCCACCGCTCACCGCGAACTCGACTGCGAAAGAACACAGGAGTCCCAACGCACAGGCAGACACGAAGACAGGGCCAGGCGGGGCCCGCGCCCTGAAAGAAGCCGAGTCCAGGCGGGCACCGAGGGCGGCGGAAGCCTACTCGCCAGGGAGCAGCAGGCGCGGGCCACAACGATGCACAATTTCACTCACTCACGGCGGATGGCCACGGCGTGCCATGCGGCAGCAAGCCCTTCTGTGACTCCGAGGGTCCCGCTGAGGCCAGCGCTCGCCGCGTCTGGGCGCCGCAGAGGCTGGCTGGCGGCAGCCCCTTCCTCGACGGGCGCCGCAGCCGCTGCGGGGGGGCTGCCTGCGGCGCACGCTGCAGCCGAGGGGTCGACAGCTGGGCTCCGCCGCGATGCCAGCCACTCCAGGTACCGCTCTTGCGCGTGCTCAGGCAGTGGCCCCTGCGAACGCTGAGCGGGATGCCCTCTCCTTTCACTCTGCATGGGCTGCGCCGGTCCCTGCCCCCTTGGTCGGCCTTGTCGCCTGGGCACCGTCCCTTGAAGCGAGTCCTCACACCAGGGCGATTACCCAACGTCATGTAGGCGCCATACTTGGCGCGCGCCAGGAGCTCCTGGGCACTGCCAACTTCTCCAGCGCAGGCGTAGGAGAGGGCGTGTCCCAGGAAACTGAAGGTTACAGCGCTGGCCGAGAGGGCTGCTGTGCTGCTGCCAGCCGAGCGGGCCCTTTCCAGGCGCGGCCGCTTGGCCCTCGGCGCGGTGCTAGCCGCCTCCTTTGCCGCCTGCGATGCCTCTGCAGCGGCGAAGCGTGCCTGGCGCCGCTCTGCTACAGGAGGGGGCCCTACGCCCTCCTTGGCCTCGATGCTCCGCCCGATTATGGCTGCCCGCCAGAACCAGCGCCCGATCTCCAGCCCGAACTCCTCCAGCGCGTGGTGCTCGCCAGCCAACTGCCTGTCTACTGCGTGCACCTGGGTGCCCATCTTGATCGGGCGATCCGAATGCTCGATGCCGCGTCTCTGGGCTTCCGTCAGGAGCCCATCGGGCATTGCCTGTCTCGAACAGTGGGCTGGCACCTCCCTCACCTCGACGGTCCCTGGCTCGAGCCACGCCAGGATCCTGCCCCACTGATGGGCAGCGGCCCTGCTGGGCGCCATAGCGCATGCACGTCCTCTGCGCAGGCAGGTCGCGATGGAGCTGCAGTCGATGCTGACCTCCTCGACCGCTGGCCCTGCGATGGTGGCGAGCATCCATGCACCGAAGCCCTCGCCAGCCTCGGCCGTCAGCTGCGGGCTGAGGTCTCGCCACGGCGTGCTTGGCGGCGGCGTACCCTGCGGTCCTCCAGGGTGCTGACTGCGGGGGCGGCCCGCGCGCTCGGCGCACGGCGCCGCGGGCTCGTGCTCGGCCCTCGTGAACTCCTCGCTCCGCCGAGGCGGCGTCCAAGTAGGGGCACCTGGCTTGCATGGTCTTACAGAAGAGATCCCAGCCCTGCGTTCCCTAGTGCCCGCCTGGTAGAGCACGTGCATACCTCGAAATACCCACAGGTCAAAGCCATGCTCGACTCCGCACCGCCACAGGAAGGCGCGCCGCTGATTCACGTAGAGCCTGGCGATGCCCAGGCAGAGGCTGGCGGTGGCACACCCCTTCACTTGCCCCAATGCGGCAACGGCTGCACGGGCGCTGCGCCGCCAGCCTGCCTTGTCGAACCTGTCGAACCTGCGGTCCATCTTGCCCCTGAAGAAACGGTGAACGTGCTCTGCCTCCCACAGCGCGTCGGTGGGCTGCCTCGGGCTGCTCCAGATGTGCATGGGCAGCGGGCCGTTCACAATTGGTCGGACTCCTCCGCCCGCGTGGGAAAAAGGGGCCGACATGGCAGCCTGGGCGCCCAGGGGCTGGGGCCGCGCCTCCTCCTCTGCGCCGCCGCTCGCGCACAGACGCTGCCCCTCTGCACTGGCCCCGCTAGGCGCGCTCCTGCCGTGGCTGCGCTCCCCCATCGCTGCCCCCCCCCCCCCCCCCCGCTGCGTGTCCAGCAGGGCGAGCAGCCAGCGGGGCCAGGCCTGCAGCCTCGTCGACCAACTCTCTCTTGCACGCCTGGGACACCTGCGGCCGCTCTCCGCGCGCACTGCCGTGCCGCTCGGCTTGGCCGCGCTCCGCTGCGGCCTGAGGCGGCCAAGGCAGGCTGCCGCCTGCGAGCTCGCCACCGTCGCTGCTGATCTCGTCCATGGGGCAGGACTCGGCCCACGGCGCTCGCTCGGGCGCTGGCGGGGGCACCGTGAGCTGCGCCCGCGCCGCCTCCACCTGGGCACGTGTGGCCGCCCATGCCACCTCGAAGTTGCTGGAGCCGCAGGCTTCTGGCAGCTTGTCCAGCTGCGTGAGGAGCACTGGCACGTGGCTGGCTCCAGTCCACTCGGCTGCGCGCTGGCGCCGCCGCACCTCCGCTTCTTCACGGGCTGCTTCCTCGAGGGCCTGGAGCGCCTTGCTGGCCTCCTCCACCTCGCCGTCGAGCGCGGCGAGCTCGTCCTGGGCCTTCTGCAGCTGGGGCTCCGCGAGGTCCCGCGCCGCCTGCTTCTGCTCGAGGGCCTGGCGGGCTGCGCGGGGCCGCTTCTCTTCCTTGCTGATGGCGTTCGCCTCCATATGCAGCAGAGCCGACCGCGGCATCGCGGAGGCCTTCTGATCCGCTGCCTCCTTCTGGGCGACGGCCAACTCTGCCCTCTTCGCATCCAGCTGGTTGGCCACGACGTCCGCGAAGCAGCTGTCGGCGCCGTCTGGCGGCCCAGCCTGCAGCGCCTCAAGCCGCTCGACCGTTGTCCGCAGCCTCTCGATCGCCGTGGCGCCTCCGTCGCTGGGCGCCCCACTCGCTGCTGAAGCCGAGGTCTGCGAATTAGTGGGTGCCGTGCGCGACGCTGCGCTGCGGGCCTGCCGCTGGGCACGACGCCCCCGAGGCTGGTCTGCCCAGCCGTCCTCGTCAGCCTCGGGCTTCGCCTTGCCGCGGGGCGAAGCTGTCGCCCAGGGCGGCGCGGCACGCCCACAGCTGAGGCACGTGGGGCGCCAGTCCCAGTTCCAGCAACTGCAGCTGCACATCCAGTAGGTCCTGCTGCGCCTGCAACTGCTGCCGCCGCGCTGGGGCCCCGCCATGGCGCCAGCCGCGCTGCCCGCTGGGCAGCGCCCCCCCGCTGCGAGAGCAAGAAGCACAACAAGAAAATGCACTGGCCCAAAGCGCGGATGCCCTCGCGCCCAGAGCGCCGCGAACGACTCGCGGTCGTCGGGCCCCCCATGGCCTTGAGCCAACATGGCTACGGGTGTGCCTGTGTGTTATGCCTTGCTCCTGTGTGTTCTGCCGTGCTTTCGTGTTCTGCCGTGCCTCTGCGTGTTGGGGGTGCCGCGGTCCCGCCCATGTTCTGGAGATGCCCCAGACGAAACGCATGAGTTTTTTACACGCATCGTCTCAAACAATGCGTTCGACAATGTCTCAGAAGATATCCCCATCTCCAGACGTTTGCTAAACCGACGGTTTCCATTGTCTGGCGGGCGTTTCGAGCGACATGCTTGTTGTTTGTAAAAGACGGTGTTGCGAACAACTCATGTTGGCGAGGACGTCTCGAGCCAAATGCAGCAGAGGAATCTCGAGGGCGGTCTTGAGGTCATATTGGGCATCGTTTGGGGCTCGTTTGGGGTTGCCCCAATGCCTCACACACACTCCTAAGTTCGAGGGAGCCCCTCGCGAAATCGCCATGATTACAAGCCTGGCTTGAGCCGCCTGTTTTTTTTTTTTTTTTTTTTTTTTTTTTTTTTTTTTTTTTTTTTTTTTTTTTTTTTTTTTTTTTTTTTTTTTTTTCTTCTCAAGAACGGTTCCAAGACGATGTTCGAACAACAGCTTTCACTGTTTAGGATGTCCCTCGCGAAATAAGGACATTTTCGATAGTCAGCAGGGCGCTCTTGGACGCATGTGGAAAATTCTCCTTGAAGCACTGCAAGAACGATGTCAATACGATGCTGAACACATCTCATGTGGTTGAAGATGTCCTTAGCGAAATGTAAATCCTTGCAAGGTTAGTTTCCCTGGCCCGCCGCGCCGCCAGGTAGTTTCTGAGGATGTCCCTGGCCAAGACGGGGAGCCCGACATAATCGGCAGTACAACGCCTCCGTCGACATTTCGCTGCTGTCAGGATGTCTCAAGCGAAACGCAATTTCATACAGAGGAATGAATTTCACGGCGGTCAACTGTTCGATGATGTTTCGAGCCCAGCGCTTGTTTTTTTCTTAAACTCGACGTCGGAAACAAAAAACGCAATGTTTGGGGGGATGCATCCAGCGAGATCGCACTTCGGGGGGGTCCGCTAACCCTGCCCCCCGTGCAATCAGCCACCCCTCATGAGAAATATAAGTTTAGATCTGTTGCAGATTCAGCCACAACGTCCAGGTCGCTTCTCCTGCGCCGAAGACTCTTCCCGTCACTATTAGATCTGATGCACATTCAGCCACAAAATCCAGCTCGCTTCTCGTACCTCGAAGACGCTTCACGTCATCCGCTAAGACTGTCCCCCGTGCACCGCGCCACCCTCTCTTAGTAAGAAATTCGTAGATATGGTACAGATTCCCCCACAACGCCCAGCTCGCTTCTCGCACCTCGAAGGCGCTCTTTTTGAAACGCGACCCCACTCGAAGAGGTCTCGCCAGCTCCAACATAGCCAGCCACAAGACCGACTAGCGCGCATGCGCGCCCGCAGACGTCACATGCGAGGCTACCACCCACCGGCGGAAGGCCCGCTCGACAGAACGCGGCCCTCTGGCCGAGCGCTGGTGGCAGGCCGTGGATTCAAACGGTGCAACGCGCAGCGTGCAGGATAAGCCTAGTACAATGCCACAAGAGCCGCCCTTACCAGCAGACGCAAAGTCGGCAACGCTCGACGTGGGATACGGAAAGGCGGTAGACAGTCAGGTCGACCACATGCCTGCAGCTGCAGGCCGAACCAAATTCAAAGTCACCAGGCAGCGGGCCTAGGGATTGAGGCAGAGAAGACAATCACAGGCGTTGGACAAAAAACAAAAACCACAAAACTGGACAACAGGATGGTCGGTGCTTGCTGTGCAATGGCTCGCTGACGTCATGAATGACATCCGGCGAAACGGAACTCCACGGTGGTCGTGCCGCCACCGAGCGCTCGGCCCTCCAGCGTTTGGTATTTCTCGGCTAGCTATGGCGATAGAAAGCGAAGCGAAACACAACATGTCCCACCATCGACTGAGAATCATGCTGCGCGGGGGCTTGCGACCCCGCTGACACGAGAAATTATCCCGGCAAAGCAACCTAACAGCGATGTGTAGAAGCATATCTGAAAGCATTCCCCTTAAGATTCAAATGGGAATCCAGTTGTCGAATTCTGCTGTTCTCGCAATCGTAGTCGCATTCGCGATGACAGTCGCAGCGGCAACGGCAGTCGCAGTCACAGCCTCAGCCTCAGCCTGCCTCAGCCTCAGCCTCAGCCTGCCTCAGCCTCAGCCTGCCTCAGCCTCAGCCTCAGCCTGCTTCAGCCTCAGCCTCTTCAGCCTCGGCCTCAGCCTCAGCCTGCCTCAGCCTCAGCCTGCATCAGCCTCGGCCTCAGCCTCAGCCTGCCTCAGCCTCAGCCTGCCTCGGCCTCAGCCATCAGCCTGCCTCAGCCTCAGCCTCAGTCTGCTTCAGCCTCAGCCTCAGTCTGCCTTCAGCCTCGGCCTCAGCCTCAGCCTGCCTCAGCCTCAGCCTGCCTCGGCCGCAGCATCAGCCTGCCTCAGAATTCAAAATGTGGCCCAGGAATGGAGTTCTGGGAACTAGAAGAACACGAAGTGGCCTACAGTTGGCTCCGGGCATTCAAAATCATGCCCAGGAATGGAATTCTGGGAACTTGAAGAGCACGAAGTGGCCTACAGTTGGCTCCGGGCATCCAAAATGTGGCCCGGGAATGGAGTTCTGGGAAATCGAAGAGCACGAAGTGGCCTACAGTTGGCTCCGGGCATCCAAAATGTGGCCCGGGAATGGAATTCTGGGAAGTCGAAGAGCACGAAGTGGCCTACAGTTGGCTCCGGGCATCCAAAATGTGGCCCGGGAGTGGAGTTCTGGGAGCACCAAGAGCGATTTTGCGAGGATGTCCCAAGCGATTTCGGCTTCGGCGGCAGCCTCCCCGGGTCCCGCCCAAACCCCCCTGAGGAGTCATGATGCTCTCTTTCGAATCCACTAGAAACCTATCAGCAAAAACTGTTAGGTAAAAAACGCCAGAATCGCTCGAGCCAGGGCCTTTCGAAGACGCTTCCCGTCATCCGCCGACCTGTCGGCGCGCGTGAGGGGGAATTCTGGGTCCATCGTCCACAAACGTTCCTAAGAAGAACTGTTCCAGATTCGTGCCCCAGCGCCACACACAGACGCCCCGGATAGCTCGTGCTAGTACGCTCCTGCTCCTCAGGCTCGGCTAGAACACTGCTACTCGGGCAATTCACCACAGCGGTCTTCCCTATCTCTAGAAAGGAAGCGTCTTCGCGGCCACTGCCGCAAGAGGTCACTGCTCTTGCTTTCGTTTGCCAGCCCGAGCTGAGGGCTTGCTGTAAGTGTGCATCGGCTGGCTAAGGCCACCAGCGCCCAGGCTCCCTGGTATGTGTTCATACTTCCTTACGGCTCTCCTCATTACCCTTTGACCAAGCGCCTGTGCCCTTGGCCATGGGCGTTCCCAAGGGCCCCATGATGCACGGAGATTGGCATACCCAGACGTTTCGTGTTGCAAGCGAGTAAGCCCCTGCGCGAACACTACTGGTTGAAAGTGATGCATGCATTCGCATACCCAGATCTGCCACCAGAAACAAATCTTTGCTTTTCTCCCTGCGTCCTCCCACGCCCCCCTCTTCCTCGCCTCTTCCTCCTCGTCTTCTCCCTTGACCTCGTCGTCGCCCTCCTCCTCCTCCGCCGCCTCCTCCTCCCTCTGCTCCGTCTGCCCCTCCTCGTCCTCTCCTGCCTCGCCGCCCCCGTCGTCGCGTTCGTCCTCTGGAGCACCATGGACTCGACCCCCATCCTACATGGCGCAGCCTGGGCCCCACTGGCCGATTTTTACCCCCTGGACTGGGCTGTAAGCCGTCGCCTTTGGGCTTCGAGGAAGACGCCCCCAACAGGGATGCTGAGATGGTGGGGGTCTGGATGGGGATGGGGATGGTGGGGTCGTTAGATGCTCATTCTGGGGACCTTCCTGGATCCACTCGCTCCACTCGTGCGTCGAAGCTGCGTCGAACCTGAGTCGAACCTGAGTCGAACCTGAGTCGAACCTGATTCGAACCTGAGTCGAAACCGAGCCGAACCCGAGTCGAACTTGAGTCGAACCTGAGTCGAACAGATCCATCAGGTGGCCCCCAGGAAGGCCCCCAAAACGAGCACCGAAGGGTCGGTTGGGAAAGCTACTCATCATCGTTGCCGTCGGCGGCGGCCCGTCGCCGCCGCACGCCCCGCCTCCGAGCTCGGCCCCTTCGGGGGCGGCCCGCTCGGGGGCTCCGCCGGCGGCGCGGCGGGCGTGGCCTCCGGCGCCGCACACCTGCAGGGCGCCGCTGCCGCTCCCCCTCCTCCTCGCCCGCCTCCTCCTCCTCCTCCTCCTCCTCCTCCTCCTCCTCCTCCTCCTCCTCCTGCTCCTGCTCCTGCTCCTGCTCCTGCTCCTGCTGCTCCTCCTCCTGCTCCTCCTCCTCCTCCCCCTCCTCTCTCTCCTCCTCCTCCTCCTCCTCCTCCTCCCCCTTCACCTCCTCCTCCTCCTCCTCCTCCTCCTCCTGGTGAGGCCCGCTGCGGGGCGCCGAGGGGCCGCCGAGCCGACCTCGGGGCGAGGCGCGCGAAGCACGCGACGCTCGGGGCGAGGCACGCTCGGGCAGAGGCCGTGCAGGGCGCGGTATAGGGCCCGGGCCGCGGCGAGGGCAGCACGCGGTGGCGCGGGCCGGCAAAGCACCTGCTGTGTTGGGCCTGTTTTCCGCCACCACCACCATAAGCTGGAGGGGGGAACGAGGTGGAGGATGAGGATGATGATGATGATGATGATGATGATGATGATGATGATGATGATGATGATGATGATGATGATGATGATGGTGATGATGATGATGGTGACGATGATGATGATGATGATGATGATGATGATGATGATGATGATGATGATGATGATGATGAGGAGGAGGAGGCGGAGGAGGAGGAGGAGGAGGAGGAGGAGGAGGAGGACCCCCTCCCCCTCCAACGTATGGTGGTGGTGGTGGAGAACAGGCCCATCATGCTGTCGTGGCCCCTGCCCCTCCTAGGGGGGCCATGTGCGAACCCTCCCCCCTCCCCCCCACGATTTCTGAGGGGGAGGGCGGGGTGCACTTCGCTCAGGAGCTCTCCCGAAACGAAGTGAGCCCCACCCTCCCTCTCAGAGATCGTGGGGGGTAGGGGTAGGGTTCGCATGTGGCCCCCTACCTCACGCACCCCGACACGTCAGCCGATGACACGCGGGGCGGCCGTCAGAACGCCGCATCTTCCGCTGCCTGCAGCCCGTGGCCCGTCGAGGCGGGGCCTCCCGAGGAGTGCTCGTTCGCATGACTGCATCCACTTCAGCGACGGCAGGGGGACTGGGACTGCCGCGCACCTGGCGGTAGAGAGCGGTGCCTGCAAAGTGTCGCACTGCAGTGAAGCTGGCGGCAGTGAATCAATACTCTACTCGTTCTGCGCCTCCCCCTCACCTCCACAGCCCCCGCTGCAGGGTCGCTGCGGGAAGCAAGGCGTGCGCAGGAGGCGGGCAAACGGGCCCGAGCTGTTCCCCCTGGGTCGGCGGGCTGCACACCTGTTGGGGCCGCCCTGGCGCTGTGGGGACGCACGCGGGAGACATGCTCCTGCTCCTGCTCCTGCGTTTGCTCCGCTTCCTCTTCCTCGTGGTGCTGCTCCTATGCCCCCCCTGCCCCTCAAGTGTGCACGCCGCACGCACGGGTCGCTCCTGAGGAGGAGGAGGAGGAGGAGGAGGAGGAGGAGGAGGAGGAGGAGGAGGAGGAGGAAGAGGAGGAGGAGGAGGAGGGAGAAGGAGGAGGAGGAGGAGGGGGAGGGGGAGGGGGAGGGTCGCTCCAAGCAGTGGGCAACCAGCGACGACGCGCGACAGGCGCTCCCCTTCCTGCCTCTCGCCCACACGGCCTGGAGCCCTGGCGACCAGCAGCGACGAGCCTTTCCTCCCCCTCCTCCCCTCCTCCTCCCTCCTCTCCTCCTCCTCCTCCTCCTCCTCCTCCTCCCCCTCCTCCCCCTCCTCCCTCTCCTCCTCCTCCCCCTCCATCCCAGAGGGAAGGCCTGTCAAATGCGAGCCCAGACAAGCGCAGACAAGGAAGAGCTTTTCTGGCTGCGGCCAGCCTCGGCAACGAAAACGTTCCCCGACCCAGACCTAGGGAACGGCCCGGACACCAGGGCCCATCCTGAGCCCTGAAAGAGCGTCCGGCTGTGGCCAGCAGAGCGTCTGGCCTGTCTTCGCCAGGAAAGAGCTTCGACCACATAGAACGAGAGGAGCTGCGAGAGAAGCCTGAGACGGGACGGCCGGGTCTTGATGGAAGCAGTCCTGACACAGGGTGTTCCCAGGGCTGTTGTGAAGGCCGCAGTGTTACCCCAAATGGCCCCAGGAGAAGCCAGAAGGGGAGCCCGAGGCTCCAAAAAGGCCCATAATGCTGCGAACGTTGGCGCAGGACACTTCTGCCGACACCCGAGTACGGAATGCCCAGGCCTGCAATGTCTTAGTTGCCTCAATGCGCAGGTATCCTGAACTCTTGACCTGATCGTTCGTACGCACTTCGCGTCTTGACTGACTCTTTTCTTGAGATTCGAGGCCCGGAAGAAGCATCCCCTGCGGCCCATGGTTCGGAAAAAGAGGCATCCTGCTGTTCCGCCCACAACTGCTGGAGGTATGGGTGTGTAGTATAAGACGGAACAGGGGGCCACTCCCGGCGCGCCTGGCGGCCTGGCTGGCCGGGCTCAGGATGCTTTCCTCGGCCGCAGCGGTAGAGAGGCCGCAGGGAAAACCGGCTTGCAAGACTATCTCCTCCTCTTCTCCCCCGCTGATCCTGCTCCTCCTCTACACCCTGCGAAATGCTTAAGAAATCATGGGTTAAGAAATTCATAGTCTCAGAACTTGAATAAAGACCCGACACTTCTATTAAAATCTTAGGATTTACATTGAAACATTAAGAATAATCGAGATTCTAGCCGAAACCTTAAGTTTTCTTAAGCATCGCCTAAGGTGTACTCCCTCCTCCTCCCCGCTTGGCACTTAGACCGAACCGCGCGGAGCGGACGCAGGGCGTCAGCCCAGGCCACTTCGCCGCCCTCGGCGCTCCCGCCATGGCCAGGCCGCCGCCGAGGCTGCCGAGGCACTGGGGGCTAGCAGCGTGGCTTCTGGTGGGCATCCAGGCAACGCCAAAGGAAGTTCACCACTTGGGGGGGGGGTCGCCACGCCCCCGAAAAAGCGAACCCCTCAGAGCCCCCAGGACTCCCAGAGACGCCCCACAAACGTCCGAACCCTCCTCGATCCTCCCTGTTCTATCTTCCATTTCCAGGAGGAGGTTGTGATCCCCCTACTGGTGAACCCCCTGCGGGACGGAAGCTGCCATCGTAGTAGCTCGCCTTCTTCGCCACGGCGCTCGATTCGATCTTAGACTTGTCGATCGTGTCGCCGAAAAAAATGCGGCCCATGATTGCCCCGGCCAATCTCATGCCGACGGCCCCAATCCCGTGGAGGGAGATCTGCTAGGTATCACCTTCAGCGGCAATTAAAAGGAGGCCGGCTTGGACGTCTCCAAAAGATTTCCCAAACTAGCCATAGCAGCGGCGTCGCCGCCGCTGCGATCGTCCCCGCCGCGAGGCGCGAACGGGAACTGCGCACACAGACGAGCGGACGGGAGGCGCAAGAAAGAGGTGGACGGAAGGCGAGCAATCAGAGCGAGCGAGCAGGCCGAGAGCCAGCGGATGGGAAGAAAAAGCGCCGGCCCCCCCTCCCCCCTCTCCCTCCGGGTTCCAGTTGGAAAGGGGGTGGTGCAATAGATTCGGGGCAAGTGTATTGCAAGTGTATTGCGCAAGAGACTTGTGTCGCATTGTGTTGCAAGTAACGTGTTGCACTTGAAAATCCAGCAGTACGTTTGCGCCCCGGAATGAAATTCACGCCCCAAATGTATTGCAAACCCACAAATCTATTGTACCGAATCTATTGCACCACCTCCTTGTCGCTGGACCCCCTTTTGGGTCAACCCGACTCCCCCTGGGTGCTGGGCCAGGTCAACCCGTTTTCGGCGAGGGGTTCCTGGCCTGCGCTCTGGCGGGTGGGCCGGCTGGCATGTCGTTTTGCCCGCTGAACGCATGGTTTCGGCAACCATTCTTGCCCCCTGAACCGTCGAAAGCTCCATCATCATCATCATCATCATCATCATCATCATCATCATCATCATCATCAGCATCAACATCATCATCATCATCATCATCATCATCATCATCATCATCATCACCATCACCATCATCATCATCAGCATCATCATCACCATCCTCGTCATCAACATCATGACCATCACCATCACCATCCGCATCCTCAATTTCATCATTGTTACCATTGCCATCATCATAGTTATCGTCAACATCATCAGCAACATCATCATCAACATGGCCAGCATCAACCTGCGCATCATAACATCCTCATCGTCACCACCGACGTCGTCTTCCTCGTTTTCCACGCGCCCTCAATATCAACAGTGTCACAGGTGTCATCGACATTATCAGTACCAGAACCATCATCCGCAGCAGCAACACCATCATCACCAACATCAGCCCGAACATCATAATAGTATCACCGTCGCCGCCTACGTCGTCATCCCAAGTCTGCTCCTCTTGGGGAGACGCACGATATGAATTGTTGGGACTCGTATTGACCTGGCAGATCCGTCGCTCCTTGGCGCTGGGACTCGCACTGTTGCGGGGGAGGGCCGTGCCAGGATGGAGCGCATCGGTCCGCGCGTCGCAGCCGCTAGCTGACGGGTCAGTGGAGGTGCGCGGGGTGGGTGGTCGCCTGTTCCTGGTCGTTTGACGCCCCCGGCTGTTCCAACGCCTGCGCTGTCCCCAAATTGTCGGCGTCCGCGTCGGCGTCGTCAGCGTCGTGGTCGTCGTCGTCGGCCGCGTCGTCTGCGTCGGCGTCGGCGTCGGCGTCGTCGTCGACGTCAGTCATTGGCGTCGGCGTCGTCGGCGGGATGGCGGGCCGCGCTCGTGCCAAGACAACGGATGACGGCTGACGGCGCAGAGGGGCCTTGCTCATTCCAGGCCTGCTCGTCTGGCGCCCCCGGCATCTGTTCCAACGCCTGCTCACTCCCCAGGCCGTCGGCGTCGGCGTCAGCGTCGTCGGAATCGGCGTCGTCGTCGGCGTCGGCGTCGGCGTCGGCGTCGGTGTCGGCGTCGGCGTCGTCGGTCGTTTGCCGCCTGTGAGACCCCATCAGGCCGTCGACGTTGCCGGGCACCAGATTCCGTCCCAGGGGCGGCGAAGGGGCTGGAGGATCGCTGGTTCTCGGAACCAGGCCCGGTGTCCAGCCGCTTCCAGGCAGACGCATCAGCGTCGCACGCTGGCCGCAGCGCCGTCGCTCCGTGGAACTGGGACTCACACTGTTGCGGGGGAGTGCGGCGTCAGGACGGAGCGTATCGGTCCGTGCGTCGCTGCCACGGGCTGAAAGGTCGGTGGAGGTGCGCGGGCGGGTGGTCGCCTGTCCCTGCTCGTCTGGCGCCCCCGGCTTCTGTTCCAACGCCTGCGCTGTACCCAAGTCGACGGCGTCGACGTCGGCGTCGTCAGCGTCGTCGTCAACAGTGTCGTCGGCTTCGGCGTCGGCGTCGGCGTCAGCGTCGGCGTCGCCGACGGCGTCGGCGTCGTCGGCGTCGTCGTCGTCGGCGGCGTCGGCGTCAGCCAGCACGGGTGGCGGGGCTCTGCCACAGGGGCCCAGCACGTTCGGCCGCACGGGGATGGAGGGTCAGTCTTGGAGGTGCGTGGGTGGGTGGTCGGTCGCCTGCTCCTGCTCGTCTGGCGCCCCTGGCTTCTGCTCCAGCGCCTGCTGTCCCCAGGTCGTCGGCGTCGGCGTCGGCGTCGTCGGCGTCGTCGGCGTCGGCGTCGGCGTCGGTGTCGGCGTCGGCGTCAGCGTCGGCGTCGTCGTCGGCGTCGGCGTCGTCGGCTTCGTCGGCGGGAAGGCAGGCCGTGCTCGTGCCAGGTCAACCGTTGACGGCTGACGGCGCAGAGGGGCAGTGCACGCTCCAGGACTACAGCTGCACAGCGCCGCCCTCCCCCTCCTCCTCCGCAGGGGGGGCGTCGTCTCCAGATGGGCGTCTGATCGTCGCAAGCGTCCTGTTACGCGAAGCGTCTAGAATTTCGATGCGACCTGGTGTCAAGAGGCTCGTCACCTTATTCCGGAAAGATGTGGTTTTGATGTGACCTTATGTCTGATGAATGTACATCCTGTATGGAAGATCTTCAGTTCACCGTTCCGGTGTCACGGAGTGGTTGGTGGGCTATTCATTCTGCCATGCCCGCGGCGTGAGTTTTCATACGATGACGTGTCAGAAGCGCACCATGTTATCAGCGAGGTGGCTAATTTGGCTATTTGCAAGCTCAGTTCCGCACGTGGACGTTACAATGTGCAGTCACCTCTCGCCTGGTCTTTCCACTTGTGTGGCTGACCTTCTCTACGTGTGCCCACTGACGCACTCAAAGTGTGGCCGAGACCTTCAGCGGGACACGGCTGTTAAGAAGAACGGGCTGCCTGTCCTTCGATTTCCCCCTGTCATGTCGAAACGTACCCCCGATACTCAATGTCCTACGTGTCCTTCGATTTCCACGGGTGCTTCACACACGCATGTGAATCCTTCAACCGCGTCTCGGCCGAGACCCACGGCTACTCCATCCTCCCTTGCTCAAGACCTGCGCGACAATCGCGGCCACCGACGGTAACATCAGCTCCTACCTCTGAGGCACCCTGCTCTTCTGTACTAGGACGGCGCCTGCGCGCTGCCCGCCACCCTCTCTCCAGCCCTCGACCCCTCGACGTGTACAACGGGGAAGCAGTTTGAACCTAGACCCCCCCCCAACCTCCGCTGCTTGCTACGTTTGTGGATGCCACGAACATGGACACCCTGACAGCCCTATCATTGAATTCAACATGTGTTTAAAATGTAAGAAAAGTGTTCTAAACATGTTTGAGACTGGTTTCCCAGATGTTTGCAACATGTTTAACATGTATTTGACATCTGGAAATTGTTTGACGGCATGCTTCCTCTCCATTGATCGTCCTCCACAATGCTACGTGCGCTTCCTCTGCTGCGAGCCTCCTTCTTCTCGCTCGGTCGCCTTCCTTCCGCGGTCGTTACCACTCCCCCTGGTCGTCTGCGGGGGCTGAGGGCCGCATTCAGGCCGGGCATGAGTGCCTCGAAAGCCAGCCTGGTGCAAGCAGCACCGCACGCGTCGGCCTCATCGAGGCCCGAGGGACATCACCCCCAGCCCAAAAAGACGGAAGAACTTGCGACTGCCTATACTAAGACCCCACGCAAGGCCGCATATTATCCTGCGTAGTATTAGTATTCGTCTTAGTCGTCTTGTTCCTCTTCTTACTATTCGTAGTCTTCGTCTTCTTTGTCGTCGTCCCTCCTGGTTCCCCCCTCCTCCGCGTCCTCATCCCTTCCCCCTCATTGCCCCTCATCTCCATCCCGGCGTCGTGATGTTTCGCCACGTCGGCCCAAAAAACTCCGATCCTCTTCTGCAGAGAGTACTCCGTGATGTTTGCTGACGACGCGGGGAGGTCCGGGTTGCTGCAATTCGCGGCCCGAGGGGTCCCGACCCCTTCCCCAGGGGGAGCTTGCTGTCCCAGATCAATGCTCCATGGTCCCACCGCCCGATGCTGGTCCCGAGAAGCCGATGGGGAGGGAACACGCCTGGATTGAAACAATCACACAATCACATCGTCGGGGATCTGGGGGCGTCGCGAGGAGGTCTGGGTTACTGCGTCGTGGCCCCCCGGAGGAGGAAGAGGAGGAGGAAGAGGAGGAGGAAGAGGAGGAGGAGGAGGAGGAGGAGGAGGAGGAGGAGGGGGAGGGGGAGGGGGAGGGCGAGGGGGTGCAGCAACGGCTGCCGAGACGCGCGCGACCGCGCGCGGCGGCGGGGCTCGGCTCTCCAGGCTCGCCCAGGAGCCGCCTGGCAGGAAGAGCGGCCGGAACTGCGGGTCCTCTGCGCGACGGCGACGGGGCTCGGACTTCGAGACTCGAGGTGCGAGGGTCGAACTTCGATGATTTCCCAACCCTCTCGTGTGTGCTTGGTCCTCGCATTGAACAGGGCACTGTGGCCTCCGCCTGCTCTTCCTCCCGCCACCTTCCTCCGTCCGCCTGCCCCCTCATGCGCTGCTCCCTGGGTGACTGTGATCTGTGCAACTGTAGCCACTTTCGTGGGCTCCTGGGAGGCACGGCGGAGTATCGGAGCACGCGCATCCAGACGGGGCCTCGCAGCTCCCTGTGTGGCTGAAGACTCTGCAAACGTCGCCACATTCGTGGTCGCCTCGGGGGCACGGAGGAGTAGCGGAGTAACCGGGACCTCGCAGCTCCCCGGGGGATTGTGCTGTGCGCACGTGTCGCCACGTTCGTGGGCTCCTGGGAAGCACGTCGGGGTTGCGGAGCACCCGAGACCTCGCAGCCCCCCTGGGAAGCTCGAAGTGTCCAATTGTCGCCACTTTCATGGGTTCCTGGGAGGCACGGCAGAGTAGAGGGGTACCCGAGAGCTCGCAGCTCTCTGGGGGGGCTGCGCACTGCGCAACTCTCGCCGCGTTCGTGGGCTCCACGGAGGCACGGCGGTGTAGGGGAGAACGCGCATCCAGCCGAGACCTCGCGTCTCCCTGGGTGGCTGCGAACTGTGCACCCGTCGCGGCATTCGTTGGCTCCAGCGTGGCACGGCGGAGCGCTGGAGCAACAGAGATCACAAAACTCCCCGGGGGAATATCAACTGTGCAACCGTAGCCACTTTCGTGGGCTCCTGGAAAGCACGGCGGAGTAGCGGAATGTAGCGGAGTACCCGAAACCTCGCAGCTCCCACGGGGGCTGCGAACTGCGCAGCTGTCATCACTGTCGGGGCTCCTGGGAAGCACGGCGGAGAAGCGGAGTAACCGAGACCTCGCAGACCCCTTGGGGGTCTAAGAGCTGCGCATCTGTCGCCACCTTCATGGACCCCTGGCAAGTACAGCAGATTAGCGGAGCACCCGAGACCTCGCAACTCTCCGGAGGGGCTGCGAACCGTGCAACTGTCGCCACTTTCGTTGGCTCCTGGGAGGCACGGAGGGCTAGGGGAGTACGCGCATCCAACCGAGACCTCGCAGCTCTCTGGGGAGGCTGCGAAGTGCGCATCTGTCGCCACGTTCGTAGGCTTCTGGGAGGCCCAGCGGAGTGGGGGAGCACGCAGATCGAGCCGAGACCTCGCGGCTCCCTGGGGGTCTGCGAGCTGCGAACTGCGCAATGCGCAACTGTTGGCACTGTCGTGGGCTCATGGGAGGTCCAGCGGAACAGAATGGCCTTGCAACGTGTTCTTTTGTACGGAGCGTTCTTTGAAATAGCCGACTCGCGTTGTGAAGGAGGTGGGCACGTATCGGGTAATTGTTGTGCTTGCGTGTAGGTGTGTCGCCTCTCCTAGGCCTCCAGGCAGAGGCAACGAGCGATGATATGATAGGCAAGGGGAGTTCGGACAAGAGGCAAGGTTATGCCTCGAGCAGGCACGCGAGTGGCGAGCGCCAGGGAAGCAAGCTTGCTGGACGACTTCGCAAAAGTCTCGTCATTACCACGCACTCTCAGCCGAGACTAGCTGCACTAGCCCCTGAGAGGTGTCTATATATATATATATATATATATATATATGTATATGTATATACACAAGACAGCATTGGCGCTTCGCGCCCTGCACTTTGGTCCTTGCGGTTTGGCATGCAGGCAGGAGGGCAATAAGATAAAACTGAGCATTTAGCAATAACTCGGTGTTGCCGTTTCTGGCATCGCCGTTGTAACAATGTCAATTGTTTTCCTTACCTCATGTTTCCTCTTTTCCGCATTATCGCCCTACCCTGCGAATTCTTCCCTATCCACAGCTCTGTTTGCGGAGGCTCATCCCAGGATAGCCTCTGGTAAGCCTCACGAAGGTTTTAAAGGGCCTGTTGGGGCCTTCTGGAAGCCTCATGGATCCCTTCTGGGGGCCTCTGGGGGCTTCCCCAGGCCACCCTGCTTCCAACCGCAGTCTCCCTGGACGACCAGGCAATGGTCTGGAATGATTCGGAAGGCGTCTCAGGGGCCATCTTGGGCCGTCTTGGGGCTCGTCAGGGCATCTTGGGGCCATGTTGGGCCATCGTGGGGCTCCTCTTGGACTGCCTGGAAGCTCTCTTGGTTGAATTTGGGGCGATCCTCTGGCCTCCCGGGCGGTCTCGGACGCCTGGAAGATCGAAAAACTGAGCATCCCCAACATCATACAATAACCATCGAACATCAATGTTGTTTGTGTTCTGAGTGCCTCTTGGGGGCCTTCTTTCGGTCGTCTTGGGGCGTCTGGTGGGTGTCTGGGGCCTCTGTGGGCTCTGTTTGGGCTCGTTGCCTAGGCCCAGCAGGGGCTTCAGGAGCCCCCGAAAGCACAAGAGACCGTCTGCAAGGGCGTCCAGGATGCCCTTGGGGCCACGGATCCGGAGGGGTCCAGTTTAGCGGGGTTCGGGGGTTCGCAAGGTCCCAAATAACATTAATACAAGGAAGCGAACAGACATCCGCGGACACATTCCCTGGCGACCGTATTCTTCGTATGCTGGTCTAGAACTCCAGTGGGTGCCCCGATGCATTGGTGAACCAGAAACTTCCATGTGCCACCTGCTGTCAAGCGGACTTCTTCCACAATTCACTTGACTACTTCTGATGGATCAAAAGGCCGGGAGGGAGAGGAGTGCTACAAAGGTGCACAAGAGAGACGAGCCCCAAAAGAGTGAGGTCCACACCGAGACAAGCGCAAGGTGGGAGAAGCATGCTGACCACAGCGTCCACAACCAAGCCCCCCAGAGGATCGAATTAGTTAGCGACCCGCGCAGCTGCAGTGTCGGGGCACGCTCGTGCTCCGTCGCTCCGTCCAGCGCGGCCACTGGCGCACGTTCGTGCACGCGCGACTCGCGCGACCAAAACATCGGGGCACGTCCGTGCTCCGTCGCTAGGTCCAGGAGCGCTGCTGGCGCACAGTCGTGACCCCCGCGGCCCGCGCGACCGGGATGCTGGCACACGATCGTGCTCCTTCTCCTCCTCTTTCTCCTCCTCGTCCTTCTCCTCCTCTTCCTCCTCCTCCTCATCATCATCCTCCTACTGCTCTGGCTCATCCTACTCCTCCTTCTCCTGCTACTCCTCCTCCTCCTCCTCCTGTTTCTCCTCCTTATCCTCCTCCTTATCCTCCTTCTCCTCTTCCCCTCCCTTCCTCCTTCCTTCACCGCCGCCACATCATCGATACTCTTCAGACTCGCCCTGGTCCTCGTCCTCCTCACCCTCACCAGCCTCCTCGTCATTCCCTTTTGTCCTCATCCCAATGCTCCACTTCGTCCGCCCCCAGATCCTCCTCATCCTCTTCTTCCTCGTGCTGCCTGTCCTTCATCGCCCACTCCGCCTTATCCATCTACCAGCCAACGGTCGGGCAAAGCGCACTGAACCACGGGGCACGCGCGCAACGCCCAAGACCGCAGTGCAGCCAGACGCGCACGGCCGTGCCCCACTGTACGGCCACACATGTATGGCCGTACACAACGGGGGGTCTCGGCCGCTCCCGTGTGGCAATGCGCCGGTCTGCAACGCTATGCGGACAGCCAGTTCTGGAACCAAGTGCACATCGAAAATTTGGAAAACCGCGCTGATTTCTCCGGTCGGCGCTGGACCCGCCTCCCCGGCCGCGTAGCTCGCCCCCGGCCCGGCACCGGAGGCTCAGCCGAAGGGGGGGGAACCGCCGACCCAGAACATCTGCGTGGACCCCCGAATGTACATGACTACGAGCTTCCAGGCCCCCTGATGAGCGCAATGTACCTCTCCCGAACATGGGGCCTGCAGGGACGCTTGCGTCCGAACCAACCCGTGGCGACCGTGGCCACCGGTCGAGCGGTCACACGGGCGCGCGCACACTGAATCCGATCCGCGCTGGGAAAGGAGGAACAAGAGGAGGAAGGAATAGGACGTGAGAGGAGGAGACGACCGCAGAGAAGCACGTGGGAAGAGGTGGAAGAGGAAGATTCGAATGACGGAAACGGGTCCTGCAAGAGAAAAATATAGGATTTGTTTCTCCATTGCCGGCCTCCTGTGGCCCTTCCAGGGCCCTGGGACCGCCAACAAACGACTCGGGATGAAGAACTGGTCCTCGGGGAAGGCTCAGGCTCGATGCCCTCGGGACCGTCAGACCCTCTGGCTGGCGACAACGCTGGCTGCGCGATGCCAGGCGGGAGAAAGGTGCGCTTGGAAACACACAATGTGTGACGAGACCGAGGAGGGCCGCCATGTTCGCCCTGGATTGACCCCCGCGACCTATCACTGATCCCCAATGTTCCCTTTTTCGCCTCTTCGGCGTCTGAGCCCATTCGACCGCTGAATGTGCCCACGAAGAGCTCAACTCTGACGAAGTAGTGGCATTCGGGTCATGTCGGCCGCCGATTAGGCTCGGACCTGGGCCCGTTCGGCGGTCGAATGGGCGCAGTCGCCGATTGGGCTCAAAGGGTAACCTGGGAAGGCTCCTCGCCGGAGCCTCCTAGACGCTCGGAGCCATCTGAATTGTTGGCTTCGACCTCCGTGCTAGCCGAATCGTTTCTTTCACCCTGGAATTGGGAAGTTCAGGAGTCCATGTATGAACCCTGAGCCCAGCCTGAGCCCAGGAAGGAGGACCCCCTTGCCTGAAGTGGAGCCTATGGCGAGAAGGCGCGCACACAATCAGGGGAAGCAGAGGCGAAAGATGTAGGTGCATCGCCAGCTCAATACGCAGGTCCCGCTGATTTGCGGCCTTGTTCGTCGCGAAGTACTGGCGGTTTGCCTCGTATCCCTGCACTGACCTTGTGGAAAGGGGGCACGACACGCGCGTGCCACTCTCACCACTGGCCATCCTTTGCGCTGAACCTGCATCGCCAAGCACAGTGCCGTCGGACGAGGCATCTCTGGCACCAATGGCGTCGGACAAGGACCTCGTCAGACGTCTCTCCTTGGCTGGAGACCTGCAACAACAAACCAAAAAGACTCCTGGCCCAAACCGTCGAGGTCGCGACGCGCCAACACTGCTCCGACACGGGAGCTGCGGCGAGGGTCGGAGGGCCATGGCGCTGGACGCGCATCGCCTGGAGCACCCCGACCGCGGAACACTCAGACAATGACTCAATGACAAAGTCCAGCCAACTCAAAAGCATCGCAAGAGCATGGTGTGGGTCCGCATGTATGGCTGCACCCCGCTGGACCTCGCACAAACTAACGAACATTGCGCAGTTGGCAACGCCGGGAGAGAGAAAAGGCAGTCTAGTCTGGGCCCGTATAGGACCGCGCTCCGCTGGACCTCCCAACAGTGAACGATCATCGCGCACGTTGCGCAATTTGCAACGCCCAGCGAAGAGAAATCTAATATAGATCCATGTATGACCGTGCTCCCTGGGATCTCCCAAGAGCTCACGGCAGTTGCGACAGTCGCGTAGCACGAATCTGAAGACAGTTAGGCAATTGACGTCGGTACCCAAAGAGAAATGAAAACAACTCGAAACAGCCGCGCGGAGGAGAGGAAACGCGAGGAGAGGAGGATATGACGCGAATCGATAGCGACCTTTGTCACAACAAGGGCTCGACCCAAGGGTGCTTACCAAGCCATCATTCGCGCCTTCGGGCCAATCGTCACCGAGTTAGGTCTGGCACGGGCGGTGCAACGGGCGTAACTTGAGACCGCTTGGCGCCAAGCGGCTGAACGTCTACAAGTAGCTGCACAACGGGTGCAAAAGACTCGACAGATCAAACCTTCCTCGGGCTGCCATCAAGCAAGTGCAGGGAACCGTCTAAGTAGGAAACCTGCCATTTACAGAAGCGCGCCAGCCAGGGCAGCTTCCACGCGAAGATGCCCATGGGTTCGGAGAGTGACCATCTTCCCGCTCCTCCCCCTCCTCCTTACTGTCCAGTGTTCCAAAAAAGGCCTCCATCCCTGTTTACACAGCAAGGGGTGGGCCGAGTCCTGCAACTGCAGTGTGAGGTTCCAAACATGCTAGGACACGCCACTCGGCGGAAACAGGAGGAGTCAAGGCAATGACAGTGAGGAATCAGATGCGGCGCGAGCGAATCAAACTTGTCCCTCTCCCGACTGACCGTTCTCTTCTCCCCTCCCTCGCCTACTCTCTCCCTCCCCTCCCGCTTCCCTCTCCTTACTCCCTGCCCTCGCTCCTGCCCTCTCCCTGCTTCCCGTTCCCCCCCTGCGCGCCCCTTAATGCGGCGCGCACGACAGGACGCTACAGCGGTGCGGAATACGTGCAACAAACCATAGTGCCGGCGTGGACCCAAACCAGTGAAGCACTGCAACACACAGACAGTACTGGGTGCACGCCAAAGAACCACTAAACTAGTACGACCCAACCCACGGGCGCAACCGATGGCACCCAACAGCCTGTGCCACCGAGAAAGGCAACGTATGGCCACAACCCACGGAACACAACCCAGAGCGCACTATACGATATGAGCGCAACTAAATTCTACGGTTCGGAATCGGCAACTCCACTGCTCGTGCAAACATCCCACCCACCCATCCGCAACTTGTTTTGCAAAACCCTTTCGACCATGAATACGGTTCCCGACTGGAACATGCTAGCGTGTCTCTGCGACCGCGCTGGCGCGCGCGCTCTCGCGTAGAACGACCAACTGGTTTGGCACAATTCATGCGACGGTGATAATGAAAGCGATTGAAAGGTGCTGGCGGCAATGGCGGCAATCGACGATGTGCGAACGGTGATGCGATAGCCGCGATGAGGAAGTGCGCGCAAAAAACAAATAAAACAATGACAGACATTATGTTCAAAACCTATTGGGTTTTCAGATGTGCTTGAAGAACCCCTATCTTGAAATACGTTGAAAACCCATGGATTGGGGAAACGTCCGTCACGCGCGCATGGCGAGCCGCACATGCTGCCCGCATGTTAAATCAACCCGGATACACTGAGTGGTGAGATGAGAATGTGGGTTCTGGTCAATCTTGCTCAAAACATATGGTTGTCCGATGAGTGCAGCATGCGCGTTGGAAGACAAGCTGCAATATGCTTGTTGGAAAAGCAATGGGCTCTGTAAAGTGGTCATGGCGAAAAGCTTGCAGCGCAAAATTAAGGTGCGACGCGATTTCAACATGTGGGCACGCGTGGGGGTTGTGGCAGGTTCCTGCAAGGGTATCTTGCATCATGATCTTTTGAGATAAAGGAATGCGCGCGCACGGAATGGCTTTACAAGGGTGTGGGGGTGGGTCGATACTGGCCTGGCTGGGATGGCATGTGTTCATGTGCGGATCAATGAGACAGAATCACGTGTGAAATGTACTACCTTACGGGGGCTCGATAACCCTGGGCCCAGGGTTGGTGGTAGACTCTGAAAGGAGAAGCTAAGACACTACCCATGAGCGCAACATGTGGCATCCCAAAATGAGGGACACCGATTGCTGGGCGCACCATGGGCGCACCATATGGCACCCAATACATTGCGCCACCCATGATGCAACCTATGGGCAGAACCTAAGACGCAACCCTCACAACCCATGCAATAAATAACTTGAATTATCCGTGGGGCAATCTATGGCCGCACTCTGTGGCCTCATCCTGTGGAACAACCAATGTGCGCAACTTGTATCATCCAACAATCTGCGCAACCAAACGGAACGAGATGAGATCGAAGTGAAACGGAGTCGCCCAACCAAAAAAACAATTTCATTTTCGGTTCGTGTCGTCCGTAATGTGCGTGCGGGCGAGGCGAGGCGAAACTGCGCGAGCTCCTGCACTAGTACGAGGACAAGTCAAGCCAAAATGAGTCGTCCCGCACCCCAACCGTTGGGTCGCGATTCTTTGTCCCGATGGTTGCTCCGATGGTTGCCCCGATGGTTACGCTGGTGATTTTTCGATGGTTGTCCCGATGGTCTTCCAGATGGTTGTCCCGATGGTTGTCCCGAGGGATGCCCCGATGATTGCCCCGATGCCTGTCCCGATGGTTGCCCCGATGGTTGCCCCGATGGCTGTCTCAATGGTTGTCCCGCAGTTGTCCCGACGGTAATCCCGATGGTTGTCCCGATGGTTGTCCCGATTAATGCCCCGATGCTTGTCCCGACTATTGTCCCGATGGTTGTCCCGATGGTCGTCCAAGTGGTTGTCCCGATAAATTTCCAAATGGTTGCCTTGGCGGCTTTCCCGATGATTGTCCGGGTGGTTGTCCCGATGTGTGTCTCGGTGGTTGTCCCGATGGCCTTGCGCAGCCGTAGTAGCAAAAATGCTGAGCTCTGCGAGGCCATGCTATAAACCATGCGCTCTCCGAGGCCATGATACGAAAAAAACGTCCGGCGGGGGAAACACTTCTATTATCACTGCAGAACAAACACAACATTAACAGAAAAACGCCGTGCGGGGGAAACAATAGAACTGCACATGCTTTGTAGTGGCGGCCATGCAGATTGATAGATGGATGTGGAGGGAGAGGCAGTGGAATAGACACATGGGTGAGTTCGCTAGATGGGCGGATACGCCAGTTGTCACCGAGGTTGCCCCGACAGTTAGATAGTGGGACCGAACGATACACTGATAGAGACATATGTATATAGACAGTAGGACCGATAGTGACACTGATGCGTTTATTAGAAATGAGGTAGAAACAATGCCATCACATAGATGCTGATACAGGCACGCATGCATACAGGTGAAGCTATCTGGAGAAACAGTGAGCAATATAGCCATTTCCAAATACAGACAGAGACATGTAGGTAGAGGAGGTTCATCGTGGTCTTCCGACGTATGGCCGCTAGAGTTCTGAATTGTGCGCCAACGCCTCCACAAACCTCCTCACCACCCGACGGGTGGTCTGTGAGGTACCGCGAGCTGTGCGCGCAAACCCTGGGACTCTCAAAGTCTGCACCGCCCATGACGCACCGAATGGGTGCAGCCCACGGCGCAACCCATGGAGGGGAGCCTGCGCCTCGCAATGCCATATCTTGGAGTGGAAACGAACACCACCGAGCGTAAGCACAACGTTGGGAAATGCGTCCTGGGATGTGTTCGGGGAAGGCCAGGCGAGGTTTGGCTTTGTCGTGCTTTCTCTTTCGCAGGACTCAGCCCCGGAATCAGCAACGACAAGATCGCGACTGCGCTAAAACTCGCATCTTGACGACGGGGAAGATGACCCCCCTGGGGTCCTCAAACGGGGATGGGGGAGGATTCTGCGAATGGCCTCGGTGTTTCCCCGAATCCCCCGCGGGCAACTCCTGGAAGGCCCTGGAGGGCTCCCGAGTGCCCTCGCGTGAAGAACTCTGGCCGCCGCTTCGGATCCCTGCGGACGCTGGGTGGATGCGCAAGGGCTTCCCCGCTTCCCTCATGTGGTCGTCCAGATACAGGCCGTGGAATTCCTGATAGAGGGTGCAACACCGCTCCCGCCTCTCTGATATACCCTGACACCCTCGCGCCTCCATTCGACCTTCCCTGCTGTCTAACACAGGGGGAGAGCAAGACAGAAGCGGTAAGGTAACGGAGGAAGATGGTGAGACGAAACAGGAAGACAACTACATATACAAAGACGAAGCCATGGAAGATAAGTAAAGGAGCAGCGGATCAGAGGAGCAGAAAGGGAGTGGCATAGAGCGCTCGATGTCTTTCACACAGCCATATCTGCACGTGAAGTTGCGAGCCCTTTGTTCGGGAAGCAACGCAAAACCCCCTCGCGGGGGTCGGGAGAAACCACGACGAAAAATGGCAAACACACTTGGGCCCAAATCGGGAGATAGGCAACCTAATAAACACAGGGACGGCCTGCAACTTGCAAAGGGCAGTGTAGTCGCCAGATTCGGACGTCGCAACCTATAAGACCAACATACACACATCGTCGACGAGAAATCTGCGGGTTTTTGTCCGCATGCGGGTTTTTGTCCGGACGCTTCACGCGGCCGACCCCCAGCAGCCACGACAGCCGGGCGGGAAAGAGGGATAACGAGAGGAAAGGCAGGGAGGCACCAGACGACGAGGACGAACGCGCAGGCAGCATGCCAGGTCAGGCTCGACGACGCAGGGCAGGCGGGCGGGCTGACGGGAAGGGTCAGAGGACGACAATGATCTGTCGGCAGGGGCGGATGGGGGCGAAGGAATGTACACCCTGCGAAATGCTTAAGAAATCATGGGTTAAGAAATTCATAGTCTCAGAACTTGAGTAAAAACCCAACATTTCTATTAAAAGATTAAGATTTACGTTGAAATGTTAAGAATAATCGAGACTCTGGCCGAAAACTTAAGTTTTCTTAAGCATCGCCTAAGGTGTAGAGGGGAGGGGAGGGGGCAGAAGGCAGATCAGCCGCAGGCAAAAGGGTTCCGCGCTAGGAAGGCGATGACGGCGGCCAGGCGCGCTGGCTCTGCACTTGGAGGAGGCCCTCGTCGCTGCCCCCATCCTCCATTACCCCTCCCTCTCGGCCCCACTACACCCTGCGAAATGCTTAAGAAATCATGGGTTAAGAAATTCATAGTCTCAGAACTTGAACAAAAAACAAAACATTTCTATTAAAAGCTCAGGATTTACATTGAAGCAGTAAGAATAATCGAGACTCTGGCCGAAAACTTAAGTTTTCTTAAGCATCGCCTAAGGTCTATTCATATTTAGCGTCTGGTCGTACACTGGCCTGCCGAAGAAGGAAGCTGCGAAGACGGTGTGGGCAGCGGGAGGGGGCTCAACCCACGGGCCCCAAGCGTACGCAAGATGGATACGATGGCGAGGACGTTTTCATCCAAGGAAGAATCCTCAAGCCAAGTTTGTCTGTCAAGATTCCCGGACGGCGATATGTGAGGGAATGGCAGGGGTACATAAGGTGCACAGACACACACACTCACCTTCTAGAATCCCGCCCGAACAAATTCCGAAACCAAAATACGATTGGCATGAAGCGTGATGTAGGGTACACAAATCCATGCCTCCGATGAGGCAAGAACAGATGTTCCCTTCAACCCACATGTGCTCGACAACTTACCTTGAAACATCAAAGAGGACACATAGAGCGTGCCACTCTTCATTGCAAACCCCTGCTCTCGCAGCCGTGCTAACTATAACATACAACTGTATACCACACGCAAGCGGGGTCGCACGGAAGCACTTTCTGGTGGTGCAGCGGTGCCAAGCTGGCGGGAGAGGTAGGGAGAGGGAGGGAGAGAAAGCAAGGAGTGCTGAGCAAAGCGAATGCCATGGCCACCCAAGGCACTCGCAACGACTTGTTCTCAGTGCTTCAATATCGGACGCATGCTGCCAAACGCGCCAGCAGATTCATTGAAATAAGCCGTATTCGCAAGCATCGAAAAATGGGGTATAGCCAACACCCTTCGTCTCAACGATCTTTTAACGAGGTGAACAAAGGCATCTGGGTCCATACCCACAGGACTTCCCAACACATGCGCAATAAAGCATGCCCACCTGCCCTCCGGGCGTAGGTGGGCCGTCTTGAAGGCCGTGGGGGTTCGGCCCAAGAGCCCCAAACCATTGAATATCCTGTAATGTAATGTGCCCCATCCACATATGCGCAAGTTCGATCTCGAGAGCGTCCAAGACGGCCCAAGTGGCTCCCAAGACTCGCCCAAGAGAGGCCCGGAGGCCAAGGCCTCCGGCGGGGCCCAGGAGAGGGATGTCGAGCTGACATTTCCAGTCCTACAGCTCCAGATGGCCCCCGAGACGGACAGCAGGCCAGCAAGGCACAGCAAGCTGCCCCCAGATACCCCAAAGAGGCCCCCAAGAGGCCCCAAAGAGGCGCCGAAACCATCCAGGCCTCGTTGTCCACGACTCAAGCACGGTGGCGGGATGGGCCGAAAGCAGCTCCATGAGTGTGCCCCGCTGCTTTCGGCTCGAGCTTTTGAAACCACGGCCTTCAACAGCAGAACTAAACTGAGAGCTCCTGACCCCGCTGCAGCCCCGCGATCAATAAGGAAATCACACAACGCCCGACAAAACACCGTGATTCCAGACCCGGGCGTTGGACCGTACCGATCGAGCAGCCCCTGCCATTCGATCGGTCATGCGATCGCAGCAAGACCATGGCAACGTGAGCCTGGAAATCAGACGTTCGGGACATCAGCCATTTCCCAGCGCGCAACGAGGAGGCCTTGAGCGAGAAGGGAGCGGGACGGGCGTATTGATTCGAAAGCAACGGAAGGCATTGCATGGCCAGAGAACCGACGAAAGAGAGGTAAAGAGTACTCCTTCACAAAGCTCAAAGCATGTTGATCTTCCATGAAGTTGATGAATCCGAAGCCAACGTGGGAACCCTTCTTGAAGTCATGTGGGAGGTAGACGAAGTCAAACAACCCCTCGAGAGATGGTGAAAGCAACCATCCTGAATATGTAACGCTACTGCAACCTATGCAAGGATGTTGGGGCATGAGCGAGAAAGATCGTAAAAGGGGAGGCATTAGTGGCTTCTGCTGACGCAGCAAGGGCACTTGTAGTAATATGTACCACATGGGACAAGCATATCTTTTCGGGGGCAGCGAATGCAAACGAATAGTACTAACGGCACTTGACATTGAACTGACCCATTCTCTGACATCTCCCTGACTTCTGCTCCTTCACCGTCTCCATCGCATGACCCCTGTCCTCTTCTGCGCCCTCTCCCTTCTCGATGACTTTTGAGCTTTGCACCCTATACGGAGGAGTGGGCCTTGAAACCACGGTGCACAACCTCCTCGAGGAACATGGCGTGCGACCAGTGGCGCGGGAGCTGGCGGACCATCACTGTCGTCACACCTTCTGGCAACTCCCCTGCGCCTCATTCGTTCTAGCGTCTGTTTTTCGCTTCATGGACAGATAGCCGGGAGAGAGCCCATCAATTGGTCGATCGGCACACGCCGGGCTCGCTGAAATTCTCGAAATGACCTACGTCGCCGAGAATAGAGACCTGAAACAAAAAACAGCAAAGAAACATAGCATCCATGACCGCTCTCGAACGCTCACTTGGCACTCCACGTGCCATCGCCGCGCCATCCTTAACCTTTGCGGGTAACCAAAAGCAACTAAAGACGCGCGTCCAAACAAAAATTGCCCTTCCAGCGGTGGCAGACACAGACACCCGGGGCCGATCGCAACAACAAAGGGCGGATCTCGACTGGTCGAGGTTCACCCCTTCTGGTTGAAATAGCCAGGCTTATTCTAATATGTGTTATCGCTGTGACGACGTATCGACATACATTCATTGCCGACCGTAGGTGGTCGCTTCGCACTTCATCCTGGACCCGCGGTTGCGGCTTACTCCAGGTACGGCTGGTCGCTCGTGAAAACTGCATGCGGTGAACCGCTGCACCTTACCTCCATCAAGTGCAAAAAAACGTGCAAATTTGTGAACCAACCGCAATTACTCCGCCGGTTGGACCCCGAACGTGTTTGTCCCCAACCATCCTGCACTGATTCTCCCTTTGAAAAGAGCACTGTTTCCCGTCATCTTGCCTCCGATCCTCTCCTACCTCACCTCCCTTGGGGGTGCCAGCTCTGACGCTCTCGCCGCTTTCGTACGTTCCCAAGGGGTCCAGCGTAGCGCGTTTCTACCTCACTACGAATGAAACCTCGCCGTGCCCGGGGGGGCAGCGAACCGCAAAACTCTCGCAACTTTCGTAGGCTCTGTGGGGGGTCCAACGTAGCGCGGTCCTGCCCAAGTCAAAATGAGTCATCGCCGTCCCTGCGGGTGCGAACTGCGAAACTGTTGCCACTTTCGTGGGCTCCTGGGGCTCCAGCGGAATGGCGTTTTACACGAGTCAGAATGGGACATCGCCGTTTCCTGGGGGCTGCGAACTGCGAAATTACAGACGCTGCCTTGGGTTCATGCAGGGTCCAGCGAAGTGTGGTCCTACCCAGATCGGAATGAAACCTCGCCGTCCCTGGATGATGCGGTGGGTTCCTGCGGGAGGCAGCGTGGCGCGGTCCTGCCCAGATCAGAATGAGACCTCGCTGTAATCGCTGGCTGGAACGGACAAATAAACCATGCCCCCCTTGACAGACAAACACAAATAAAACGAGCGACCTGTGACGATTATTGCCCGGGCGAACGGACCAGGAAGAGGAGCAAAAAGGCAAGGCGCGCCAGATGCCGAGGACGTCATGGGGCGTGGCAAAAGAGGGGGGGGTCTGCCCGCAGCGCCGCGAGTCACGAGCCCAGAGGAACCGAGCGGCGAAAGAAACGAATGAACACTAAAACGCATCATTTCCTGACCTGCCAAACTGTTGTTGGGCAGACCTATTTTGAACGGCCCCGACGGCCGCCTGGACCTGCCAGCCCTGGAGCCGATGACCAAGGTGCGCGACGTCCATCAATGCAGGGTTGTTGGCCGAGGCCTAACGGACACCGTGCACGGCCGATTCCAAATTGAAACAGAACCAGCGTCGCATCCAAGAGCCGCGTGCGAAGACCCGTTCCGAATTACGAAGATCGTCCATCGCCGACGCCAGTATCCGCGCTATCTCATTGGCCTGGACCCCGCCCGATTGCCCATCCTCATGAAGTCCTGCCCGAGCTCTGGCGGCAACAGCGGCGGCCTCCACGTCGCGGAACTCGCTCGGGACGCCGAAATACTTCAGCGACTGCATGACGCTGGGGGCAATCCACTTGTACGGGCCTGGGAAAAGACATTGAATCGCCATCTCTTCCGCTGGGCGAAATTGATCGGTCAATGGGTCCAGCTGGGCGACAAGTAGCAAAACGGAGCTGACGCACGCGCGGTAGGCTTCGGTTGGTAGTTGCCACCTCGAACCAGGCTGGCTCCAAATTGCGGCTCTCTTTCTCTCTCTCTCTCTCGATGTTTGTCGACGGCTGCGCGCCAGGACTCGTCGGCTCGTCCCGGGCCCACGTAGTAGCCCAAGTCTCTCGCAGTGTCCGCGATCGTGGAAGCCCCTTAACGCAGAGCAGAGCTCGATCACCTCGCCCGGATATCTGCGACGCCCTGGGTGAACAACGGAACCGGCGCGCATTTGCAAATGTTGAGGCGGAGGCCGGAAACCTTGCGGACGTCGTGGGAGATGACCTCCAGCTGGCAGATGTCGGACCCAAGGTTCGGTAGAACCACGGCCGCATCATCGCAGCCCCGAGGGGCCTTCTCGAATGATCCTACGGTTGAGAAGATCCATGGCCACGGCAAAAACAACGGGGACAGCGGGCATCCCTGCCGCGCAGCGCGGGTGACTGGAGTGCCGGGGGCCCCCCAAAACAATCACACACGCGCTGCTGGTGCACAGGAGCTCGATCAACCGAAGCAGCCCGGGCGGTCACCCAAGGTGTCTAAATGCGGCGATGAGGAAGCCGTGCTCCATGGACGGGATCGCCGCGGCAAAGTCGGAGAAGATGGCACCCGCGTAGTCCGAAACGCATCCGTTCAAGGCGATGACCTCGTCGATGTCAACCCAGTTCGCCAACGTGGAGCGACCCCCGATGAAGCCGCGTTGAAACTGATGCAGAGGTCCAATCAGTAGCCCCACGGCCTTGCAATTTCAGGGATTGTCTGCGTTTGTCACTCTCGGGGGGCGCGCGTTCTCGGGGTCGTAGAAGCCGTCGCCGCTCGTCGTGAAACCCGGTATATTCTTTGGTACGAAGAACAACATGCTCTGATTGAAATCCGTGATGCCATCATCTGAAAACCCATGGTCGCCACTGTCCAACAGGTGCTCGGTGGCCTCCGTCGGGATGCTCGCGGACAACTTCACGCACCGACGCCGAGCGGCGAAATGAATCCCGTCAGGGCCAGGCGCAGTACTGCCAGAGTCGCGAAGCACCCGCACGAAATACGATTTGCGCAGCCGCCACCTCGCGCGACGGAGGGGGGGCAGTTCGCTGAGAGCTCTGGCGTCGCCGTCCTCCTCAAGCCAACGAGCAAGTTCGGCGTCGTCTTCTCCCTCGGCTCTGAATGCCTGCGCCCAATGGTCCTTCAGCACGGCCGCGATGGACGGAAGATGAAGGACGGTGTCGCCGTCTGGTCGTCTGACTGCAGAAACCGAGCCCGTGCGACCTGCCGCAAATCGAACAAATGAACCGGGCGTTTCTTTGCCGGGCCTTGTTGGCGGCAAAGCGTCTCGACCCGTAAGGTCGGCGTGGAACTTGCCGAGCTCGTCAATGGCGTGTTCCTGAGCGAGCTCCCAGGCATGTCGGCGCAAACTGTCCAATGACCGCGAACAACTGCCAGTCGCGTCATTCGGGTTGCTGACGAAATCGCGGAGGCTGGAGTAGCGAGAGAGACACCCAGAGATATCCTGCTCCTGATCCTCCTCGATGGCCCTGATGAACTTGAAGGCCACGCCGAGGCGATCCTCCTTGTAGACTGCGGGTGGCACTCGCAGTGATTCGCGCTGTAAGCGCGAAGCGACCGTCCGAGGGCACTCCGTGTGCGGCGCCAGCCTGGCCATGGGTCCCTGTCTGGATAATCTCGCAGCCGCTCGTAATACTCCAGACACAACCACCTCGGGAAGTCATCGTGCTGGAGCGCCTTGATAGACAGGGGCTGGGCTACATCATCAGGTCGCCGGGGCGTGCGACGAGCTCTGCTTGAAGCATTTCGAACAACCCCTCCTTTCCGCCGATCTCGCCCTGAAAATGTTTCTCCTCGGCGTTGCCCCGCGTGCCGCTGTAGGCGGCCGAAGTGACGGAAACTCTGTCCTTCGCGTCAGCCACGTAGTTGAAGTCAACGCCCACAACGGTGAGAACGTCGAGCCGCGGTGCCAAAGCACCGCCGATGCGTCGCCTGAGCAGGTGCCGCAGGTCCCCGGAGGAGGTGATGCCAGCTTTGAAAGCGCCTCAGGAACCCCGGCCACATCGTGCCCTGCAGGGTGAGCGCGTGCCCCAGTATGGACATAAGCTAGAACTAAATCAAGGTCACCAGAAATTCCTCGGAGTGAAAATTTGGCGGCGCGACCCCGCCAGACGCGCGTCCAACGTGGAGACCCGTGGAGCTGCTGGAGGAGCGTGTCGCGGACAATGAGACCGACGCTCGCGATCCCTGGAGTAGGGCCCTGGGACCAGAACGCGGTGGTGCCGCTGGGGGGACGCCGAACCTGATTCGCGAGCCTGGTGCCGTGAACCTCCGTAAGCATCAACACGTCGGCTTTGCTCATGAGCGTGGAAACGTACTTCGCTTTGACCTCGTGCCTCAACGGGTCGACGCAAAATGAAGTCTGAGCGTTCCAGGTGATCACCGATATGTCCCCGCCCGACTGCCCTCGTCGAGCAACCTCAGCTCGGGGGGGTGGCCGAGGAGGCCGAGGAACAGAAGTAAGCAGCCTGTGGTCGCCAGGTGAACAACCCTACGCTCGTGGCAACCGCCGTCGACGGTAAATCGCGACAAGTATGTCAAACTCCACCTTCCGGACGTTGTCCCGGTCGGCCTTGGTGTCAAGAGAAAACTCGCGTTCACGTAAAGTAAGCGGCGGGATAACAGGTCGAAGAGGATCGGATGAAGGAACGGGTAGAGGTATGGTATAATGATACAAATGCGATCGAAATGGTGCGAAACATTTGGGCGCTGAAGAGGGAACGCCCACTCTATCAGGTACCCAGCGGTCCAGCAGCGTCGGCACCGCAGTGTGAAAGCTGAAGACGACCAAGCACGGATGAGAAGCAAAGCCCTCCATACTGATGCATCCAAATATGGTAAACTCTAGCGGAATTTGCAGTAGGTGCCTCGCGGGGCTCCAGTCGCGGCTGGCAACTGGGTAATATCCTTGATGATGCCGGCCGGCGTGCGAGGGTCCTTCTGGTGCTCGTGCACAGATTGCACTGCCTTGACGCTTCGTGGGTCGTCGGCCTTAGTGATGTGTACGCCCGTGCTCTGGCAGACGTGCGCCATGATTTTGTCCATCACCTCACCATCCTGTCTCCCGACGTCGCCATTGATGATGATCTCGGCGACCCTGTCGTTACAGGATGTGGCCGTCCTGCCACGCCGGCGATGCGCAGACAGCTGCGCAGATGTCGCCGTTGGTGTGGCCAACACCTTCCCGCCGTGTCTGGATGGTTTGCACTTGAGGCGCACTGCCGCGTTGTTGGGGTCACAGCGGCACGCATCATTAATCGCCTGTTTCCAGGTCTCTGCCGAGGCTTCAGAGAGCACCAAGATCCTGGCGGCCCCATCGGGAGCGCCTGACTGCAGAGAGGCCAAAACTTACCCAGCGAGTTCTCGCCGCAAAGCTCCAGCAGCAGGGCGTCGGACATGCTCGTGAGGTGGGTGAGCCCAAAGAACGTGGAGATAGGAAACTGTCTTCGGCGTAGGTGGAGCAGGAGGGCATTCTGCTCCACCTCCGTCAGGCTGTCGGGTAAGATGGCATCGAATGAGACCTCGCTGTCCCTGGGAGCTGCGAACTGCAAAACTGTCGCCACGTCCGTGGGCCCCTGGGGGTCCTTTGTAGCGCTGTCCTACCCTGCCGACCTGCTCTCTTGCCGTGCCATACCATAACCGAAACCGCCTCACCTGATCCTATGCAGTGAGTCGTGCAAGGCGTAAGCCTTCCATGTCAACTTCGCAGCAAATCCAATTCCGTGTCATGGCATCACTCGTGAATGTGTCGCCCATCGCTATGGGCACATACTGCAGATGGCGTGGGTGCGTCGCCAAGGTAAGTTGGGGATGGGAGGGGGGGCAACGCCAAGGGGGACAGGGTACAAGGAGCGCGAACACTGAATGAAGACATTATCCAAAGCCCGAACGTCTACCACACACCGACCAACATCCGATTGAAACATACCAAACACGGAACCCTGCCAGAAACCTATGAGAAACCTATCGGGACCTTCTCGGAACATCTCAGAAGCATCTCATGAACCGATCGGCAACCTGCCATACGCCTTTCAGGCATCTAAGAGACACCTCTCAGACACCTCGCGCAAACATATCAGACACATCTCGGGTGGCACCATGGGACCTCTCAGAAGCGCGCCCAATTCCTGCATGACACCTCTCAGAGCGTCTCGAATACTGACTCGAACCCTCTCAGAAGCTGTTCGAACATCTAGGCGAAACCTGTAAGAACTACCCTCGGATGTCTAGTACCTCTCAGAAACGTCTCGGAAGCTCGCACCAAACTTTTCGATGGCTCGCTGGGAGCCTATGCGAAACATCTCCGAAGCTTACCGGAAGCCTCCCAGCGGGTACACCGATAACTACACACTAGTGCCATACGTACAACACGACTCGCAGCTGTTCGAACGAACTGTGCTCAGACAGCGCCATCATGACACACTGCTGACACCTATTACCGCCGCGGCGGCTGCTGTTCCATCGAAATTCGGTGCAATCGTACGCCCACCACTCGCACCGATTTCGGCGCACGTCAGCCCCCCCCCAAACAACTGAGGGCTCAATCCTGCACGGCCCTCGACTGATGCTGCGATGCGCCACTGCTGACCACGTCACTCCTGACAAGAATCGTGGGGCGTGTGCCCGCAATGATGGCTTATGGATTGGCGTCCACAGCGCCGTCGTCGGAAGCACAACGGCCAGCGGCGGTCCCTCTCAGCTGGTGGCGATCGATGGGGGTCGCTCGGCAGCTGCCTTCCTCCTTGCGCACATCAGCCTGAACTCGAACTTACGATCCTGCCCCTTTTCTGGTCCCACCAGGCGCCACGTCCAGTATCTGCAGCAAGGATGAGGTGCTGCGCCTTGTGTCTGGAGGTGCTCGAATCACCAAAAAGGAAGGATGACATTCCGTCCTGAATCCGAATTGCCTCCATTCCGACTCCACCTCCGCCAGACCCTGGGGCTTGGACGCCCGAAATGGGCACGGAAAGAATGGGCACAATGCCCAACAACAAATGTTGCCCCAAACCAACAGCGGCCGCTGTTGGGCAGGCGGCCTTCTGTCTCAAATGGACACAGGCCGCGGCGGCGCGGACAGCGAGCACTGTTCAAAATGAACAGAAACTGCTATTGGGCATTGTGCCCATTCTTTCTGTGCTCATTTCGTGCGTGCAGATGGGGAAAAGGGAGCCCGTGGCGGCCCGCTAGTTGGACTGTCTGCAAGCTGGGTGGGGCGAGTGACGTTCCGTAGGCTGCGTGCTTGCTTCAGCCTGTTTTTGTTTTTTCTTGTTTTGCTTGTTTTTATATGTTTTAACCCTATACCTCGGAGAATAATCCCACAGGGATAATAAAGTTCGGGGTCGCGGGGGGATTCTAAATGTTGCCTACCGGAGGCCAGCATGTGGGAGGAGAAAGAGATGATGTTAAGAGGACCGGAAGCCGAGGATCGAGGATCGCGAGTCGAAACCCGAGGATCGAGGATCGAGATCCCAGAATCGAGGATCGAGGTCCGAGGATCGACGGCGGCGAGGTCCGAGGATCGAGGATCGAGATCCGAGGGTCGAAAATCGAAGATCGAGGATCGAGGTCCAGGGTGCCAGGGGGAGAAGGAGGAAGACAGAGAGAGAGAGACAGAAAGATACAGATAGTTAGAGAGAGAGAGAGAAAGATAGGCAGACAGAAAGAGAAAGAGAGAGGAGGAGGAGGAGGAGAAGGAGGAGGAGGAGGAGGAGAAACGCCGAAGTTCCAAACCTATTCAATTTAATTGGTAAACAAACACTGGAAATTAAGATTTCCATCTGCTCGTGTAGGGTAGCTCACGTGCCTCGGTTTTCGAGGATAGTGAACCACAGCGATAAAACAAGTTCAAGGTGCCAGGGGGAGAAGGAGGAAGACAAAGAGAGAGAGAGAGAGACAGAGACATAACGACACATATAGTTCGACAGAGAGAGAGAGAGAGAAGTAGATAGAGGAAGATAGGCAGACAAACGGAGAGAGAGAGAGAGAGAGGAGGAGGAGGAGGAGGAGGAGGAGGAGGAGGAGGAGGAGAAAAGCCAAAGTTCCAAACCTATTACATTTAATGTGTAAACAAACAATGGAAATGAAGATTTCCATCTGCTCGCGTAAGGTGCCTCATGTGCCTCGGTGTCCGTGGATAGTAAACCACAGCGATAAAAACAGTTCAGGGGCCAGGGGGAGAAGGAGAAAGACAGAGAGAGAGAGAGAGAGAGAGAGACAGTGACAAAGAGAGAAAAAGAGAGAGCGAGAGAGAGAGAGACATATTATATATATAGAGAGAGAAAGAAAAACAAAGGAAGCGAGAGAGGAGGAGGAGGAGGAGGAGGAGGAGGAGGAGGAGGAGGAAGTCACTCATCGACAAGTCTCTCGCTTCGCTTGAGACATCCTCGAAGAACTGTTGGTTCCGTTTGAGACATCCTTGAAAAGCTGATCGTTTCGCTTGAGGCTGCCTCCAAAATTGTTGGTTTCGCTTGAGACATCCTGAAAAAGCGTGTTCGCTTCGCTTGATGTTGCTATCTCAACACAAGAAGGAAGTAACCTCGATGGCGAACTTTTCACAATGATACTGAAGTTCGACCTCCGCGCCCCGCGCCCTCGACCAAACTCTTCTTGGCCGTGGATAATCAACGTTAATCTGTTAAGGGGGGGACTACTTTATTATCCTCGGCATGTGGTTATACGTTTAATTGTTTGTTTCATGTTTTGTGTGCTTGCTTCAGCATGATCGCTTACCAGAGCCACTCGAAGAAGACTAGTTACGCTGTGGTCCACTGGCGGGGAAGACAGGCCAGATGAGCCAACGCCAAAGCTTGTGCCTCCTCTGCATTCAGGAAGCACTAAACCGGGAAACGCCTAAACAGGGTAACACACCCACCATGGGATCCAGGTGGAAAAACTGCAGCGACCTGAACAAAAAAATGCACCACTGCATTCTTCTGCAACGCAAAAAAAACTGCACTGCAAATTGTTGGCAACTAATTGCGGAAAAACTGCAAACAAGCCCCGCAGACCAGGTAACAGAGGGCCCAAAACAAAAAGTTGCAGTGCAGCAGCCGAAAATGTGCAACGCAGCCAGCATGTGGAAGGTGCTGCATCGAACGCGAAAGCAAAAACAACTGAACTGCAGCAAAACGGCCATTTGATGTCTCGAACAAGCCGTTTCCTGTTACCCCGTCTGCTGTTACCCCGTCTCTGGCTCCCTGATGCCTTCTCATCCCTTCCACTCCGGGCACCTGGACTCCAATTGTTCGGGTAGCCCTTGCTGGGGCCAGTCTGCTCGACGGGCTTGCTCGACTTCGACTTCTTGCGCGTCGGGTCACCGGCCTCGGTGAGGTGCAGGGGCCGTTGCGGCTGCGTAGCTAACCCTTTCTCTTCGCCTGCTGCCTGCAGCCTAGATGCTGTGTCGCCTTCTGCGGACCAAGGATCCGCCGCCACCGTGCCTTGAGCACACAATGCAGTGCGCCAAGGCTCACAGACCTGTAAGTGGCAGAGGAACAAACTTTTTCGCAGCCTGGACCCCCGACCTGGCGGAATTCCTGGATGCCTCCGAGGACTCAAGCAAGAGATCGACTACAGAATTGGTGTGCTCCCGAATTGTTATTTCCGTAGGGCCGGCAAAACACAATTCTGAATTGGGAATCCATTGCGCAGTCGATCTCCTGCTTGAAGTATGGGGCGCGTTAGCCCTCCGAAGCCACGACGGTGGATGTGCCTTGTGGCTCTCGTGCGCTTCGCCCTCGCGGGGTGCGCCAGGAGGAGGCTGGAGGAGACCTCCCGCCCACGACGGCCCAAAATTCACCGCCAGAGGCCTCGTGAAGTGCCCCCGAGGACCCCACGAGGCCCCAAAGAGGCCCTCCGAGAGACATGAGGGCAAGGTGGACCGCCAACCACTCGATAACACGTGTTGGCCGCGCCCATTCGGGCACCGCTGGGTCCCCACATAGCCGGGCAGGACGAGAACGGACCCCGACGCCGAACCACCTGCCAAGTTCTTCGAAGCTGTCAGACTAGTCCCTGAACTGTGGGACTTCAGTGGCCGCGATATATCTATATATATACACGTATACATACATATATATATATATATATGTATAACATATCCCCCGCACCAGGGTTCACAGCCAAAGTCTGCCAGCAACGAAAGCCCCATTAACGCCTGAAAGTAGCGATGACGAAGGTGGTGGTGGCGATCAGTGACGGCACACAGACGTTCTGGATGATGCGGCAGCGGTCCACCGTGCACGTCGTGCTTGAGCGTGCGTGAGAATGGATGTTTAACCCAACAACCTGCGCTTGACGCATGAATCCGCACAAACGCGTCGCCCATGTCCCATGTCCCACTGGCTCGGAGCTTCCCCTTGAAAACGCACAGGTGCTGCTTATCCAATCACTGGCATAAAAATGCTGCAACATGCTGGCTACGAACGTGCATACGTACTCCCGTGCAGTTGCGATGCGAAACACCTGTTCGCTCCAACGCTGGCACGGGGCGCCCACAGACGTTTCGACTCCAAACGACGACGGCGACCCCAGAAAGATTCCCAAACGGCCTCCAATCTAGTCCCCCAGTTGGCAATGGTTAGCGGGCTGCCCGGCTGGATTCATTTCAGATTCGGATTGACCGATGCCCCTCTGATTTTCCATGACTGCTCCTCCATTCCCCCTCACACGACAACTCGCACGAGCATGGTTTCAGGACGGGCCTGCTGGGAAGACTCGCTCCGGCAGCCGGCCTGCAAATCGTGCGCCGGCGCTTCCTCCCGAGCAGGCGCCCATCGACGCAATTGCAGCTGAACCGTCCGATGCCTCCCCATCATTGAAGGGGCCCCAGGACACACAAATGAATACACACAAATAAAGAGATTCCCCATATTTTCCCATATTTTCTGGGTTTTTGTCTTCCCGCCCACTTCCCATATTTTCCCATATTTTCTGGGGGATCGACGATTCATTGTGTCTGTGTGTTTTTGTCCCTCCTGAATCGTCCCCACCTCTCCCCCCGCCCCCGTGTTCAAGAGGACGGCCGCGGGGCGGTCCGTCGACAGGCACTCGGCGATTCTGACGGTCCTGGTGGGCTGCTGCCGAAGGTGCCCAGGATCGGGGAACCTGCGGCACGGGGGGCGTCGTCATTGTCGTCGTCGGAAACCGAACCCGAGTCCGAGTCGAAGTCGTCATCAGAAGAGGGGCGGGCGATCTGAGGGGTGCATGGGGTTCAGGGGCGCTGATAGGGGGGGAGGTGACGAGGGAAGGAGGGATGGGAGAGGGGGGGTTGGCAGGGCGTAGTGAAGCGGGGGGTAGCACGGAGGGGACGGGAAGAGCAACGACGCGAGGGGTGGCCAGAGAGGACGAGAATGGAGACTGGAGGGTCGACTGGGGGAAGGGAAGGGAAAGGATGGAGAAGCGAGCTCGGTGCAGTCGCGTCTCAGCAAACATCCTGCCATTTCCAATCCATCCCTTGCCATTGCGACGCAATGGCAAGGGATGGATTGGAACGATCTGGTCGATCTGCCGGCCGGGGTGTCCTGGTGGGCACTGACGCCGAAATCGTTTGCTGCGAAATGGGGAGGGGGGGCTTTTGCTAGAGGGAGGAGGAGGAGGAGGAGGAGGAGGAGGAGGAGGAGGAGGAGGAGGAGGAGGAGGAGGAGGAGGAGGAGGAAAGGGAGGAGGAGGAGGAAAGGGAGGAGGAGGAGGAGGAGGAGGAGGAGGAAAGGGAGGAGGAGGAGGAGGACCAGACAGCCTGAGGCAGAACATCCCGATCTGTGGCCGCGATCATGCGGCTGCCTCCTTGGCCCGAATGCGCTCAGCCAGAGCCCGCAGCCGATCGTTGTCGACCAAGCGAGCCTTGCCTGCTGAGGCGGGGCCAGGAGGGGCCAGGAGCACCGACTTAGGCGGCGGCCTGCATGGTGCAACAGCATCATCACCCTCAGGATTCTTACGATAATGAGGGTAGAGGCCCTCTCGAATGCGCTTGATGGCACCTTCTCCTGAGGTGCCAGGCTCTCCGAGACACAACTGGCCGAGCAAGTGGCAGCGTCTGCTGGTATACGCCCCACATCTGGTACAGAAGAAGAGCGGCTTGCGGGTCTCCTTTAGCACAGCAAAGCCCAACCGATGGCGCCTCTCTGTCTCAGCACCTTCGAGGCGTCTGAGAGCAGTAGGGGGCCCAGAACAACCGTTCATAGGTCGGGCATCGCTCTCGAAAGAGACCAGAAAGCACCTGCTGCAACGAAAAACCCCTCCGTCATCGAGCTCCTCCCATTCGTGCCAGTCTGGCGGTGTCTTCACCTTTGGGAGTCGGGCCGCGGGAGGGGGCCGAACAAAATCTAACTTGGGAAAAAGCGGGAGCACCGCCCCGAACATTTTCGCACAGTCCAGTAGGAGCTTCACCCGCCTATCCAGCTCAGCCAGAGCAGCAGCTGACGCTTGGGGTGGAGGGAGAGTGCATGCTTCGCCAATCGGTCGGCGTCGGCATTGCCAAGGGCAATCCTGCGCTCCTCTGGTGGGAGCTCTTGAATTACTTGTTCCGATCTGTGGGCTGGAGTGTAAAGAGCCTCGCCCGCGGCGTCGAAACCAAAAGCCTGCTGCGCAGCCCTACGCACTCCCGCAAACATATGCTTGGGCCCGAGCTGGGCCGCATCCGCAGCATTGTGCAAACGGATGGCCCCTTTGCAATCACTGCGAAGGGTGCTCAAACCAGACGTGAACGCACAAACAGTGGCAAGACCAACATTTTCCGCAGCCTGGGGAGTTTGCGGGATCGTTGGCCAACTTTGGGCCATGAGTCGGGCCCAGATCTTGAACTCAGGACCTGGCTCCAGGAAAACCGCGGCAAAACTAGCTCGACGTAAATCTTTTATGATGCACTGCGTAGCCGAGCCGTCCACGACTACGTCGCAACTCTCGCTCAGCTCTACAAGCTCTTGGAGTGATAATGGCCTGCCGTCGCCGTCCTGAAGGAGAGGGTCCGTCGCCGTCGAGGGGAGAGGGAAGTCCTCTAAACCTGGCTGGGCCATCATCAGGCGAGACCAGAAAGCATGTTCTTCTGGGGGGCTCGCTCGTGCGGTATCGATGATATCCTGGGCGATCGCCTCTGCGCGGGTCTGGGCAACCTCCATATCATCACAGAGCCACTGACGATGGAAAATCGAATCTGGCTGTCCACATCGTGGGCATTTGCCATCTGAAACGTAGCCTGATTCAAGTAACCTATCGGCCGTCCAGCAGCCCTTGGAGAAACACGCGCACACCCAGTACTTGGCTTGCGGAGAGGCTCGCTTCGAGCGGAGGAAAGAGCGAAGGGGGTCGACCGACACACGCTCACCGACGAAGGAGGGGGTGGACTCCGCAAGCCTACGTTCGTGGGCACGCTGCACTCCTTCTTGCAACAAACTGGAGATCATTGTAGGGGAAGTGTACATTAGATCTACAGCTCTACCTAAGTCATCACGCCAAAGGTTAAAGTTAAGAGCCTGCCAACCTATCCGATGCAAACTCAGAAGCATTCGATGTCCAGGGCCTCGGGGGTATCTCCATTGTTGGGGCCCCAGAGCTAGCTGCTGTGCCCCCAGAGACCTCCAGATCCTGATGTGGTCTCGGAAGGAGAGGGGGCTCGTGCTCGGCGTCGTCAGACTGCGCCAAAGGCTGGATGCCCACTGTCTAGCAGGGGCCGTCGCCTGCTGCCAGGCGGGGTCGCCGTGAATGCAGACCTTCGCCATGATCGATACACCGCGGTGTGCTGGCGTCAGTCCTGATAGAAGAACAATCCTGAGCTCAGCCAGTTCCTTATCTGACATCCCCAGGATCATTGAGCCGTATCCAGCCCCAGGTCGAACTCCCGAGATGTAAATTTTGCTCATCCGAGACCGATCCCGCGGAAGCTTCTTTCTGAAATACCTGATGAAACCATAGCGTTTTTTCCATAGCTTGAAACCGTGCCTTACGCTGGGTGACCCCGCCCTTACACTCCCTGCGCTGTCCTGGGGCCAGGTCGCAGCCCAATGAGACGACGGCGCGACGGCATTGCTGGGCACGGAGGGGCAATGACACGCAATCCTCCTGGCCAAGCGGTGCGCAACACGTTGATTCGTCGCGAAGGTGGTGGCCTTGTCAGCGGTCAACTTCACATCAAGACGCTCCTCAAAGACCCACTTCAAATCTGCCGCGGCCGAGGTCAGCGTGCGAACTACTGTACCAGGATCGCCAGACATCGTCACCGTGTCATCATCGATGTAGGATCCGAGCGATATCTGCGGGTTGCGAATACAAAACGGACCAAACTCAAACATTGAATACACCTTGACAAACACGTCATTGAAAATATCACCTGCTGGCAATCCTGATTCTGCAAACTGCAGCAAAGGACTGTGATGGGCCCCAAGTCGGAGGATCCTAGGGCTGCGCCATAGATTGTACAGGGTCTTGGTGAGGACTCGCGGGGTACCCCAGTACTCAGCTCGGGCCTTCAACCAAGCCAACCGAAAGGATTCTTAGTATGTTTGCCCATCCCAGATGAACCCCGCCGTGATGCCCCCGCTACTGGCCGCTTCTTCAGCCAACAGACATTGTTTCCAGACGGTCGCCTCCGAAGACTGCCCAGCGCCGAAAGACCAATAGGGCCGATGAGCCCGTTCCAGAAAATCATCCACCTCCGGGCGCCTCAAACGCTCCCAGATACGAACTGGTGCAGCCAGAAGTAGAATATGGCGCAATCCTCCCTTGGGCTTCTCCAGGAGTGGTAGCAACATCCAAAGCAGCTGCGACGGGGAACAGGCCAAGACGCTCGATCGCCTCGAAAAGAAGCGACATCACCTCCAGGGCGCCGTCGCTCAGGAGGCAGAAGTGGCGCACGTGCAAGGAGTCCAAAGACTGCGCCGCGTGAGTGCTGAACGACCTCGATGCCATCCTTATCTGATCAGGGGTCGCTCGTTCGAAACACCTACGGTCTGGAATCCAAGCCTCTGGCGGGGTCAACGAGGCCTTCCAGAAACCCCCCAGCTTATCCGTTTCAGCCTCCAGGAGCTTGACGGGGTCCGCAGAGTATATCCCTGGGGCAACCTGCACAACTGTTGGCTGCCATTTCCGTTGCAGTTTCGCGAACCGATGCATCATCCGAGCCGACCCTGTAAGGGCCTCCTTTTGCCAGGTATCCCACGACTGCTTTTGGAGCTTGTCCCCTAAGTCATTGGCATCTGAGAGGCCCTCGGCAATAGTATCCAAGAAAAAATCAGCTCTCGCGCGCCACTCGCGCACGCAGGGAAGGTCTGAACGCCATTCGGCCGCGAGTTGCCTCATCTCACGGAGGGAGGCATCCAATCGGATGTTGAGACCTTCCCCTGGGCATGAGTGCTGCAGCGACACCTTGAGGATCGCTGCCTGGGACTCGCCATCGGCGAGGCTCTTGGCGGCCAGCAAAAACTCGGCAAAAGCATGATAGAGCCATCGCCATCCTGAACAGACCTGGAGATGATCATCTGCAAGTTTCGGCCTGTAGAACACTGGGGCCCATGAGGCCTTGATGGTATTACCACGCTCCCCCAAGGACTTGGACTCCACTCCCAGGAATCTCACCAGCTCGAGTTCTGCACAATCGGCGAAGAAGCGCCACGCGGCATTCAAGCAAGCCCAGGCCTCGCCAGCAGGGCTGCGCCGCGCGCGTGCGACTGCATGCACTGCAAGGTGACGGGCGCCTCCCCAACATCCCTCAGCAGGACGAGGCCCGAAAGGTAGCTCTAGGGGTAACTTCTGGAAGCTGCGGTAGACCAGCTGCTTGACCGCCAACGCATCTGGACGAATAGCTAGTGACGCTGGACGGCGGGGCTTGATCTCCCAAGATGTGTCGGCAGCAACCCCTTGGACCAGCCGAGCCACTCCAGGACCTACCAAGAAGAAATCAATCATCGTACTGGATGTCGGGGACCTGCATGTGGGCATCATCGGGGCCATCGTGAGCATACCTAGCTTCCGAACGAACCCAGTGCCTTCCAGAACCTCAGGAGACATGTTGAAATCGCCAGCCACGATCGAGTGGGTGGGGTCTGAGATAGCAGGGCCCAACTGGGCCAACAGAGCCGTGTTGATGGGCCCTAGTCCTTCCGCCGACTTCAGGTAAACCGAGAACAGCGATAACGTCGGCCATCCAGGGAAATCAACCAAAACTTTGAGTATACTATGGGGCGCCACTGGAGTCTCACCTTCAGGGGGCCATATGATGCCAATACTCAATCTTCCAAAGATAGCAACACCTGCCGAGAACTTACCAGTCTCAGGGTTGAGGTAGCTTGGGGCAAAAAGAGCATGCCAGCCAAGACGTCGTGCCTTGTCGCTGGCCCTGCCGATGAAGTCCGCACTGATGCCGACCTCCTGCGCACAAAGGAGAATCGCCGAGCTCTCGCGCAAGCGCCGCTTGAGCGTGGCCCAGCAGGAACCGTTGAAACTCTCAACCGGATACTGCCCAATCTCAGTATTGGACCTGGACGGGGCTCCCTTCAGAGGTGGGACGGGAGCACCTGTGCAGGAGAGAGGAATGCCACAACACTTGGGAGCTGGGCCGTCGAACATAGTGTCACCCACACTTTTGTTTCTTGGCCTGAACACCCAACTGCTCGAGGAGATCTCCGAAGGCACGCTTATTATCTTCCTCTGACCTGGCAGCTTCGATAAGTTTGTCAATGCCTTCATCCGAAATATCTTCCAAATCTGTGTCCATGGGAGTGGGGGTGTTCTCACCCCCGTCATTTCCACTGGCCCCTGGAGTACCAGGGCCACCAGGGTCCCCTCCCGAACCCACTGGGGCCGAAGGAGGGGGAGGAACTTGGGCTGCCCGAGCCTGGCACTGCTGCTCGAACAACTTCTGGTATTCGGCGAACAGCGGGGAGGCCATGAGCTGCTGCACCTCAGGCTTGTCCTTGACCGCGTCCGCGTCCAGGACACATGTTGGCACCGCACTGGTCGGGGCCACCTGCGCCATGGTAGACTGGAGCTCCAGCTTGGTGGCTTCGATCTCCACTCTGACCAGCTTGGCTTTCTCCTCCATCTTCTGCAGCTCAGCCTGAGCCGCCTGGATGAGGGCCTGCTGGGTCTTGATATCCTCGTCGAGGCGCTCCAGCTTGGCATTGGACCTCTGCAACTTGTGGCCCAGCGCCGTGTGGCGCGACAAAGAAGGCTGTGTAGAATTGAACTCCTTGCGCGCATCAGCCAGCTCCTTCTCCATGGCTTGATTGATGGCGACAGGGAACTGTTCATCGCTTCGAATCCCTTGGAGGGTGTTCTCCAAGGACTTGATCTTGGCAGACAAAACTTTGGTGACCTCGTCACTGGCCATGTCAGCGCCTCCTCCATCTGCAGCATCTGGTGGTGCGCCTGCGGGCTGTGGGCGGTTGCCCGCCTGCTGGCCGAATTGCTTGACGAGGGATTCCATCTGCTTCTGCAGCGCACTGATGGATCGCACCGATGAGTTGGAAGCATCCTGCGGAGACTACGAGCCCAAGCGCCACCAGGAGCACGAGGTGGCTTGCCACGGGGGGGCGACTGGAGCTCCGCTGCTGCTTTCTTAGCCTTGTCGATGATTGCCTGCGGGGCCTTCTTCCCGCACAAGCACTTGATGCGGCACGCGAAGTTGCTGTTGCGCCCGCAGGATGGACATCCCCACATAGGCGCCTTCGGGCCTGGTAGGACATCAGGGTCTTGCCCCATTGAGGAGGAGGAGAGGGAGGAGGAGGAGGAGGAAAGGGAGGAGGAGGAGGAGGAGGAGGAGGAAGAGGAGGAGGAGGAGGAGGAGGAGGAAGGAGAGGAGGAGGAGGAGGAGGAGGAGGAGGAGGAGGAGGAGGAGGAGGAGGAGGAAGAGGCAAAGGCACTGGCCAAAGGCGCATCGGGGGCTCCCCGCGGGCTCCCGCCGCAACGGACCCCGCCCCCGCGGACGGCACGGGGGCGGGGCGGCGGCCGCGCCTCCCGGGGACCGCCCGGGGCGCCGCCCGGGCCCGTGCAGAGGCCGCGGGGCAGGCGTGCGGCGGGCCCCGCCGCGGGAGGGCTCCTCAGAATGGTCGTCCTCTCGGGTCGGGCAAAAGGGGGGGATAGCAAAGGGGGGGTTTGAGAATCAGCTCGCGTAGCTGATTTTCCCGGCGCCTCCCGGCGCCGGGAGGCGGCCATGTATCGAGGAACGGGCCCCTCGGCGAGGCCGAAACCAGCTGCATGCAGCACATTTCGCAACCCCCCCTTTCCCAATCCCCCCCTTTCGCCCAGCCCGAGAGATCAGGGAGGGACGAGCACATGTGATTTGCAATGCCCCTGGGGGTTTCGTCAACCCCGGCGGGCAAGTGGTAGAGCGGATCCTTCTTCTGAAAAAAAGGAAAAGGAAAAAAGAACGTGTCATGAGAGCTGAGGTGTGTGGAGCCGTGCGGCGCACTGGATTTTGAACGAGCTGCGGCGTGCAAGCTGGGTGGTGTCCTTTGTGGCGTGAGCCAATTCGGGTACGCACAGTGCGCCCACGAGGCGCTCACCAGTGGCCACGTGTTGAGCACGGACCGACCGTCCCGGCGTTTCTATAGTCCTACCACGAAATGTTCCTAGAACCCAAAAGTGTTCTAAGAACAACAACAATGTTCTCAGAACAAATCCCCAATGTGTCAAAACAAGACATTCCCAACCAGACATGTTCTAAGAACAGCTCGTGGGAACCACAAAAGGCTCTTAGAACACTGTTTGGCAGGACTATAGGCGAGCCAGGACGCTTCGCCTCTGCTTGACACCCGCGGCCAGGTGGCGACTCCTCGGCACGCCCACCCGGGGCACGGGGCGCCCAGCACTAATTTTCGACGAAACATTAAAAATACCCCAACAATAATCAAAACATGGTCCACAACAAAATGCCCCAAAATAACGAACACCCCCACAATAATCAAAAAATAGTCCAGGAATCGTCTGGGGATAAATTTTTAATGTCTCAACCACCTGGGGAAGAGCGTCCTTGTGGCTGCCTCATTGCCAGTATGTAGCGGGCACCTCTTCTGGGTGAAAGGGCGGGCACCAGTGGCCACGTGGCGACTCCTCGGCGCGCCCACCCGGGGCACCGGGCGCCCACGGGGCGCCCACGGGGCCAGGCAGCGCGGCGGAGGCCCAGCGGACCCCCCCCCCGCGCGCGGGGCGCCCGCGAGGGCGCCCGCGAGGCGTGGGAGCTCGGCGGGAGCTCGGCGGCTCCGCCCCGGCGCACGGGGCGCTCCAAGGGGCGCCCGACGGAGCGGCGGCGGTGCGCGACGCCTCGGCGGGCCCCCTCCTCCTCCTCCTCCTCCTCCTCCTCCTCCTCCTCCTCCTCTCCTCCTCCTCCTCCTCCTCCTCCTCCTCCTCCTCCTCCTCCTCCTCCTCCTCCTCCTCCTCCTCCTCCCCCTAGGTACGCCGGGCCGGGACGCCTCGCCGCTGCTTGACAGGCAGGCAGGGGGCCACACGCGAACCCTGCCCCTCCCCCCCACAAGATTTCTGAGGGGGAGGGCGGGGTTCACTTCGCTCGGGAGCTCCCGAGCGGAGTGACCCCCCCCACCGTTCCCCTCAGAAATCGTGGGGGGTAGGGGGGTGGGGTTCGCATGTGGCCCCCTAACAAGCAGGAGCCCCACTGTCTGCAATTGTGTGTTCTTGTTTGGGCAGGCGTGTAGCATCGCAGCAGTCGTGGGCACGATCTGAAGGCTGCGTGGCAGCCCCATGTGCGTGTCAATGCGAATGTCGAAGTGTATCAGAGTTGTCATTTGATCGCGAGTGAGTTTGGATAAGTATCGACTTACATATCCAGTCGCGTATCGGTGAGCAGGTCAAATTGGAATTCGATGCGCTTGTAACGTCACTTAGCATTTCGAAGTGCGCTCCGAATGTGTGTTCGCAATTCGATCCGCATTTCGAAGACGATTCTACGATCAGATCAATACCATTTCGATGTGCAATGTGACTGAAACTTCGACGTGCAGATAGATGTGCGTTTCGGTTGCAGTGCCGTGTATGATGTCCGAGATGTCGATTGAATTGAAATTCGATAAGCAAGTTGACGCAGGCTGCGTTGCATTCCGACTGCAGCGTGATGTGCGTTTCGATCTGAATATTTCCATTGGGGCAACCACGAACCTAACCGCAGAACAATATGCGGGACAACCGCGGGACAGCCACAGAACAACCACGGGACAACCAACGGGACAACTCACGGGGCAACCGCGGAACAGCCCGCACAAATGTACAGGACAACAGACGGGACAACCACGACACAACCCACGGGGAACTCGTGGGACAACCAACGCACGGGACAACCACTGGACAGTCCACGGGACAACCGCGGCACAACCTCGGCGAGGCACCATGGGACTGAAACAGAAACTTGGCGTACGACTTGACCCTAGGCTTGACCGGCATATCACCACCCTCGCACAACTGTTCCTCGCCCGCACACGCGACGCATCGAAGCCGGCAAGAGAGGCGCCGTCGCGGTTTGTGGGGAGGGGGGGTCCAACATCAACACAAGAAATCTGCGTGTGCATCCGCAAGTGTATGTCCGTATCGTTGTTGGATGTCGAGAAGATCAGTCTTCAATGCCGAGGAGGATAACGGCATTCGAAAGCAGTTCCAGACCCCTCCTGAGCACAGCCTTGACGAATGTCCGAGTCATGTCCAACCTGTCCAACGTCCGGCCTGGCGACAAGGGGGGCCCTGGAGGGCCAGCGTATATCCGCCCGCACCCGTTGGAGCATCCAAACGCCCGGGAAAAATCACTGCAAGAGCCTCACAAGCGGGGACCCACGAGCCACATGCGCAGTCTCGCCGAACACGGATGCCCACCCGCGGTCGTCCTCTTGCACCGCCGCCCCTGGATGAGCCCCTGGATGCCCACTCTAATGAAGGCCCTAGTGGCACCTGGAGGCTGCCGGAGGCTTCAATACCGAGGCCTGGGATTTGCTGCTCTTGGAAGCCCACGGGGAAACCCCCGCAGGCGGCTCAAGGCCTGCTCGTATCCCTCGACAACTCCTGGATGCATTCCTGAAGGCCTCGTTGACGCCCGTGCCCAGAAAGCCAGTGGCCGCCGCCCCTCACGAAAAGCATGCAGGCCAGTAAGACAGCCTGCTGGTGGCCACGCCCGGAGACCATCCAACGCGTGTCCCCGCAGTCATCGGGGCAGGCTGTGTCACGCCGCAAGCCGTCCGAGGTGCACAAGCAAGCGCCAGGCCAACAGAAAGGCCCGGGCCTTGAAACAGTCATGCCGGCGGCGAGAAAGTCGACAGGCCCCCCGCGCCTGTCTCGCTCGTCGACGTCCTCTGAGGCAATCTCGCTGGCCGCGGTTGACGGCATCCGCGTGCTGGCCCAGGAGATCTTGTGCTTGACCTGCCAGCGCAGCGGGGCGAGCCCTACTGGGGCATGCGACCAGTGAGGGGAAAGGACAAGGAACAGGGTACCATGACAGACGAGATGGTCTTAGGCATGGAGCTCATGTATGTCCACAGCCCCTCGGTCCAAAATCTCTGGCCGCAACCCCATGGATGTAGGGGCGCATCTGCGAGGATGCCTCGCCTGGAACGCAGCACAAAGATCGCACCTCTGTCGGATTGTGACTCTCGGAGTCCAGACCGCGAGGGTGTGCATGTGCATGTTCGTGGCTCGTGAGAGGGGGAGGATGAGGAGGAGGGAGGGGCCCTGGGACACACAAATAAATACACACAAATAAACAGATTCCCCATATTTCCCTATATTTTTGGGGTTTCTGTCTTCCCCCCCACTGCCCATATTTTCCCATCTTTTCTGGGGAATCGACGATCAATTGTGTCTGTGTGTTTTTTCTCCTCCTGAGATGAGGAGGGAGGGGGGAGGCGGAATGCTGCCCCGACGCCCCCCTGCGACTGCCGTGGCCCTGGAGCGGCGAGACCCACCGCTCCCCCCTGCGCAGGCGTGGCCACGGCGCCTGGTCGGAGCGGAGCACGCAGTCGGACCCGCCAGTGCAGGCGGTCTGGGGAACGCGCGCCGGGGGGGGGGGGGAGGAGGGAAGCCAAGGAGGAGGAGGAGGAGGAGGAGGAGGAGGAGGAGGAGGAGGAGGAGGAGCCAAGGAGGACGGAGGTGAGGAGGGGTGGGGAGGAGGGGTCTGGAACAAAAAAGGGTTCACTGGCCCGTGCCCACACCTCACCCCCTGGGGGGAATGTCGCCGGGAAGCCCAGGGAGAGAGCGGGGATGACCCAATGTGTCCCCTCTTCTCCATGGGACTGTCCTCAGCCGCATGGCGGCGACCGTGGCGCGGGAAGCTGGAGGAGGCTGAGCGCCGCGGCCAGACCCGCGCCCTCGCTTCCGTTTCTTCCTCCCCCCTACTCCTTCCCCCTCCCGCAACGGCTGTGCCAATGCGCCAGGCCGCGTGAATTTGAACTTTCCTTCTGCCTCTTCATGGGAGGAGGTGAGGGTCGCCGGACCCGTTGTCGAACCCAGACTTCCGACGCCAAGGCAAATCACAACAGGCGCTGTCGACCCCGCGGGCATACTGTTTTTTCTAGCCAAATCCATCTAGGACTCCATGCGGGCTCCAGGGTCTGGAGCGTGGGCCGAACTGCTCGTCGCGGAATTGTTCACAACGCCCGGATGTCAAGTCTCGCCTCTTCCTGGAAAGATGGGAGGGTATGGGTAGTAGTCCTTGCCGGCGAAGGTCAGCTCCTCCTCCTCCTCCTCCTCCTCCTCCTCCTCCTCCTCCTCGTCCTCATCTATTCCCCCGCATTCGTTGTCCCACTCCTCCTCCTGGGGCTCCTCCTCCCTCTTCTGCTTCTCTGTCCTTCTGGGCCCCCCCTCTCCCCTACCTCCTCCTCCCCATCGGACGTCGCCAAACCGCCTCCCTCCATGACGACCGCCTTCCTCCCAGGACGTGGTGCAGGGAGGAGGGACCCTCGTGGGTGAGCATGAGAGGTCGACACGGCCAGTCTGCCAGCGACGATTCAAGGCGCTCCTCGTCCTGCCCTCGTCCTGCCCCTTACTCCCATCCCCTCTGCGCTCCCTCCATCCATCTCCACTCCCTCCCCTCCTTATCCACCCCCCTCCACCACCCACTTCCCCTTCAGTCCACCCGACCCATCCATCTGGATCCCCCCATCCGCCCCCTCCTGCCCCCTCCAAGGGGCGACATTCTGGTCCATCCCCACCCCCCTCTCCGCCCGCCCCCTCCGCCCACGGCGGGCCAACGAGGCGTCTACAGACCTGCGACGACGTGCTTTGATCTGACCGCGGCCCCGTGAGCGCCCGACCGCTTCCACGGAGGGCTGCCCTTCCCCGAAGCCGACATTAGAGGCCTCCTAGATGGGGTCGGAGTAGATGGGGTCGGCGGATCACGCCGCATCGCCGATACATCGCCGATACATCGGCGATGCATCGCCGATGCATCGGACATGCACTGGTGACGTCGGCGATGCCTCGGCGACGCTGGCGTGGAAAAACTTGGGCCCCACATCGAGCCGCATCGCTGACGCATCGCTGATGCATCGGCGATGCGGCGCGATCCTCCGACCCCACCTACTCCGACCCCATCTAGGAGACCTGGAGACATTGCTGGCCCCCGGTGTCCGACGAACGACCCCCGGAGGCCGAGACAGAGGAAAACGGACACCGCGGCTCCAACAGGCTGTCCTGCCGGACCTCTCTCGGGGAGGAGGAGGAGGAGGAGGAGGAGGAGGAGGAGGAGGAGGAGGAGGAGGAGGAGGAGGAGGAGGAGGAGGAGGAGGAGGCCATGGCGGGGGCGCGGGCGCCTCGGCCGAGGAGTCCGAGTCGCGGCGCTCCGCCGGGCCCGTGAGGCCGGCCACGCCCGCGAGGCTCCCCACGGGCTGCATGGGCGGCCACGGGCACGGCGCCTCGCGGGAGGGCGGCGACGACGCCGACGACGAGGAGAGAGAGGAGGGGAGCTCGAGGATCGAGCGTGGCGTGCGGAGGTTGCCGGGCGTTGCTCGCTCTTTCTGGGCCCATGGGGGGCTTCTCGTCGCAGAGGCTGGACTCCCCACGAGAGCCTTGTCAGAACGCCGCCCTGGGTCTGGGGGGAAGGAGGATGACGAGCTAGCTGCACTCACGCCACATTGGAAAACCTACCTGCACCTCCCGCTCCCGCCCATCCCTTCTCAATGCATGAGCGCCCCTACAATCCGCCGAGCGGACTATACAAGACCTTGACCCCAAAATGCAAATGCAGGATTGGCCAATCGTTCAATGTGCAATCGGCAGGGGAGGGCTTTTGCACACTGGAGGAGGAGAACGACGAAAGGGAGGAGGAGCAGCAGCAGCAGCAGCAGCAGGAGCAGGAAGTGCAGGAAGAGAAGGGGAAGGCGAAGGAGGGGACTGGAAAGGGGCGGCCACGACGACAGATGGAAATCATGTCCAGGAGTGCGATCGGCGCTGGGGCGAGACCGCCATCTCGAACGATGGAGACCAAACGACACATGAAGAACGAACAGGGTAAGGGCCAAGGGCCATGCACGCGAGAGAGAGAGGCGGGGAGCGGACACGCCGCAGCAACGAGAGCGATAAATCAGAGAGCACAGGGGCAGGGAAGAGATCGGGCGAAACGGCTCGCGGGGGGCACGCTGTCCGCCCTTCCCTCCGAGCAACATTGCATCCACGGCGGGTCGTAAACCAGTGGGACGCGCCATCATCCGCCACTTCGTGCCTACGGCACGAAGTGGAGTGCTCCAAGGCTCGTGCAGCACTGAGAGGGCTGTGCTGCTGCTGCTGCTGCTGCAACCAGAGCTGTTCAATCCGCCGAAGGCCCGCACCAACCACTTCCCGGGCCGGCCCAGGGCCGGCCCAGGGTCTGCCAGGCTTCGCTCGCGTCGGCCGACCCCGCTCAGGAGGGCTCCACGACGAGCCCAGATGACTCCAAGAGGGCCCCCAAAGTGGCGAAAGAGGGCCCCAGGTCGCCCCAAGGTCGCTCCAGGGCGCCCAAGATGGCCTCAGAATGGCCCAAGAAGGCCTCCAAGACGCCGCAAGAGGTCCCCAGAAGGCCTCCCAAGAGGGCCCCTGAAAGGCACAAATCATTGATTTTCCTCCCAAGGTTTTTGTAAGATGTTGACCTTCTCGACTGTTCGGCTTTCCGACGCTCCCAGACGGCCCAAGAAGCCCCCAAGACCACCCCAAGACGGCCCAAGAGGCCTCCCTCCAAGAGGGCCCCAGGTTGGCGCAGAAGCGCCGAACGACGGCCCAAGAGGCGCCCGAGACGGCCCAAGAGGGCCCCCGGGAGGCCCCGAGAGGCGCGGCCGCACGATGCCCCCAAGAGGCCCCCAAGAGGCCCCAAGGGGCCCCGAAGAGGCCAAAAAGGAAGCCTCAAGAGGCCCAAAAGGCTCCCAAGAGGCTTCAAAACTGCCTCCAAGAGGTCCCCGCAAGGCCCCCCCACGAGACCGCCACGAACATCCAATAGGCGTTATACCCACCACGCAGGCACGGCGGCGGGAAAGGCCGACGACCATTAGAATCGGTTGCAATCGCATCAGGGGGGCGTAAGACCCGGGTACAGGGGACTCGGAAATCCCAGACGAGGTCGTCAAACAAATGACGAGGCCGAGCCTGCATTTTGACGAGGCCTCCCCTGCAGACGTCCCACGAAACTCCTACTCGTCAAAATCCGAGGCGCGGTCGTCAAAAAACGATGGCGAACCCGAGTCCTGGCAAACCCGGGTCTTACGCTCCCCCGATCGCACGCGTAACGATCGTGCTCAGACCAAGGCCGTGTCCTCTCTGGCCAGGGGCGAGCCGAGTCGGGCACCGCAGGAGTGCACAGGAAAGGCAAACGCGTCAGTCATGCGGCGGACCCTGGCAGGCGCCAGACGCGAGGCAAGGCGGCAACTGCAGCAACGAAACGAGCGGACAAGGAGAGGAAGACAAGGGGAGGGGGGAGGACGACCGGCCGACCGACGAATACACAAACACACACTCACAAACACACACACACACACGCACACACACACACACAAACACACACCAAGGTCGCACGCGGCGGCGCGGCGTAGGGCAAGTCAGGCGAAGAGCAGCGCATACGCAGACACACACATACAAACGCACACATACAAACACAGTCAGGCGTCGTCTCAGATGCCATGCAGCGGCCGGCGCAGTAGACACGAAGCAGGCCGCGGCAAGCGCTGGCTAAACCACTGAGTCATACTTCTACGTGCACGCAATATTCATATTTCTGCCAGTCACGACATCAGCACCACACCCTGAACATCTGATCGGCTACACCGCGACTTATCATTCACTGTCACGGAGTACCTTTCGTCTCCCCATTCGTCTCCCTCGGTCTCTCGTTACTGACTACGCTGCTCGCATGCATCTGGCCACAAGGATTCACCAAAAGGACGAGAAGGCTACCCGAGTAGACCACCAGACGCATTTCCCAACACCAGATCCCAGCGACACGGACACTAGCGCGCGGCAGTGCACAGGGCTACAAAGCTAAGGTTAGCGGGTGCAGCAGAGCTGCGGGGTGGAGGGACGCGCAGAACTGGGATGTGATGGGGGGGCTGGAGCCCGACGGCCAAATACGCAGAGGGAGGGCCTCTGCAGGCGGGGTGTGGGAATCCCCCTCCTCCCAAAAATGCGCTGGCAGCTTGCGATCATGCACCTGAGCTTTCTGATACCCAAGCCAGACAGAGGAGGCTGCGGAAAGGCGTCTCCTCTGGCGCAGCAGGCACCCGAGGCTGCGGCACGAACACCTGGCGGCTATGCGAGCAGAACTTGCAGCCGGAACCCGCAGCAAGGAAGAGCAAATCAAGCAAAGTGCAACCCGTCCTGCGAATGTGAACGACAACACCTGCCTAGGTGCGCTTCTGGGTGATAAGATGGGCTGCCCTCTTTCATCCCACCAGCCCTCTGGGCGTCGGCGGTGGTTTAGGGAGTTTCCTCTTCTTCCACCCCTCCTTCGTCCCCTTCGGGGAGGGGTTTACCCCTCCACAATTACTCAATATGAATACTACTCTCCCTCTTCCCCTGATGGCGTGCTGGGAGTGGCCGACCCCCCCCCCGCGTACTGTTTGTTTACACACAAGATTCCCGGGAGTTGGGTTTTCGCATGCGTTTTTTTTCCAAATGCTGCTCTCGCTGAGGCGCCGGCCTCATTTCTGCTCCCGAATCGTTCCGAATCGTGCTCCCGCTGCAGCGTGGGCCTCATTTTCGGATCGGTGTTTGGCCTCCGTCGTTCAGGATGGCGTTCTCGCCCCAGCGCGGGCCTCTTTCTCGCGCGCCCATCCGCCGCCACCAGCACCAGCACCACCACCAGCACCACCACCACAACCACCACCACCACCACCACCACCACAACCACCACCCGCACCAACACCACCACCACCACCACCACCACCACCAGCACCAGCACCACCACCACCACCACCACCACCACCACAACCACGCACACACGCACGCACGCACGCACGCGCACCACCACCCACTACGCACGCGCGCGCGGAGCCACAGGTCCGCTACGACACGCGTCCGCGGATAGAGAAAATCAGCGCCATGGTAAGGGATGGGAGGGAGGGGTAGGACGTCAGATATGACGCGAGCGCACCTAGCTTGCCCTACCCCCTCCCCGTGGACCTGGACGGGAGGGGCCGCGAGGTGTCAGAGCGTCCAAAACGGCGTCGGCGAGGAAGCCAAAATCATTGATTTTACATTGGGTTTGGGGCCCATTTTAGCCTCCTGGGGAGGCGAGGCTAACTAATGCTCCGCACTTCTTTGATAGATCTCCTCCAAGATGGCCCCACGAAGCGCCCAGGAGGCCCCAAGAGGTCCCAGGATGGCCCCAAGATGGCCCCAAGAGGCCCCCGAGAGGCCCCCAGGAGGCCCCCAAAAGACCCCCAAGAGGCCCCAAGAGACCCCCCAGAGGCACCCAAGATGCTCCAAGAGGCCTCCGCGAGAATACCAAAACGACCTCGGCGAGGAAGCCAAAATCATTGGTTGCACTAAGGTTTTGGCCCCATGTTGGCCTCCTGGGGGGGGACGCTAATTAATGCTCCCCTCTTGTTTGATCGATCTCCTCCAAGATGGCCCCAAGAAGCGCCAAGGAGGTCCCAAGAGGTTCCAGGATGGCCCCAAGATGGCCCCAAGAGGCCCCCAAGAGGCCCCCAGGAGGCCCCCAAGAGATCCCCCAAAGACCCCAAGAGACCCCCCAGAGGCACCCAAGCTGCTCCAAGAGGCCTCGGCGAGAATGCCAAAACGGCCTCGGCGAGGAAGCCAACATCATATTGGTTTCACTAAGGTGATGGCTCCATTTTGGCCTCCTGGGGGGGACGCTAATCTTGTTTGATCGATCTCCTCCAAGATGGCCCCAAGAAGCGCCCAGAAGGCCTCAAGAGGTCCCAAGATGGCCCCAAGATGGCCCCAAGATGGCCCCAAGAGGCCCCCAAGAGGCCCCCAGGAGGCCCCCAAGAGACCCCCAAGAGGCCCCAAGAGACCCCCCAGAGGCACTCCAAGAGGCCTCGGCCAGAATGCCAAATCATTGATTTCACGAAGGTTTTAGCCACATGTTGGCCTCTTGGGGGGAACACTGATTAAGATGCCTCCAAGAGCGCCTGGGAGAGTCCAAGATGACCTCCAAGATGGCTCTAGATATCCCAAGATGTCTCATAATGGCTTCCTCTGTGTGCTGCCCGCTTCCCTGATCCAGGCACTTCCTCTGGTCATCGTTTCTGGATGGGCTGGTGGGGATTCGCGAAGCGTCAACACTTCCCCGGCCACCGCGAGGCAGAGGAAGCAAGCAAATCTGCGACCCCCATCCTCAAAACTTGAAAGCCCCCCTCCTCTCCGCCGTCCTCCCCCTCCCTACCCCCCCTCCTCCAAATCCTCATCCCTCTCCCGACCACACTATCAATGGCCAGAAGAATTCCGTCTGCCTTTGGGTTTATCCAGGCATGTCCGTCTCTGGCGACTTGCCCAGTACCTTCTCGCGGCGCTTGGGGAACGAAGTGAAATCTGCACATCATCGTGCTGCCCGTGACGTCGACGAAAAATAGCAAAGAGCTGGTTTTGTTATATAGCCCGCGGAGCGGGAGCTCATCTCAGGAAGTGCTCAGGTTGCTGCTTTCAGTCTACTGCGCGGTTTTGAACTTGCTGCACACTCGGGGTACCCTCCGGGATATCCACAAGGCTTTACGCCACTTGATTTGATGTAGTCATTCGCTGAATGTTCCTCCTTCGCCCCGGAGCTTTTGCTCGTGGTCTCCATCGGGGTTCTGCTCCCCATCCTGTATAACATCGGGTTTCTGCAACCTGCATGTGCTCAAAACGTGTTCCACGGTATGACAGCGAAGAAGAATATGCCTTCGGCCAGCAGCGGAAAAGGGGCACGTTGACATTACTTCCCGCCCGTGCAAAACAGATTCGGTGAAAGTAGTAGGACGCGGCTGAATTAGATCGGGAGCTTAGGTCGCCGACTTTCGTAAATCCGAAAAGTTGATCGGCCCGCTCACACTCTTATTTCCCGTCGCAAACTTCGGCATGTGAATGGAATGTTTCTCGCCTTCGGGCGCCCCGCAAAAAAAACGTGTTGACCTCGTAGTGCGACAATCAGCTCAAATCCGCTGACGTTTATCCGTGTAGGGTCCATAGACATGGCGATTTGTCCGCATCGACTGTACTTCGATCTATCGTCGAGAAGTGCGTCGTCGTAGGCGCACCACAACCACTTGAAACACGTATTGAATCACACGGCTTTGGGATGCAGTCCTCGTGCGATTGGTATGAGCCTTCCGACGAAGTCTTCGCCCCCGTATGTCCAGAAATACCGAGCGATCCCTGGCTGCGGAATTTGATCCAAGCTACGATGCATGAACACATGTACCTCTGACTAAGATTACAAAATTTTACTCCTCCCTCCCACTTCGCTGATGACAGCCTGACATATATCATAAAGACAATCAACTCACATACCTTCTCTATCTCACTCTGGCCTGTCGGTTGGACGAGATGGGATGTTTCTTGTCGAATATAACATGACAAAATCAACCATGCATTGGGCGACGCCAAGCGCCATCCAATCCGTGCGGTCTCCTCATGTATGACATCTGGAGATGAGGTTCAACGAGTACCGAGCCAATATTTTCATCGCCGCAAATATGCGACAGTTTCTGCCAATCCCCCCCAGTATACCTCAAGCGATCAACAGTGATAAGGTCATCGGATATGTAGGGGCACTTCGTCTTGTTATACCGAAGTGTAAAATCAACTTGGCAGCGCTTCGCGCGCTCTGCATATGTCGAACCACCAGAAGCATTCTCTAGAACAGCTACATGGAATATCAGATGTCCTACGATATGGCTCGCGACACCAAAATCACATGCGCGAAGCACGTCCACGGTGACGCAACCCAGCCTGAGGCCCAGTGCGCCTTGAGAAAAGGCTGGCACCGCACGTTTTTTCCTGTGTCGGCCTCAAATGTACGCTTCATGGGTCCATTTTTTGCAACAGAACCCAGTTCCTATCGAGACGCGCTTTGCCTCTACTCAAACAAGTGACATGTATACGATTTCCACAACCTCAGCCACCATGCGATTCAAACACTCGCTGAGCAAACCAGGAGCACCGCAACAGCCGACCTGTGACAGGCAAACTCATGAAGTGAACCGTGGCCTGAAAGAGAGACCGATCACGCTAATAGCAACGTATTTTTCCCACCCCGTGCGCCGGCCGCAGGCCACAGGAGACGAAGAGCAAAACTGGGTTGCTAGCCAAGCGGCCGCGGCTGGACGCCGGCCGCGGAGGAGGAGGAGGAGGAGGAGGAGGAAAAGGGGGAGGAGAGAAAACGAAGCAAGAGCGGTGCCACAAGGAGCCGCAAGCCCACCGCTGCGCGCGATGGGGACCTGGGCGCGCCCAACCTTGCGCTCCAACCGGGCACGGTTGTCAACGAGGGGCCCCCGCCCCAGAATGTTGCAATAACCATCTAACGAACTAGCATGCACTGTCACATTCAACAAAAGAAGCAAGGTGATGATATATAGATTAGACAAGCTATACCACGCAAGCTGCGTCAACTCACAACGTCGACGAGGCGCTGTGTGACCGACCCATCTGGAATCGATCACGCTGGCGCTGGACGAATGTCCGCAGACACCGTTCCGGCAATACTGCTCCACCGCATCTCGCGCTAGCTCCGGGGTGACTCTGCCCTGCGCGCGGAAGGCGTTGGTGGCGCAGTAGGCGGCATATATCAAAACCGCAGTGCAGATAATTTCCTCGCCGTTCGCGACCGAAGTGGCCAGCGGAAAAGACCCCTTCCCCGAAACCAGGGCTCCGAAGTGCGTGAGCGCCACGAGCTCGATGGACGGGCCGTGGAAGTGGCGCTCGAGACCGCCTTCGGCCTGCCCGCCGCGCCCGAGTGCGCAGCAGCTGCAAGCGCGATGCCCCCGTGGAAAACGCCGTGCGGTAGTCCACCTGCTCCATATTCGGGGATGGACAGACCTCCCTTTAGCAAAACGTGGTTTAGTGAAAACGACCTGAGGCCCAAACCTGGCGGGCGCAAGCCTGGAAATTAACGGCCGCGGCGCCCTCTCGAGAACGGAAAACTGACAATTCACTACTCGACGTGTCACTGTTGGGGGTTCTGTCCACCCCCGACATATATGTGTTCGGACACGCGGCCCGGACTCCGGGGGTCAGCCCGGGGTCAGCCCGGGGCCACTCCGGGGTCAGGAGGAGGAGGAGGAGGAGGAAGAGGAGGAGGAGGAGGAGGAGGAGGAGGAGGAGGAGGAGCCTGGGATCATTCCAGGGGCAGCCTGGGGCCAGTCCCAGCCCAGCGCTCCAGGAGGTGACCCCGGATCGGCTCATGAAGGGTCCGTCTGCAGTGCGCCCATGTTGGGAACTTCCCTCCTCCTCTTCCTCCTCCTCCTCCTCCTCCTCTTCCTCCGGCTCCTCCTCCTCCCCCTCGTTCTCAGCCATGGTATGTGGTGCACCCGACACATTCGCTGCATATCATGAATGGTCAACTGTGGTGCACGAAGTGTGCGAGGCTCGGCAGTCGCACGAGCACCGGAGGAGGCAGGCTTAACCAACTCCCCGTCCCTTGTCCAGGTGGTGTGGGCACCGACAGTGGTAGGGAGGCTTTGCGTAGGTTGGCCAATTGTCTGCCCCCGAATGTCTCGGCCAAGGTTTGGCCCTCAGGGGAGCCCATAATGCCCCTCAAAGCCTGCAAAGCCAAGCGACCTCGCCCGAAGTAAGGGTCGGTCACAAGGGCCGCGGCGTGTCCTAGGCCACGACCGCGCCCCCTCGGTGGGCCGATCCTCCTCCCCCTCGCGACGACGACGCCGACGATCGTCCAACAAGAACCCCGAGGTCCGCAGAGATTCACTGGGCACCGGGCGCCCCAAGTAAAGAGGATGAACAAAAACACGCACAAGCATTCAGGAACACCTGGATCATCGATCCTCATGAACGACGACGACGACGGCAGCGGCTGGGTAGGGTCAGGAACCTGCGTCCACTAACATGCAGCTGCGGCACTCTGGCAGCGGCAAATGGCAGAACCGGCAGCAACGGCAACAGCAACATAATCTCAACAACGCTCTGGAATAGATTCAGGCCACGGCTCGGTAAACTTAGACTAGCTAAAACTAGATATCGGTTAAACTAGGTCGGTATATCTGACATCTAGTTTAAAGGAGTAGAATGTAATTATCAGGCTCTGCGCTGCGTCGCGCCGGTGGTGAACAACACCATGCGGCAATGACGTTATTTCGTTTCTGACGTAGCATGATCGATCTCACCTTCTTCCCTCGACAAGTTGTGAGCGCGCCTCGAACGTCGGTGCGTAACTTGATAACGCGATGCAGACATAGTCGAAGCATTGTTCTGACTTCGCCAACGAATTGCGAGGGGGAGTTACGTCACTACGTAGCCAAGAGGGTTCTCCAGAGTTTTCCTCATCCTCGACTATGATCCTTTGCCCGCTGCTCCTCCGATTCCTCCTTATCATTATCATCATATGCCCTCCTTCTCCTCCTGAAAGCCCCACGTATCCTGCTACTCCTCAACCGCCCTCCTCATTCGCCGTATCCTCCTCCTCATCCTCGTTCTCTTTCTCCTTCTCAAGTCTACTCCTCTTTTTTTGTTCCCTCCTTCTCTCTCTTTCCGAGCCACCTCCCCTCACCACCACACCCGTCCAGTCGGGCCTCGAGTGCAAGATGGCTACGCCTTCGACGGCACACAAAAATTAGCCTTGCTCCGCCTCTTCCTTCCTTGGCGTCGCCTCATCGTATCCGACGGGACTCGGACCGGGAGGCAGGACGATGGAGCATGGTAGGAATCAGGGGGACAACGGCTGAGCCTTGAGCGAAGATGTGCAGCTGCGAGAACGGCTTGTGTCACCGCATCGGGGGGCATGTGTTCTCTCGAGATTATTTTCGAACTGCGGAAGCGTCTGCTGGTGGAGAATGTCTGAATTCGTTGCTGGCAGGCATGGAAGCGCTCGCCCTCAGTGTCGCAGGTGTTCGTCGATTGGACTGCTGCGCGGAATCACTCGCTCGGATTCGAATAGAAAATCGAGCTCGCATATTCACAGACCACATGTCCTGCTGTACTGGTGTGTGCGTGCGTGTTGGACAGAGACCGTGAGTTGCGTATACGCCGTCTGCGTTGGTACCAAAATTGGGCCAAGTACTATCATGCGCAACCGCGTTATGCGATGTTCGGGGACTTGGCTTGTGAGTGTGCAGCAGGCCTTCCTTAGCATATACAAAATGGGTGTCCCTCTGAGGCGGCCTCCCCATGGCTGTGTCAGCTTGTTCGCCACCTAGAATGTAAGTCGGGGGTAATGGACAGCGTGATAATTGGTAGTCTGTTGGGAGATCTGACCTTGTTCAGGGATCAGGAGGCAATGAAGGAGTTCGCGAAGATGGATCTGGGATGTCTTCGTGTGACGGCGTCTCGGGTGCCCGTCCCACCACCAGGACATGCAGCGGGCAGGGTCATGTCAAATAACCTCCCAGGACTGCAATTCCTCCACCGCCCTCTTGGGTAGATCAGCAATTCGCCTGTCGGGCTTGTACGGATGGAGTGGTCTGCGGGGCTAAGATATACACTAGGAACGCGCTCCAAAATCACCATCGTTCACACCATCATGCTGTAACATAGCACACGTGACTACACCTACGAACATCTGCGTTCACAGCCAACAAGCCTTCTCCAACAAGATCACGGCTTCCAGGCATCCATTCGGCTCTATCTACGGGGCGATGGTGGCGATTGCTGTGCGATCGGTCCCTGGGCTCTCGGGGAGCTTGGGCAGCCTCGTAGCCTACAGTGCATTTTATGCGACTGCGAAACAGAAGACTTGAATGTATTGTGTAGCACATGTGGTTTCAGTGCACTTGCCGCGAAAGCACCTAGCATGTCAGAACTCACTCGGTCCTCTCCTGGTGACAGAGCTGGCGCTGCAGCCGTGGTTCAATCCGTAGGAGCAGGATGGGGACCGACGAGGGCGCAGGCCCAGGAGAAGCCAGGGGCAGCAGCAGCGGCGGTATGAAGGCTCAGAAGAGCGGCGACACGGGCGCCGGCAAGGGCAGAGGCGGCAACAACGACCTCATGCGAATGGTGGCCCTGGTCGTGCGGCTGCTGCTCACCAGCACTCGCGAGGTCGCCGACGTCTCCTCCCCGGTCTTCCTCAGGAGGAAAGTCGTAACATATCGGGGCCCCCCTTGTCAGCTGCTGGCGTCGGGGAAGCAATACGGCAAGCCCAGCAAGGACTTGAAGGAGTGGCGGGGCAGGGGCGAGGATCAGGACTTCAAAAGGAGTGGACCGACGCACATTCACGTCTTCACCGCGGGCATGCAGTCCTGCGCATCACGACGTCCTGCAGCGGGACCTACCAAAGAGGAGGAGAAGCTGCTTCAGGAGGGGAGGGCTGGTAGAACCAGTAAATGGGCGAGAACATGAGCCTGGCGACGCTCGGGCTCTCAAGAAGACGAACATGTGCATCGTGACGATGGGGGCGGAGGCGGCTCGCATCATGAAGAAAGGTCTGATGTCCGAGGGGGCGGTGTTCCTCACCGCGGGGCGCTAGCTCGTGCAGTGGGTCGACAGCCGGTGACGAGACATCTCCATACAAGTTAGAGGCTGCAGGAGCTTTTGCGAGCGGCCGAGTGGCGGCATACATGTTTGAACTATTCGGCAATGCGGGTTCTTCAGATTCTCACCCTGAGCTGCATGTCGACTGCAATTTTGGAGCGTAGCCGTCATCAACATAAAAGGAGGGGTAGTCGAGGTGGTGGGTCGGAGCGGGGGCGGGGTGGGAGGAGTACTCCTCGGGCCTGATGGGCCGTCATCCCTTCGTGGGCTACGTACCCTTGGAAGTCGCACGGGCCAATGGCCTTGTTTGGGATGGGCGCGTTACAAATTGATGTGGGGTTCGTAGTGGCCCATCTCAGAGTCCTAGTGTGTCCCGATGTGTTTACTGTGGTAAAAGCAATATTGTAACAAGACAAGGCTCCGCGAACTTTCTATTTCTATTGCTGCTCCTTCGCATCCCCCTCCTTCTCTTCCTCACTCCGTCCGTCCTTCTCCTCCTCCTCCTCCTCCTCCTCCTCCTTTGTCAGTCTTCCTTATCAGTCGTGTCCTCTTCCTCGTTCTCCTCCTCCTCCTCCTCCTGACCCTCCCCCCGTTCCTGTCACGGCCCGCATCCGCATTCTCAGCTCCCTCCTCCTCCGCTGCATTGTCCCCCGCCGCGCCATTGTACCTCGTTTTGCACACTGGGACAACCACGCACTGCTGCCAAAGCCGCCGCTGCAGACGAGTCTCAAGACGTGGAGGAAGAGCAACAGCAAGCAACAGGATGATGACGACGAGGGCGAATGAGGGACAGAGACATGGGACGAGGACGAGGAGTGGCGTTGGCGACATAGGAGGCAAGCGGGCGCAACACGAGAAGGGAAGAAACGCTGGAATGCCCGCGATGACAAGAAACGGTCTGGCTCCTCCTGCTCCTCCTGCTCCTCCTGCTCCTCCTGCTCCTCCTCCTCCTCCTCCTCCTCCTCCTCCTCCTCCTCCCCTCCTCCTCCTCCTCCTCCTCCTCCTCCTCCTCCTCCTCCTCCTCCTCCTCCTCCTCCTCCTCCTCCGGATCTGTGCGTGCCAACTCTGGTAAGTAACCCGACCAGCCCTCTTGGGGGTGGAGGCCGTGCGCCGAGCGAAGGACGGGGTGCACAGAACACGACCGAGAGGACGCTCCTGCCTGGAGCGCGAGCCCAGGGAGCGAGGATCAGGGACAAGTCTGGTCAGGAGGAGGAGGAGGAGGAGGAGGAGGAGGAGGAGGAGGAGGAGGAGGAGGAGGAGGAGGAGGAGGAGGAGGAGGGGGAGGAGAAGGAGGATGCGGCGAGTCTGGTCTGGAGGATGGCTCCGAGCGCACGTGGCAGGCGGGGTGCCACAGAGGTGCCCCCTGGCCCGAGGCGGCCCCAGGAGTTCCGGGGCGGCCCGGGCGGTGTCGAGAGCACCCCTCCCGAGGCCTGGAGGGCCGCACGGGGACCCCGGGTGGCGCGACAAGACATGGACACCTCGGGCCAGGAGGAGGAGGAGGAGGAGGTGGAGAGAGGAGGGAGGAGGAGGAGGAGGGAGGACGAGGAGGGAGGAGGAGGAGGAGGAGGAGGAGGGAGGAGGAGGAGGAGGAGGAGGAGGAGGAGGAGGAGGGAGGAGGAGGAGGAGGAGGAGGAGGAGGAGGAGGGAGGAGGAGGAGGAGGGAGGAGGAGGAGGAGAAGGAGGAGGAGGAGGAGGAGGAGGAGGAGGAGGAGGAGGGGGACGAGGACGAGGAGGAGGAGGGGTGCGCACCTCTGGCAACCTCCGAATCGGATACCTCACGATGGTCTCCACGGGGCCTAAGCCACTTAGGGGCACGAGCAACGCAGAGGCGAGAAGTAAGGGCTGCCATGCCCTGCAATTCTACGATTTCGCGTCGGCGCGAGACCCCCCTGCTGAGCTGCGCCCTGCCCTGCGCTGCCTTGGCTCCCTGTACCTTGTCCTGCCTCCCTACGCCGCGGCTGGAGCCGCGCGCCTTCGGTTCTAGCAAACTCCAGCTCTCGACAGCAACTCAGCTGCCATTAGATATGCACGAACAAAACATGTGAGCTAGACAGAAGTTGCGACGTCTAGGACAAGGACACCCGCAAAGCGCAAGGGAGGGAAGCCTCAGCACAGGCCCCTCGCCTTGCCTCCTCCTTTTCATCCTCCTCCTCCTCCCCCTCATCCTGTTCATCAACTTCCCTCCTCACTCCTCCCACCTCTCCGTCCCTCGTTCCCCTGGCCCCCATCATGGCCCGCCCATAGCCTTTGCCAATATTTGTTGTCCTCTTCTCCAATCCTCCCTCCTCCCTCTTCCACGCAGCCTCGCCCATCCTCCCTCTGCCCTCCTCTCTCCAACTCCTGCCTCCCCCACATTCCCTCTTGCCAGCGGCTTCGGATTACTGGACAATCATGCGGCGCTCTTCGGTATCTCATGGGGCGCTGTCGTGCCTCGTTTGGCAACTCCTCGGGCTGTTTCGGGGCTCCTGGGCCGTCTTTGGGGCATCTTGGAACGACCTCGGGGGCCCGGGGGGCCAGCTGGGGCGCTCTGAGCCGCCTTCCTGGACCCACGAGGCCGACTGTGGGATCTCTTAGGGCCGCCCTGGCGCTCTGTTGGCGCCCTCTTGGGCTGTCCCGGGGGCCCGTCCTGGGCTTGTTCGGGGGCCGTCTCGGGGCCGTCATGGGTAGGATTGGGGCCAACTGGGGGCTCTCATGGGGCTTTCTGGACCCGTCATTGATGTTGGGAGATTGCTGGGTCGAGGACGCGGTTTGAATACGGCATTGGCGCTTCGCGCCATGCACCTTGGTCCTTGAAGGTTGGCATGCAGGCAGAAGGGCAGGAAAATAAATCCGACACTTTAGCGATAACTCCTTGTTCCGTTGCTTCCGGCATCGTCGTTATAATAATGTTGTTCGTTATCCTTCCGTCATTTTTCCTGTTCCTCATGTTGCCCTACCCTGCGAATTCTTCCCCATCCTCCGCAACTCTTTTTGCGGAAGCTCCTTCTGGGAGCCTCTTGGGGTCTCACGGAAGTTTCAACGGCTGTCTCAAGGACTTCTTAAGGCCTCCTGGGCGCCATCTGGGAGCCTCTGGGGCTTCCTCGGGTCACCCTGCTTCCAACCGCAGTCTCCCTGAACGACTAGTAACGATTCGGAATGCTTCGGGGGCCATCTTGGGGCCATCTTGGGCCGTCATGGGGCTCTCTTGGGGTCATCTTGAAACCCTGTTGTGCTGTCTTGGGGCTCCCTTGGACTGCCTGGAAGCCCTTTCGGATGGTTTCGGGCCGATGCTCAGACATCCCAGGCGGTCTGGGGCGCCCAGAAGACTGAAGAACAGGACATTCCCCAAATCATACAAAACACATGGACAATCCATGCTCCTCTGCGTTTTGAAAGCCTCTTGGAGCTCTTACCTTGGTCGTCTTCGGGCTTCTGGTGGGTGTCTGGAGCCTCTTGGGGCCCTCGGGTGGGCGTTCAGCCGCATTGACCGATTTGGGCCCCTTGCCTAGGTCCAGCACGGGCTTCCAGGAGCTCTGAAAAACTAAGGGGGCCTCCTGCAAAGGAGTCCAAGGGGCACCCGGAGACCATGAATCCGGGTGGTTCCGTTTCGGGGGGGGGGTGCAGGGTTTCCGCAGGGTCTGGAGTAATACAAACTTATGAGAAGGAATATAGCTGTGTGTGTGTGTGCACGTGTGTATGCGCGCACGCACACCACGCAAACACACACACACACACTCTCACACACACACATGTGCGCAACCATATGTGAATACACACTTACTCACTCGTACCACCCGCGCGCGTCGCATGCGGGCCTCGCAGCACCAGACATGGCAACCTACCACATGTCGGACACAACGAGAAGTGTTGCTGCAGTGCTGCTGCGTGGTCCTTGTTGCTGCTGATGCTGCTTGCTATCATTTGTGACTGGTTGCTGCCTGCTGCGCAATGTCGCTGGTGCGTATTGCCGACTGCTGCTATCTTCTGCCGCTTGGGCATGCCTTGGGACATCTGGTGCGTTGGTGAGGCCCTCGAAGGCCGGCAGAGGGGGCTCTCGTGGGGCCTCTGGGGCCGCCAGGCGGTGTCCAAAAGGTCTCTGAGGGTCTTCTTTACCAGTCTGGGGGCTCCTGGAATCGCATTGGAAGCTCTCTCGGGTCGTCCGAATGCCGAGCTTCATTTTGGAATAATATGAAAACTCTCTTGGACCGCCTTGGACCCTCCTGGCGACCCTCTTGGGCTGTACTGGGACCCTCTGCAGGTTCAGTCGGGCAGTTTTAGTCTGCGTTCGGGGCTCCCCTGGGCTGCCTGAACAAAAGCCACACGCATGCATCTCCAATCAAAACACAAGGCCTTCAGCAAGGAGTCGCCGAACGCAAGGGGCTGTCACAAAGTCCACAATGTCACGCCTGCGGGCGTCTGCGCATGCTGGGCCCGAACCATTTTTCAAACAATAACAAAAACAGTCGCGACCAGAGATCCTGCGGAGCGCTGGAAGGCGAAGCACGGCATACCTTTCCTGCTTGTGTGTATGTATGCGTATATATCTATATATACATAATATATACACATATATACATACATACATCAATAGGCATACGGACCTTCCCGCCACGGTGCCCGGGCTGTGTGGCAGAAGCCTCTTGGGTGTTCGTTGGTACCTGGTGGAAGCCTCTCGGGAACCGCGTTGGGGGCCGCTGTGAAATTTTGCGGGGGCCGTTTGGGGGCTCTGGGGGGCCTCTTTCGGGCCTCTTGGGGGCCCTCTGGGGCCTCGTCCGGCCTCCTTGGGGCATCCTTGGGGCCTCGTCGGGCCTCGTGGGAACGTCGAGGCGCATCGTCGGGGCCTCTTTGGGCCTCCTGGGGGCCTGGGGGGGCGGAAGGCCGGATTGTGTGTTCGTGCCCCCCCTTTTGGAGCCCTCTGGGGCCGCTCTGGGACCCCTCTTGGGCCGTCTTGGGGGGCCGCTTGGGCCGTCCTGGGGCCCTTTCGAATCATCTTGGGGCTCAGGTCTCTGACGCAGTCTTCGGGCTCTCTTGGAACCACTTCGGCCGTGTTGAGACTTCCTCACAGTTCATTCACAGACGAGGCTCCCGCTGGAGACTTCCACAAGATTCAAACTTCAGGGACCACAAAGTGACGACAATCGAACATGAAGTGCGGGCCCCATAAACAGGGGGCTCCCGCCTGAGACTTCCTCAAAATTCACTAGGGTTTGGATGACGCGCTCGGAATGGAACATGAAGTGCGGGACCCATGGGGACGGGGCTCCCGCTTCAGACTTCCTCGCAAGTCACTCACAGACGAGGCTCCCGCCTAAGACTTCCTCCACATTCAAGCCTCAGAGGCCCAAGAGTGACGACAGTTACATGGTTTAGATGACCCGATCGGATTCGAACATGAAGTGCGGGCCCCATAGGGACGGGGCTCCCGCCCCAGGCCTCCTCGCGACTATTCGCTCACAGACGAGGCTCCCGCTCGAGGCTTCCTCAAGATTGATGCCGCAGGGGCCCCAAAGTGACGACAGTTACGAGGTTGAGATGACGCGCTCGGATTCGAGCATGAGGCGCGGGCCCTATAGACGGGGGGCTCCCGCCTCAAGCTTCCTCGCGGTTCACTCACAGACGAGGCTTCCGCTTGAGACTTCCTCCGTATTCAGATCTCAGGGGCCCCGAAGTGACGGCGCCTGCGGGGTTTGGGGGGCTCGCTCGGATTCGGCCGTGAGGTGCGGGCCCCATAGAGACGGGGCTCCCGCCTGAGACTTCCTCACAAATCACTCACAGACGAGGCTTCCGCCTGATACTTCCTCCACATTCAAGCCTCAGGGGCCCTAAAGTGACGACAATTACAAGGTTCGGATGACCCGCTCGGATTACCAACGTGAGATGCGAGCCCCATAGGGAGGGGGCTCCAACCTGAGACGTCCTCACAACTCACTCACAGACAAGGCTCCCACTTGAGACTCCCTAACTATATTCATGATGATGTTCGGGTGTGGGGGGTGATGATGATGGTGGTGATGCTGATGGTGATGATGGTAGTAATGCGGATGATGGTGACGATGATGATGAGGATGATGATGATGCTGCTGATGATGATGATGTGTGTGACTGTGTGATGATGACGACGACGATGGAGATGATAGTGATGGTAAGTGCTGGTGAATGATGATGGATTGATGACGGTGATGGCGAGTGGTGATGATGATGATGACGATGATGATGATGAGGATGATGATGATGATGGCGATGCTGATGCTGATGAGGTGTGTATGATGATGGTGATGATGATAAGGATGATGATAAAGATGATGATGATGATGATGATGATGATGATGATGATGATGATGATGATGATGGTGATGATGATGGTGATGATGGTGATGGTGATGATGATGGTGATGATGATGGCGATGATGATATGGGGTGTTCCTGTTCCTGCGCGGGGGTGTACAGAGAAAACAAGACACCCACTTACGATGTGGGGACATATTCCCAAATCCTTGAAAACAGAAGGCCAATCTATAAATTGGGCCTCTTGGGGAACTCGTCGGGGTCCCCGTGGAGATTTGTTTTTTTCCGCGGGCGGCGTGCACTCCGACGCCAATACTCGAGCATGGCTTCTGGAGGCATGCAAGCGGCACCACTGGCAGGATGCAACACAGCGACTACCCGAAGCTGGCACAGTGATGTGAGGGGGGGGCTGGACGAAAGGGTCGAGCAGAAACGGGCAGAATCAGTCAATGTCGAATCCGTAATTCGTGGATACTTTCGTGGATACTTACGTGGATCGCAGCATGGGGGATAGGACCACGCAACAGCCTCAAGACAGTGGCTTGAATGGCCACAAGATGCTGCCGGACAACCGCTGAGGGTGGAGCAAACACAAGCAAAGCACAAAGTCTCAGAAACCCTGTAAGACAGACAGCCACTGAGAGTGGTGCTAATTGGCGCGCGACTTACTCGGAAATCTCAGAAGCCCTGGAAAAAGGACAGCCACTGAAAATGGTGCAACTGGCGCGAGCTACGCACAGAAGCATCAGAAGCCCAGTACAAGAGACAGCCACTGACAGTAGTGCGAACTGGCGCGAGCCCAGCACAGAAGTCTCAGGACGGACAAGGCGTGAACCGACTGAAAAGGAGGAGGAGGGGGAGGAAAGGGAACCTCTGAACCACCCGAGACATACAACAAAGCTCGCCGTCGATGTGGCTCCTGGCATCGCCGAGGCCGCCGGCCCAGAACACGGTCCCGGGAGAAGCGGGAACTGCCCTGCCGGAGCCTCCTCCCTCCCCCTCACCATCCTCTCCTCCAATCCTTGCCGCCCCGCCAGCTCCCGCGCGCGTTCCCTCTCCGTGGACGTGACGGCTCCAGGCCAGGCAGAAATGAAACGATCGGCTTCATCTGCGCTACGACCGTGAAGTGCTGAGAAAAAGGTGCACGTCGCAGCGAGTGACCATCAGCAGGAGAAGAGGAGAAGGGAACCAAAACCGAGGCCACTGCTAACAAAGAAACCGAGGTGTGCCAGCCGCCCTCGCCGCACGGGCGACCTCGAGGGCCACGCCGAGCACGGAAGGCAACGGCAACCACCTGCAAGATCTCCGGCCTGACACCGCGCCGAAGACGCCCCGCTCTGAGGTTTGGTGTCGCGAGAGAGGGGGGGGGCAAGAAATGATTGGAACACTGCAGGCCGTCCGAGTGGCCTCCGGAGCAGTGCTGAGCGGCGGGGGGGAGGCTCAGGAGGCCGCAGAGAGGGGTGAGGAATGTCGGGGGCCCATCTCATTCTTTTGCCTCAACGCTGTGCCACGCCCGGCGCACGGCGGCCGGTTAGAGTGTCGCGGCAAGGAAAGAAGGCGGCATCGCTTCGGCGCCCTTGAGTAGAAACGAGCCCCGTTGCGCGCTGGTGTGGGCGTCCCCGCTGGGCGCAGTGGCCAGGCCCTGGACAGCTGCAGAGCGGGGATGCGCCCGGGGCCTGGTGAGCATCCCAGACGGGGAGTGCGACCAACAGGATCAGCTGCCAGGAACGACGATGAGGATGACGATGACGATAACGAGCCCGATACCATAGCCACGAGGAGAAGGAGGAGGAGGACAGCAGGCACCGTCACCGTCACCCTCATCGCTGAGATCGGCGCTGAGGCATGTCATGGGGCCGTGCCCTCTCTCCCGCGCAGGTGCTGTGCTCAGAGCTCCGGGCACGACCGCCCCTTCGGGACGAGGACGTCACCTTTGCAGGTCTTGAAGATGCTCATGCAGCGGAGCTTCTCGAAGATCTTCTCGCTCGCGCTGAGGTCCATGTCCTTCTGCCTGATGAGGTACTTGTACAGCGAGCTCACTCCCACCGCGGCGGTAGAGAGCCCCCCTCCAATCACTGCGCCGATGGGGCCTCCTACGACTCCGCCGATGATGAACCCACCACCCATGATGGCACCGATCTTAATGTTTCGAGAGTCCTTGAGCTTCCAGCCGCTGGAATCAAAACTCTCGTTCGCAGGTGCAGCTTCGACTGTAGCGGCGACGCGCAATTGGCAACTGGTCTCCCTCCTCCGAGCTCAGGAGGGCGAAGCTCGCCGAGGTGCAGTTGGGGTCCGGGGCCAGGAGCTCCTCGCCCGCCCGGCCGTTCTTGAAGTGCCGCAGCGCCTGCCTGGCCAGGAAGTCCGGGAAGTACAGGCCCCCGAGGAGCTCGCTCGTGATGCCCTGGCCCTGGACCTCCAGAACGCACGACTTCGGCCCGTCGGGGGTGGCCACCGGGACGCACCGGATGTACTCCACGTACTTCTCCCCCAGGCGCAGAGTCGAGCTGTCAGCAGGCCGCTCGGAGCCCGGAGGGCGCACCGGCAGCCAGGTCGACCGGTACTCCGGCAGCATGCTCGGCATGGGCCCATGGTCTCTGCTCGCAGCCTCGATGTACCTCTCGTACTTCGCGGCCCACTCGCTGTGCTTGTGGAAGATCAGCTTCGGAGAGCGCTTGTCGCGCACGAGCTCGATGGCCGTGGGGTCGCCGTCCCCCTCCACGGACTGGAAGCAGTACTTTTGCGCGTCTCCTCGGAAGAGAACGGGTTGCAGACGCGCCACTTGTCCCCATCGCTGACAAGGCTGGCCGCGCTGTCAGCTTCAAGGGCGCCAAGGTCTCCCGAAGACCGGGCTGCGGATCCTGCGCGGAGCAGGCAGGCAGTGGGGCAGGAGAGCCAGCGGGCCAGCCTGCGGGCTTAGCTCTCTGGGCGCCGCGGGCGGTCAGTGCCACCGGGCTCGGCAGAATCGGCAGCTCCGGCAAGGGAGTGACTCGGATGTGGTAGGCTTGAGCCAGAACGGCTTGAGCCCAAATGGCTACGGACCCCGGGGAGACTTCTTGGGCCGTCTTGGGGGCCTCTTGATCATTTGGGAAAGCTTCGTGGGCCGTCTGGGACCCCTCGAGGCCGTCTTCGGGGTGGTTCGGGGCCGCCTTGGGCCGCCGGATCGGCTGCCTGATCGCTCTAGATGCCGACTTGCGGTCTACCAACAGCGGGCCTGGCCCCGAAGCGCCCCGAAAAGGGTCGGCCCCCCCACCTTGGATTGAAAAGGGGACATGGGGGGAGTTTGGGAAAAGTGGGCCGCCCCTGGGGCCGGGGGTCCGGTTTCCTGTTTTATGATATATGCCTTTACCCGCTCCGCTGGCCTTGCGCCGCCTTGCTTCACCTTTCCCAGGTGGGCCTCCTCCTCCTGCGGCCTCGCTTCGCTTTCCCCAGCTTTCCTGCGCGTTGCTGAACCAATCCCTGTCTTCTTCCTTGCCCTGGTTTGTCTTCCTTTTGTTCTTTCTACTCGGCCTTCTCGTCATGATCCTGTTACGCCTGGCCCTCTGAGGCGACCCAGCACGCAGTGGGCAACCTGCTGGCGACCAAATCTGCTCAAAACCAGCGGCCGCAGAGCAAACGCAAACGGGCAAGGACTCTCTATGCAAGCTGAAGAAGAGTGGGAAGGAATATGAGACGCACGACAAGGACGAGGAGAGGGATTGCGGAAGGCAGGGGTATCTGCGCAGTCAGTAGCTCCTCCCGAACTGACGGAGCTGGCATCTATTGCGCAATCAGTACGAGAACATCTTTACAATCATCGTTGCGCTGGCATGCTGGTCCCGAATAGAAAGGCCGTCGCTCAAGACAAGCAGCTCTTGGATTGGCCTGCGTCTTCGTGCGCCCAAGCATTATCAAGTTTGGGGGCCTTCTTTGTGAACCTACGCCGTCCCGACCCCAGCGTGCCAACTCGCCTCCTGACGCCTTCCAACTCAAATGGTGTATCCACTTCCGAACCCCAACCAGGCGGTTCCACGAGGGAGGCCCAAGCAGCCCAGCTTCGGCCAGCCACGCGGGCGCATCACGCGGCGGTCGCGCCGGCGCCTGTGACAAGTTGGGCACGGCGAACGGCGGCGCGGGCACGGAGAAGGGGACCTGGGGATGCTCCACCGCTGGACTCGCGCCTCCCAATCTAAACCAGCGCTCAGTACAATCTGTACACAGCTGAGGTCTGGAAGCGGGGGGGGGGGAAAGCGGAAGGAGGGGAAGGGAAGAAAGGGGGAAAGAAGGCCGGGCTTCACGGCGGCCGAGAAAAGTGGAGCAGCCGCGTGATGCATAGGACTCGGCACCCAGCGTGCCGTTCTGTTTTCTCGCCCGAGCGAGCCCTGTTGACAATGGGCACTGCACGGCCCGCCAAGCCACGTGATGTGTACATCTATACATTATATATACACAAAAAACTAGAACCACCGCGCGCGCTCAAGTTCTAGCTAGGCTCGAAACGCCAACGCATGGAATCTCAATTGTGGAAGTGCCTGATGCATCGAACGACCTCCCTGGAGTCCCTGCGCAAGCCTCGGAAGCGTATAGAAGGGGAGATGTGGAAACCACAAAATCATCAATTTCCTTTCGGTGTTCGATGATTTGGGGCCCTCGAAGGCTTCCTGGGATCTTTCTTCGGTGGTGACGGGGGCCTTGATTATGGTCTGCTGAGCAAAGATAAACAAAAGATACTCCAGATTTCGTAATAAAGGGAGGGGGGTCTCATTTCGGGGGGGGGGTCTCTTCCAGGCTATCTTGGAGGGCCTGAGGGGGTCTGGGGGCGATGTTTTGGAGGGTTCTCCCACAGGGGGGGTCTGAAATGGCTCGTCTTGGAGGGTCCAGACCCCCTCCCTTTTACTACGGAATCTGGAGTAAGCTGGAAAAGAACGGAATTCTTGACTGCGTCTTTGATTTGCCATGCCTGGGCCGTAGATCAAGAAGTTTCCTTGATGCAGGCCAAGGGCTGCTGGGACGCCTCCTGGGGGCCTCACGGCTTCTTTTTGGAGCCTGTCGGGGCCCCTGGGGACGCTCTGGGTGCCTCCTGGGAGCCTCCCCGGGAGTCTCTGAGGGCACCTGGGAGGCGCCTCGAGAGCCTTTGCGAGAACCTCGGAGCCATCTCGAGGCAAAGCGCTCGAAAGCTTTGGGCAGGTGCTCTCTTTTGTCTCTGTCTTGGCGCGCGCGCGCTGGCTGGACTGGTGAACTCATGGGATGCCGTTTTTTTAACCGTGGTTTCAAGGGCAGCCAAGAGGACACGAAGACGACCCGATAGAGTGTCAAGACAGCGTCAGAGAGTTCAACAGCATTCCCGAACAATCTTTGCAATTTGACACTGAAGTCTTGATGGGGCTCGGGATGCACTTGAACAAACAGAGAATCACTGGATTTCCAATTTTTTTCTTCAGACGGGGCCTCCTAACATGTAGTGCGCAGGAATCGAGGGGACCTCAGAGGCGTGCATGGGAGCTCTAAGGGATGCAGTTTGGAGGCCGCTGGGGGGCTGTTTGGGGGCCTCTTGGGGCCACTCTTGGGCCTCTCCGGGGCTCGTGGGGGCTCTTGGGGCGTCCTGGATGCCTTTTGGAGCTGAAAGCCGGGATTGTCGACGCGCGTTCCCCCTGTTTTGCGGCTTTTCAGGCCATCTTGGGGCTCTCTTGGGCAGCCTCGGGACGCTCTGGCCCGTCTTGGGGCCTTCTTGGCCCGTCTTGGAACCGGCTTGGGAGCTCTTGGGCGGTCTTGGGGCGGTCTTGGGGGCCTTTTCGGCTGTCTTGGAGCATTGGAAGCTCGAAACGCGAGAAGGTTAAAAACCAATCTAAAAACACTGGAAATCAACGATGTTTGCTCTTCGGGCGCTCCCAGGACGCCTCTCGAAACTCTCTTGGGGCATCTTGGAGGCCTCCTGGGAGCCTGGAGAGCCGTCGGAAGTCTGTCGTGGGCTGCTTGGGAGCGTCTTGGGCAGTCCTTTCGCGATCTGGGGGCTCCCTGGGGGCGTCCTGGGCCGTCATGGAGCGTTTTGGGGGGTCCCCAGAACGTCCTGGGGTGCGGTACCGGGAGTTGCCCCCAGATGTCCCAGATGTGTGGGACGCTCCCGAGGGGGGGGGGGGGGCGTATTTGCCTATATTCGATATTGAGATGTTACAAGAAACTTCAAATCCAAGCGGAGGCAGCTATGCGGCTCAGGTGTCCGAGTAGTGCCGCACCGTCACCGCTTGGCGCTGGGACTGAATGACTCATCCAGCTGACCGAGCACTAGCACTGGATCGGTGCCCCATTGACCAGCCTTCCCACTGCTTGGCGCCCGCCTCTCCCTCCCTTCCTTGCCTTGCCCAACCTCGCCTACCACCTACCCAGCATCACTTACCGCACTACCCTGACCTCGCCCTGCCACCACCTGCCCCAACCTGGCTCACCCCGCGCTGCCCTGGCGTGCCCCGCCCTGACAAGCCCTGCCCCACCCTGCCATGCCCTGCCCGATCCTCCACTGCCCCTGCCACCCCCCCGCCGTCAGGAGGAGAGCCCACCTCTCCTCGAGCACCGCTCCACACTGACCCCCCCCCCCCTGCGAGATGCCCCTCGCACGGGGGCGGGGACCGCAGCCTCGTTCGGGAACACCGGCGGCTGCACGACGGACGGGAAGACGGGGGCCCTGGCGGAGCGGGCGCCAGAGAGCTCCTCCTCTTCGCGGCCGAGATGTGGCAGCGGGGAGCTCAGAGTACAGAAAGGCAAGCCTGCAGTGCGAAGCCTGCCTGCGACTGCCAGGCTCCATCAAGATGCTGGCAGGCGGAGAACACCGAAGAGCGACCTTGAAGGCTCAAAGCTTGCTCGCAAGAGCTCCCTCCTGGGCGAATCCTCCTCCATTCCTTCTCCTCATAAACAACTTCGCCCTGTCGCACCCCGAGGCCAGTTTTTAGGGCGGGCCGGGCGTTTTGCCTGAGACCTCCTCACCAATTATGACCCTGGAGCTGAAGCATTGGCAACAGTTTCACAGCTGGAGGGCGGGTCGTTTTCGAAAAGTGGCTCTCGCCTTAGCGCCGCGCACGTTCGGTTTCAACACTTGCAAGAGCTTCACGGATTGAGAGCGTTTTCACAATGTGGCCCTCGCCTTAGCGCCGCACACATTCGTTTTCAAAATTCGCAAGAGGTTCACGGATTGAGGGCGGGTCGTTTTCACAATGTGGCTCTCGCCTTAGCGCCGCGCAGATTCGTCTTCAAAATTTGCAAGAGGTTCACGGATTGAGGGCGGTTCCTTTTCAAAATGTGGCTATCGTTTTAGCGCCGCGCACACTCTTGCTAAATATTTCACGGATTCGCAGGGTCGACGTATCAGAAATGGTTTCTTGGAATGATTCACGATGTTGACGGCGCAACAGTTACGAGGATTCGCGGAGTTGAGGTCCCAGGAATGGCGTTCTGGCCCGATGCAGGATCTCAAGACGCAACAGTCAGGTTCATCCGTGGCGTTGGAATACCGAGAATAATGTTTTGGCATGCTTCAGGGTCTTTGAACGGTTGTCTTCCAACGAGGCAGGACCCTCTGTGGAAATGAACAGCTGTAGGGGCCTATGAAGAGGGAGCTTGGGGGAGGGTTTACTCCAACATCGTTGGTGACTCTTGGGTTTACACTGGTCCTCCTCCTCCTCCGCCTCCTCAGCTGTCAGGGTGTGGCAGGAGGGAGATGAGGGAGGACGGCAAAGGGGATCGTCGCCGTCCTTGTCCTCGCCGGCCCTCCGACTGGGGCGCCTCCCCCAAACCAACCACCACCTCGAACGGCAATATGTGGGAAGAGAGCCAGCCTCCCCCATGATCCGCCTCATAATCGCTCCCTGTCCCTATGTTCCTCATGTTCCTCCTCCCGCTCCAACATTTCCGCCTGGTCCTGATGCTGGCGGCCCTCGGGTCTGTGACTCCTCCTCCTCCTCCTCCTCCTTCGCCTCCTCCCTCCCTCTCTCCCTCCCCCGTGTCCCTCCTCCTCTCGAAACGTGTTAGAGTCCTCCCGCCTCCTCCTCCTCCTCCTCCTCCTCCTCCTCCCTCCCTCCTTCGCATCCTCCACCCTTTTCGCTTACCCCTTTCTTCAAAATTACCCAAACTTTGCCGTACCCCTCCTCCTCAGCCTCCTCCTCCTCCTCCACCTCCTCCTCCTTCTTTTCCTCCTCCTCCTCCTCCTCCTCCTCCTCATCATCATCATCAGCGACAACAGCGACAACATCATCATCCGCGCGCAGTCCATCAGCGGATGCAGAATATGAGGAAATGAAACGTCCCACCGCAGGGGCGCCTGTCCCATGGGGGCTGGGGTGCTTACCCCCGCAACCTCCAGCCGCCCAGGGGCCAGGACCGGAACGTTCGATTGCGTGCCGCCCTCCGGGGAAGGGAAGCCGGGCACAACGACACGCCTCCGTGGGGAGCCCTCCCTCATCAGCGCGTCCGTGCGGCAGGGCCCCCGACACTGGCAGGGACTTCGCCCCGTGGGTCGCCGCGCTCTGGTCCAAAGGGTCGGCACAGGCCTCCGCGGTCCCCGACTCGGATTTGGACACCCGGAATGGGTACCGAAAGAATGGGTACAATGCCCAACAGCAAATGTTGTCCCAAACCAACAGCGGCCGCTGTTGGGCAGGCGGCCTTCCGCCTCGAATGGACACAGGCCGCGGCGGCGCGGACAGCGAGTCCCGCTCAAAATGAGCAGGAACTGCTGTTGGGCATCGTACCCATTCTTTCCGTGCCCATCTCGTTCGTGCAGATCTGAAGAGGCCCCAGGACACACAAATAAATACACACAAATAAAAAGATCCCCCATATTTTCCCATATTTTCGGGGTTTCTGTCTTCCCCCCCACTTCCCATATTCTCCCATATTTTCTGGGAATCGCCGATTAATTGTGTCTGTGTGTTTTTTCCCTCCTGAATCTCGTTCGTGCAGATCGGAGAGCCGGGCCCGCGCTGTCCTCTCGGGATGCCGGCGGCACGAGCGCAGAAGGGCCTGGGCCCATCCGGGCAGCCGAGGCCGGAGACGTGGCCCAGGGGGCCCTGCGCCGTCCGAGGAGCACTGCGCCGTGGGAGGGGCGGCGAGGGCGAGGGCGAAGGACGAAGGGGGGCGAGGAGGGGGGGGGAGCGGGGAGGGGCGCGGGGGGTGCGAGGAACGAAGCGGCGAGGGCGGAAGGGGGCCAAAGGGCGGACAAAGGAGAGCGGAAGGAGAGTGGCGAGCGAGGGGAGGGCGGGGGGAAAGAAGAGGGAGAACGAGAGAGAGAGAGAGAGAGACTGAGGCGCTGAGCGGGACGGATCGGGAAAATCAGCGCGCATCAAAGGGCCCCAGCCGAACGCGCCCGCCTGGCGTGCTCACAGCCATTGACGTCCACAGGCCCGCCCACGGGGGTGGGGAAGATGGAGACCTGATGGGACTGGGGCATGACGGCTCCTGCTCGAACAACTTCCCCCCCTCCCCAACCTCGTCGCTGTCTCGATCCTCTGCTTTCCTGACCAGGTGCGTGGTTACCCAGGGAGCACCCTGGCCAGGCAGCCAGCTTTGTCTGGCGAGAGCGAGTTCGCGCTGCAAACCAGAAGGGTCAGGGATACAACGCAGGGCAAGGCTCGGCCATGGTGCCACGGGGCACCCGGGCAAAAGTGATTCCGAGCCCGCTTGTTGTAGGAATCCCCGGCTCACACTCGAACACTGAGCTCGACTCGAAAGAAATCCCGCAAGTCACTGCTCACCTCCACGCCAGCACATCCTCCGATCATTCCGACATGGATCTAAAACACCTGAGCGGGGTGGACGGGAAGGACCTTTGTTTATGACCACCTGCGCACATACGTGCGCGGGATGACATGAGGTTGTGCTGCGATATGGAATATATGGGCACCAGGTGCTGCATTGCGATGCCCACGCCGTCCATTCGCGAAAGGGTCTTGGTTAAGACCTGGGGCGGCGTGGCACCTGACCAAAAATGCCACCAACGAAATGTGCCGTGCTACAGAAGGATGGAAAGTTGCAAAATTCGTGCCACTATGTCGGCACAATCGTCCGATGCTTCCGCAACCACAGAATCATCGTCCTGCTCGTGGAAGCATGCTGCAGATCACACGTGGGCGATTTGCAATTTCACATCCAGGGGAAATAGATCGCCTAATTTGGTGAACACATCTGAAGCACTACACTCCAGATCATGCAATTGAGCCGTAGGCTCGATTCAGCACCACCTGGCGTTAATCTTGCGCGTGGGCCTGCAGCGCGGTGTCAAACAACGCCACCTCGCCACAAAGGCGGTGTCGACTGCAGCTCCGACCCTCCAGAAACGGTTGGCCCAGCACAGCGTTAACACCAAGGCAGCGGCAGAAAGTGACAACACAACTATGCAGTCCCACGCACCATCTGCCTCATGGTTTTCATGCCCCCGCTGCAGATGTTCACGTTTCAGAGCCCAGCAGCTGCATCCACACGCAAGCTGTATGTGTAAAGATCCTTCCCGAAGCACGTTGCCCACGTAGAAAAAATGGGCCTCAACCTAATGTTGTGACTGCCGCTGGGGTGGGTCGTTCGTGAAGTCTACTATTGCCGTGTGGGGCGTCCATGACAATCAATATGTGGAACCTCGTCGAACGTCATTAATCACACGCTGCGTTTTACGTGTCCATTGTGATATCGCGCGCGAGTAGCTCAATCTGTGTAGCGACGATCCCTACGTGCATGTACCTGCCAGACTAAACCCACGTGCGCACTGCATCCTTAAAATATACAACGCTTCAACGTTGACCTACAAACGTAGCGTATCAATCCATATTGCCGCCGATGCACACGCCAATCCAATCATGCACCCACCAGGCACCTAGATATCCAAGTGCTTCCATCCATCGGAATAGCAATTAAAAAACACGTATCCAACGATCCACCCATCCTTCAATCCATCAACCCATTTGGCCACGGATACACCAATCCACAACTCTTGCATCTCGAATTTCTTACTTCTCCTCGAAGAAACTGTACCTGGTTGTCGGTCCGGCCGGCTGATGGCCGCCCGTCGCCGCCGTGCCTGGTAGTGGGTCTGGCCAGCTTGTGGCCGCCCATCATTGCCCGTCGCCGCAATTCTTAGTCACGAGTTTGAGTGTGCGAGGCTCGCACTTTGCATTCGTTTGCTTCGCCTTGCAATTATGTGCGTTGCTCCGCAGTGCTTCGCATTGCTGCCCAGTGTTTTGTGTGACTTGGTGCGTGTTTGCATTGCATAATGTTGCGTTGCGTTGTTTTGACTTGCGTTGCGTTGCATTGGCTTGAACGTGCTTCGTATCGCATCGCAATATATCGGGCTGCGTGATATTGCTTCGTATTGTTTCGCAGTGATGTGCTTTTTGTATTGACGCACGCTAGACTCAATTGACATGTGTTGCTTCGCGTTGGTTCGCCTGGCGTCACACCGCTTCGCACTGCTACCGCATAACTTTGATTTGTTTCGCACCACGTTAAGTTGCCAATCGTTGTGGCTTCGGGGGGGGAGACCAAGGCTCAACCAGTGACTGCCCCTTCGCCGGGGCCCGATGGCGCGTGCACTAGCCGCGGGCCCGCCTTCGAACGCCCAGGCAGCAGCGTTAGCCCGCCCCCGACGGCTCTCGCGGTGGCCCACGTGCGAACACGAACTGCAGGGCCGCGAGCGTTCGGCAGGCGCCGAGCCGCCAGTGCCCAGAACGGCCTCGGGGCCATCCAGCACCTCACCCGCCGCGCCCAGCAGCGCCACCGCCAACGCCGCGCCCCCCACCGGCTCTGCCCCCCCCCCCCCCAACAATCAAACTATGGGCGGGGGGCGTGCAAGGGGCAGGCGGGCGACGTCGGGCAAGGGGCGGCGGGCGAGGAGGCGTCCCGGAGCACCGCCGGCGGGGGCGGCTCCGCTGGCGGGTCCACGTCGGAGGCGGCGTCGTCGGCGTCGGCTGCGCGGGCGGCCCCGGCCCCCGGCAGAACGGCACCGGCGCCCTGTCAGGCGAGCCGCGGGCCGCGCGCAGCAGCCGCGCGCGCCGCTCGGCGCCAGATCGCAGCGGCGATGCTGGCGCGGGCCCGCGCGGCGAGAGCGCGCGATGGCGCGCCCGGGCGCCTCCCTGCCGCGGCAGCCACGGCCGCGACCGCGGCCGACGCGTCCTCGCGCGGGCGGCCCCGCGTCGTCCAAGACGATGGGCCGGCGGGCGATCCCGTCAGAGGCGAGCGCTGGCAGGCGCGCCGCGCGCGTGCCAATCTTGCCGTTGAAGTCGCCCGCAGCGGCGTCCTCGCCCGCCCCGGCCGCGCGCGGCGCCGCGACGCCCGCGTCGAGCGCCGGCGGCCAGGCGACGGCAGCGGCGGCGGGGGCGCCAGCGGGGCGGAGGAAGGGCGCGGCCTCAACGAGGCCTTGCGCCACTGGCCGCGCGGCCCCGTCGGACGGGGGCGGCGGCGCCAGGAGCGCGCCCCGCGCCCCGTCGCGGCCGCGCGCGGGGCCCCGGGACGGGACAAGTCGCCCTCGTCGCGACGCGGAGCGCTTCGCGGCGGAGCGGGTGGATGGCGCCGCGGAAGTCAGAGGTCGAAGCCGCTTTCTCTCCCACGTGACAACATATTCTTGCGATGATCTACCTTGCCTCCAACTTGCGCCGCGCAGCTCCACCCGCTGCGTATTTGAACCAATTTCCGGCGTCGCCTCAGAACCTTTCTGCTGCAAGTGCGCAAACGCATCGTCTGCCCATCGCCTCCTCGGCCGGTCTACCAGGCGCCCGTCGGAGTGTTTCCGGAACTCGGGGTGGCGCGGCGCCGCCTTCATCGCCCACTTGTCGCGGCGTGAAGACGTCGTTCAGCGCGCAGACCTCCGCGCCTCACTGCGCCGCGCTATGCGCCAATCGTCAGCGCGCAGCGCGTCTACTTGATGCTCGACTCTGGTCGACGCTCTTTTGCCCAGGCAACCCGCGGCTCGAGATCGCCAGGGCTCTCGCTGTCGTTCTCGGCGCGACGCTCTGCGCGCGCGCCGTCGTTCTCATCGGGGGCTTCGTCGGGCCCCAACACAGCGCCCGAGGCCCCGGCGCCCCCGTCGACCCCGTCGATCGCGCGCCTGCCAGCGACGAGAATCATGCGCGACGCTGTTCCGCGCGTGCTTTGCAGCCTCCTCGGCGCTTGCTGCGCCAGCGCCCATGAAGACGAGCCGCGTCGCCCATTTAGCGCAAGGGCGTTCTCGAGAAAATGGAGACGCAACGACCAGTCATACTTCTTACTCGTCAGCTCCGATTATCGCGCCATGAAGACTTTCCAAGCCTGCTGGGCGCGACGCTCCAACTCTGTGCGAATGTCTGGCGATGGCCCGAGCACTTTGCAATGGTACTTGCCCGTCTCATCCCGCGGCTGAATCTCGATGCGCACGCCGCCAGTCACGATGCATGTTTCCTTCCTTTGTTCATGATTATTCGCGACGTTTGCCCGGGCTTTCGCGCGGCGCCGTGCCCGCCCACGCAACGACGCGTCGACTGCGTCGCGCGAAGTGGCCATGTTCGGCGACGCAAGGAAACCGAGTGGGAAGCCATAGCCTCGCGACGGCAATCTCGCCCTGATCGGGCGCATCGCGTCCTCGAGCAAGGCGCTGAACATGAGCGATCTGCGTGGGTATTCCTGCTTGGCGCCGCGTTCAACTGGGGGCCACTTTCCCTGCTTTTCGGTCGCGACTCGGGCAACTTGCCCCGCGCGCAGATGCCCCGAAACGATGATGCACTGAACGGGTGCACCTTGCTAGCGGGGGCCATTCCACAGGGCTTGGCGCCCAGCGCAACAAACCGCGCTTGAAATGCGCGCCCCCGCGCCTTCGCGACTGCAAACAGAAAGTCCCCCGCGCAAAACCCGCCCCGGTATCCAGCTCGGTCGCCGCCCCGATGCGGCTCCAGCATTGGCTGCAGTCCGTCGTGAATAGGCGCGCGAACAGCTTGTAGAAAAAAGAATGACTGTGATCGGCAAGTAAATATTGGGCAGCCGCTCGCCCCCGGCCTCCCGGGGAACCTTCGCGGCTGCCTCTCTCGACGATTTGGGCGACTTTGTCCGCGGCTTCCACGTGATATTTGACACATCTGCACGAACGTGCCAAATGCTGTCTCCAGCGTCGGAGACATCTCTGACACGACCCCGGCGTTGCATGTGCACTTGTGCCGTTGCAGTTTCTGCGTTGCTTCCTGGGTCTCGACGCGAGCGAATAGGTCGGCGGCCTTCTCAGCGGTTGCGCTCGATATCCCCGGGCGCGGCCCCACTCAGCATCGCGACGAGCAAAGCTGCTCGTAAAGTGCAGCAGAACCTTTCACCGCGTCACCATGTCCGCGCTGTCTATAACTTCTTTGTCTCCGTTCAACACGCATGTCATCAAAGGCTTCAGCGCGCGCGTCTTCCAGATCGAATCCCTCTGAGGCCCTGGGAAATCCACAAACTCTATCGCCGATCCGACTCGAGCGCCACTCACGGCGAAAATTGCAAGTCCGCTCCTGGATCTGCTTGCTCGGAATGGCCCTCTCAGGAGCACTGTCATTTTCTCGGATCTTCCGCCTGTGGATCAAGTCTTGGATTCCCTCCAAAGACGGCTGAGTGGTCGCGTTGCCGTCGCCGCTGGCACGAGCGCAACTCGCTGCTGCAGCTTACAGATCAGCTCCATCTTGTGCGTTTATTTGTCCATGGCCATCCCATCAAGCACCAGTAGCATGTTCCTTCATCGTTGAATCATACACGTTGTCATCAACAATTTTCCATGGCGACGGTCGCGGTTGGCGCCCTGGCCGATTTGCACGGCGTCCCTCTTGGTTCCGCAATTGCATGCGCGTAGCTGCGCGGTCGGACCCCGCGTTGAGGTTACGCGCGCTGCCAGCGTGCCGAGCATCTGGTCCATGCATTGATGTCCACAACGAAATAATCGAATTTGCGCGGCCGCTGGCTGAATCCTCGGCGCGCTTCCCTTTTGGCTGTCGGCATACCCTCTCACAGGCTTCGTGGCCGTGTTCGCATGCGTCCCCGCCACCTATTCCGGCACACCCCTCACACGTTTCGTGGCGCCATAGGAAGCCCCACCGAAGGCCCCAGGGGCGGTGTTCGCATGCGTCCCCGCCACCGATTTTGACTGTCCCCTCACACGCTTCGTGGCCCCATAGGAGCTCCACCGAAAGCCCCAATGGCGGTGTTAGCATGCGTTCCCGCCACCGATTTCGACACACCCCTCGGACATTCCGTGTCCCCATAGCGACCTCCACCGAAGGCCCCAAAAGCGGTGTTCGCATGCGTCCCCGCCACTCATACCGGCACACCCCTCGCACGCTTCGTGGCTCCAGAGGGAACCCCACCGGAGACCCCAGTGGCGGTGCTCGCATGCGTCCCCGCCACCCATGTCGGCACACCCCTCACACGTTTCGTGACCCCACAAGGAGCTCCCCCGAAGACGATTCCCACAACTGCGTTACTCACAACTGCATCTGGTTGGGTCCTTCGCCAAACCAACTCCTGGCTGCAACTCGATGCTCCAATTGCCCCTGGATCCACCCTGCCAAGGTCAAATCAATCGGCCGGTATGCCACATCTTGGATGGCGTTCCCACCCCAACACTCTACACCGCATTCTTGCCTTCTGCGACCTGGAAGACATCCTCCTCGACCTCCTGCCTCCGAATCCCGTTCCGCTGACAGCAGAAGCTGGCCCATCCCGAGATGGAGGAGGAGGAGGAGGAGGAGGAGGAGGAGGAGGAGGAGGAGGAGTCACGAGATGACGAGTCGGTGAACAGCGGCGGCACCACGGGCGAGGTGTGCGAGCGCGGAGCGAGGACCGGAGAGCCACGCCCCAAAGAAAATCCCCCCGGGTGTCGCCCCTCGGAGTTGGCGACCAGGCTGCTGCCCTTGTTCTGAGATGCGTCTTTACTCGTCACTGGTTGAGCGCAGGCACAGCAGCAGCAGAGGCAACGTTGGCACATGGAACAACTATGACGAATCATGCAGCGTGGTGCTCACGACAACAAAAACGGCATTGCACGAGAGAAGAACGATGCGATACAAACACATGCGTTCTTGATCGACAAAGCGACGATATAATACAGAATTTGTATAATTAGCCCTACCACAATAAGACGCGACATGTCACCGCCATGCTTGCTCGAGCTAACCGGTTGTTTCTGTATCATATTGCCAATCGACGGACCGCGCACACTGGTGGCGTAGAACTCTCGTGCACATCGGGCCGTGGCCCATCCTGACAAGAGCCTACCTACACCTTTGCCTTTATTGTGTGAAGGCCCCGTAGACAAGGCTTTCGGTAATCCAAACCATTGTCACACCCAAGGAAAAAACATTCCGTGCTTGCGTGGTTCGAACATTCTCCATTATTCGATATCTCTGGCTGGATCTGGCAAAATCCTGCTCTGCAGAGACCTGATCTGTAATGCCCCATGGTGTTCGGGACATCGACGGCGGAAACGGCTTACGAGTTCGACGAGTGCGTCGGAGCAGTGCGACTGGGTGGCGGGGCGAAATCTGAACCATCATTCCTCCCCTCATCATCCTTTTCCAATCCGCCTCCTCCTCCTCCTCCTCCTCCTCCTCCTCCTCCTCCTCCTCCTCCCCCTGCCCTTGCTGGACTACGTCCGAGCAAAAGAACACGGTATGTTTGTGGGACGGGTGCTTGAAAAATAACCTGCGCACGCTGTACACAAGCAGGCGGCGTGGCAATGGCAATACGTTTAGGGCGGCCGAACGGCCTTCCCTTTGACATGACTGACGACTCCTATGCTCAGTCTGTCGAAGCCACCCCAAGCCCCCCAGGAGACCACTGCGCATGGGGGAGGGATTGGCCGTGCGGGTGTTTCGCAGGACGCGGCAAGTGGCGGTGGCTCGTTGTGTCAACCTCGTCTTGCCCTGGTGGATCCAGATGCGGATGCACCTGGGGCCGTGGTGGGGCCAGCAGGTCTCGAGAGCAACTCGCCCTTTGCAGCGACAGCATACAAAAACCGTCACTACGCCATGCTCCGCCCAGAGAGAGACACCGACATCTCGCACTCTTGCCATCGACCCAGGTCGCTTCCCTGTTCTGGCCAAGCCATCGCCAAGATAATTGCAACGACATGCCAGACGGAGCTCCTCAAAATCGAGGCAGGAGCAAGGATGACTTCCCACCAGCCTTCAAGGGCGGAGGTGGATCATCGAATCTCATTCAGCCCATGCTGCCCCATGAGGAAATGGTTGATCACTGCTCCATACTCAGAAACACCTCCCATCCCACACCCGACCGGCAGCCAACCCGGACCACGTTGACACCCATTCCAACACACGATAAAAAAATCCTAGTATAAGCGGACTTACCCCGGGAAAATCGGACATTTCCCGGTAACTCTTTGAAAAGTTTTGAAAGTTTCGATCGTGTCTGCGGAGGAGGAAGAGAGGAAGAAGAGAGGAAAACGAGGACGGGAGAGGAGGGGGGGGGGGCAATGGAGCGGCGGACTTTTTTCGAGGAGGGGGCGGGGGAGGGGCTCGAGGGGAGGAAGGGGGGCGTCGGAGTGGAAGGAGGAGAAAGAGAGGAGGAGGACGAGGACGTGGACGAGAACGAGGAGGACAAGGACCAGGACGACGACGACGAGGAGGAGAGGCGAACGGGAGGTCATCATATGTTGGCTTCGCCAGCCCCGCCGCCCGTGGTGGGTTGGTTGATTGGCGACCCTCGGCGGGGGCCCCGCAGACGGGGCCCATCGGAAACATTGCGTCTGCCCCTGGAACCCTTGCAGGAGATGCGTGGCTGGCTGGTTGGCGGCCCTGGGCTGGTTGGCTGGTTGCTTCGTCCGTTGGCCTACCGGCGTCTACCACTCCTGCTACTACTACTACTACTACTACTACTACTACTACTACTACTACTACTACTACTACTACTACTACTACTACTACTACTACTACTACTACTACTACTACTACAACTATACTACTAACTATTACTACTACTACTACTACTACTACTACTACTACTACTACTACTACTACTACTACTACTACTACTACTACTACTACTACTACTACTACTACTACTACTACTACTACTCTACTACTACGACTACTACTACTACTATTACTACTACTACTACTACTACTACTACTACTACTACTACTACTACTACTACTACTACTACTACCACTACTGTTGCTACTATTTCTACTTCTGCGACTACTACCATGGTTACGATTACGATTACGACTACTACTCCTACTACCACGTCTAGTACCCCTACTACTAGTAGTATAAGTGTTACTACTACTACTACTACTACTACTACTACTACTACTACTACTACTACTACAACTACAACTACTACTA
>CAUYUJ010020788.1:140000-150195 GCA_963575745.1 Prorocentrum cordatum | reverse complement strand
GAGGAGGAGGAGGAGGAGGAGGAGGAGGATTTTTGTGCTCCCTCTGTGGGCGCCGAACGTGCCAGCTGCAGAGAGTGCACGACGCGCAGGCCTCACTCTCCCGGGTGAGGAACGACACATCAGAGAGAATCCGACTCTCCATAACCACCTCCGCGCGTCCTGTGCGCGGGTGCTTGCCTCGCTCGAAGCGGCTGCGCCGCTCCTTGACCATCCTGGCCATCACGAAGCCAGGCTTGCGGGCTGGGCGCGGCTCTGCCAAAGCGCTCGGCAGCAACTGCGCATGCTGCGCACGCTGAGCACAGTGCAGCAGAAATTCGCCTTGCTCAGCGGGTGTGCCACTGGGCGCGATGATCGCGCCCCACAGAACATGCGAGGCTGCGTGCTGGCGCAGACGTCGCCAGCTCGGGGGCGCCTCGCGCCCGCGCTCGGAAGCCATTCCAGCCTTCCTTCTCCGAAAACCATGCAAGCACTGAACGCGCCGCCAGCGGCCATCAGCCACCTCGTGCAGTTCGTGCAGGAGAACACGGTCTGACAGCCGACGGGGGAGCCGCGCGCGGGGGCAGGTGGGCCCATTCCACCTTGGGAGCTGGCCCACTTGCCCGCGCCCCCCCCCCCCAGATTCATCAAGCCACGGCGCGCCTCGGCGCGCGCATCTTCTATTCGCGCCTCGTCTTGGGCGTGCCTGGGCCCCTGGTTGAGTGCGTGCTTGGCCGCGTCGTCGGCCCGCGAGTTGTCTTGGCGCCCGCGCTGTGCGCGAGGTCACCGCGCCTTACTCGGCGCCAGAGCCCAGCGTCGACCCGCGCTGGACTAGAGGTGCACATGCGCTTGCGCACTCTGGCAGCCAGCACTGCCGCGTTGTCGCCTATGTGCGCAGGCGACCCGTCTGAGCATTAAATTCCGAGACAGAAGGCCTGGAGCTCAGGAGGCGCGCGGTCGGAGGGAGCTGAAAGGTGAGAGATCCAAGGAGCTTGCGAAAGACCCCGCCCCCTCCCGCTGCGCCGCCGCCCGCCCCGCCCTCCGAACCTCCTCGAGGCGGCTGGCGGTGGGCGAGCCATCCCCCGCCAGCGGCTGGTCAGGATGAAACGGGAAGCGATTCATATGAACGGGTAGGTCGTCCTCGAAAGCTCGCGCGATCATCTTCGTTGGCGCGCGCGGGGGGCCAACCTCGCGCCTGACAGGCAGACCGGGCGCGCCGGGGCAGAAGGGCCCGACGTCATCCTCGCCCTCGCGCCGACGCTGCAGGAGGGGGGGGGGGCGGCGTCGCTTGTGCCTGGCCCTCCGCGAAGGCCACGCGCGCTCCGAGACGGTGCGCCAGGTCGTCGGCTACCCTGCAGCGCCGACGGACGGCCGCGCTCTAGTCGCATCCCCACTCGACCCTCTTAGCACCCGTGAGGTAGGTGCCGCCCACGACGGAGGTGATGGCCCACTTCTCGAGCTGTGTCTGGTGCTTGGAACCAGCCGTGCTGACCGCCACCTCCCACCAGACGTTGGGGAGGTCCTGCTCGCTCAGTCCCTCGCGGCGCCTGACGCTGTCGGTGGCCTTCTCCCGCGCGCGGTCGACGACTTCCTTCGGGTAGAAGTGCTCCATGCGCTTCGGGGCGTGCTCGAGGGCCGAGATGCGGCCGAAACGCGGCGAGAAGAAGGTGGTGGCATTCTCGACCTGCCAGCCCGCGATCGCGGTGGCCTTCAGCGCTGTGCCGATGGGCCTGGCCCCCGCTTTGCCATCCAGGTTGTCCTGCAGGGCCTGCTCGAAGACGCGCCTGAGCGTGGTGATGGGCGGCGCCTCGCCGCGGCGGTGGCGCTCGTCGATGCCCTCCACCTCTCCTCCAAGTACCTGCCCAGCGACATGAAGGCTGCATTGCCCATCGGGTCCATCTCGGAGTAGAGCGCGCCGAAGACGTCGGGCGACATGTGGCCGCGCCCGCAGACCTGCTTGGTGACGCACCTGGGCCCCTCGAGCTCCTGGAGCGTGAAGCCGCTGATCTCGCCTCCCTACTTCTTCATGGTCTGGGTCGCCGAGTGGGGTGTGCGTCCGGTCTTGCAGTGGGCCTTCGTGGCGCGAAAGCTCATCGCCATCGCCATCCTCAGCTTCGCCGCCTTCCACCTTGCCCCATCTCGCAAGCCCTGGGTGGGCGCTGCGTGTGACTGCTCCGCGTCGTCGCTTGCCCGCGCGAAGGTCGGCTCCAAGGTGGCGGGCCGTTGGGGCGGGCCTGTCTGGCTGGCGACGGCGGTGCCCACCTTCGCGCTTGATCTGCTGCGAAGTGCCCTCGGCCTTGGGGGTGCCGGGCCCTGCGAGTCTGCGCTTGCCCTCGATCGTGCGCTCGTCGCTGTTGCCCAAGATGGCGCCCTTCGCGTCGGCCACCTGCGTCTCGAGCTCGCCGTGCAGCGCGTGCTTGGGCTCGCGCGCGGCCTCCGCCGAGATGTCCGCGCACGTGGCGCTGTTGCGCGCTGTCGCCGCCTGGCTAAAGTCGTCGACGTGAACGGCTATGCCCACCTCTGGGCGTGCTTCAGCTTGCGCCTTCAGCTGGTCCAGCAGGTAGGCCTGGGGCGCGTAGGTTGCCGAGAAGCATCCTGCCGCGACGCCGCTCTCGGGGTGCAGGGCGTCGCCTGCCAGTCCGTCCAGCGCGAGGGTGCGGCGCCGCCTGAAGGCCCCGATGATCGCCCTGAGGGCGCGCGGCGGGAAGCGCGCCACACTGCCGAGGCGGCGCAGAATGGCGTGGGGGACCTTCTCGAAGGCCTTGTTCAGGTCCCACAGCAGGATGAGGTGGGCCATCTCCTCCCCCGCTGCGCCCTCGGCCCTCGCCGTCGCTCGCCGCGCGCAGTCTGTGACCTTAATTGCGCGAGGCGCCCGTGTTGAAGATGCCCCGCTCGTCTAAGTTGTGCTGCCGGACGCGGAGCTGCCCTTTGCTGCGCCTGCCCCGCGCTCAGTGCAGGCTCTTGAACTGCCCGGTGGGTCGGCGGCCTCCAACTGGCCTGATGTGCTGGGGCGTCAACGTCTCCTGCTCGTCGGCCGGGAAGACTCCAGCCCCCGTGATGAGGTTTGGTAGCTGGGCGAGCGGCTCCGCGTCGCTGAGCCAGCCTAAGTGGCGTGGGTGGATCCCGCTAGATTGGCAGGTCTTGGCCTTGGGGGGCCTGCTGACCTTGCTGGCCGCTTCGCGGTGAGGAGGTGCTCGCGGTGCTGGCGCCCGCTGGTCTCGACGGCGGCCGCGATGGCCGCGCGCGGGGAGGGGGGGATCACGCCGGGCTTGTCGGGCGGCCTGGCGTTCCACACCTTGGCCCACCCCTTCTGGTGCTTGGTGAGGGGGGCCGCTGGGCAGGCGCAGTGACCTTGGATGCGCTCGACCTTGCCGTCCGCGACCTCGGCCGCACCTTCGCCGGGGTCCTTGGTCCACTTGTGCGGCGTGGGCGCTCTCCGTCGCGTGGGTGATCTTCGGCCAGTGCCTTCCACCAGCTCTTCGCTTGCCTGCCACGTCGCAGGCCGCCGAGGATGCGCTTCCCCGCGTGCTCGGCGAGCCTCTCCGCGAGCTCGATCTCGCCGAAGATGGCCGCGACGTTCCTGCGACGGCTGACCTGGCCGGGCGGCGCCTCGGCCGCAGGGGGCTGAGGGCGCGCTTCTCCTGGGCCATTCACCTGGTGCGACGGCGCTGGGACTGCGGCCTCCCCTTTGGGCGCGAGGCCCCTGGGCTCAGCCGCGCTCCCAGCGCCAGCGGTAGGGCAGCTGTCGCCGTGGTCCTCGATCCCGTGCTCGAGGAAGTCCTGCTCTGCATCCAGATCTGCGAATGGATCAGCATCGGGATTGTTGAGGTTGTTGGCTGGGCAGGCCGCGCCCCTGCCGTAGCTGCCCGTCGCGTCCTGCTGGTCACTGGTCGAACTGTCCACCGTGGAGCGGTCGCGTGGCTGTGCTTGCCTCGGGCTTAGGGTGCTCGGCGAGCTGCCCCCCTGCCTCCCCTGGCCATCGCGCGCCGCCCCTCGAGGCTGCCGAGGCCCCGCCCGCGCTGCCCCTCCAGCGGCGGCGCGCTCTCAGCCCCGCGCTCCAGCGGAGCACGGAGGGCCCGCGGGCACCTCGTCGGCCTCCGAAGATGTCCACCTCGCCAGCTGTGGTCACCGAGAGGCTCACCTCGTGCATCGCCCGCTCCAATTGCGATCTCGATCTGCTCGGAGGTGGTCTGGGCCAGGTGATGCCACTCGTCGTTGTCATTCAGGGTGCGGTAAGAATTGCCGAACTTACCTGTGCGCTGTGCGGCGGTGCGGCATGCCTGGATGGCCCTTCGTAGCCTCCTGCGGTAGTGGTCGGGCTGCTCCGGGCCCTTGTCGCTGGGGGCCCACTCGAGCTGCTGCTGCGCTGGCCCCTCGATCTGCCTCAGCTGCCCTGCCAGCCAGGTTAAGGCTCTGCCTGGCGTGGTCTTGGTGTTGTCCTTGGTGACCCAGACCTCGGGCAGCGGGGCCTGCTTGAACTTGATGGGGCCTCCCTGCAGCTGCATGTCCTTGGCGTCTCGGTCAACGATGCCCTGGAAATCGGCGCGCGCGGTGTCCAGCCGCGTAGCGTGCGCGCTGTCGACGGCCGACTGCTTCTCGTCAAGGGCAAGCTCGGGGTGTCCGACAAGCTGCGGTGCGATTTGGCGGTCTCGATCTGGCTGTCGTTCCAGTCGGGCGGCTGCTGCCTCGGCCCTACTGGGCAGGTGGTGGGCATGGGCGCCGCGCTGCGCGGGGCTTTAACCATGGGCCATTCGGCCTTGAGCTTCACCTGCGCCCTGACGGCGTCGTGCGTGGCCAGGCCGAGGGGCGGGTCGATCGTGGGCTGCTGCGAGGCTGCTCCTGCGCGGCCTCCTGTGACGAAGTAGTCCCTGATCGCGTGGCTCCCTCCGCTGGCGTGGCCGGTAGGGTCGTCCGAGATGTGCGTCTGGTGTCCTGGTCCACGGAACCCCGCGAAGCTGGCCAGGTCGTCGGGGTCCATGTTCCAGTCCCCGTCCATGATCCAGGGGGGGCCGTGCCGCGCCTGGTGCTCCTTGAGCTTGTGCAGGATGTCGATGTTCTGGCCCTTGAGCCTGATGCTCGCCTCCAGGTGGGCAGAGTAGAGCGAGCCGCGCCCATCCCAGGAATGCGAGCGCACCCAACGCACGCTCTCCCTGGCCATTGGACCTGGTCCTTCGGGTCGTACCAGAAGTCGATGTACTTCTTGGCTAGCGCGGCGACGCCCCCCTGGAGCTCCATGTGCTTAATGGTGGCGGGGGCGAACGACATCGCCCTGCCGTGGTTCCTCAGCGTGCGCCTGATCTCCAAGAGTCGCCCACGAGACTGCTCGCGTTCTTGCGCGAACAGGGTGGCGTCAGGGATCAGCGGCAAAATGTCGCGTCCAGCCCCCCGGGAGGCGATGCTGGCTGTGACAAAACTGAGGCGCTGGTGCTGGGCCTCTCCCCCAAGGAACTCGCATGAGATGGCGACTCGTCAGCCTGAGACTTCCCTCGTTTGCTAAACCCGCTACCGCCTCTTGGCCATGCCCAGGCGCGTGACGCGTTCCTCGAGGGCCCTCTTGCTGTCCTGGGAGCTGCGTGCCTTGCGGATCTCGTTGAAGTCATTCTCCTCCGGCGCGGACTCCATGGGCGTGGGCGTGCTGACAGCTTGGCCTGCGTTCGCGGCCCTCCGTCTTCAGGCTTGACACTGGCCGCCCATGCCTGGCGCTTGGCGAGCAGCTTAGCCGCCATCTCCGCCACTGGCGCACCCGAGGAGGCTGCCTCGGGTGCCAGAACCGGGAAACGCCGAACCTGAATAGTAGCGTCGTCCGATGTGTTCGGTGGGCCCAGCGGCATGGCGCGCGCCATGGCCTGGTTGAGGCAGGTCTCGAACTCAGCGATGCTGGCGATGGCCTGCGTGATGGCGGCCTTCTGGCTGGCGACGGCGGCTTCGGCTTCCTCGACCATATTTTGCGCCGCGACGACGTCCTGCTGCTTTCCCGCCAGGTCGGCCTCGAGCTGCGTGCGCCTGGCCTTTGCGTTGTCCAGCTTGGCGCCCAGCGAAGTGACCTCCGCCTGCGGTCCCCTGATGGCGACCCTGCGGTGCTTGAGCTTGGCGAGGTCCTGCTCCAGGCTGGCCACGTCGATGCCGCCCTAGCGGAGGGTGGGGATGGTTTTCTCGAGGCTGACGATCTTGGCCTCCGCCTCCTGGATCTCAGGGTCGGTCGGAGGCTGGGGCTGCAGCTGCGGCATTAGGTGCAGCGCCGTCGGCCCCAGAGCGCTCAGGGCGGAGCTGGAGGTGGCCTGCCACGACCCCGCCTGTGGTGAGCCGCTCGAGCGCTGCTGGGAGGATGGCGATGTTGGCTTTGAGGCGCTGGTGCCCTGCTCCGCCTCCGACAGCTTCTCCTGCAACTGGGCGGGCGCGCGACTTGGCCCTGGGCCGAGCAGCGCGACTCTCGCGCTGGGCCACCGCCTCCTGGTTGGCCAGCTGGGCCTTGCGGGCGATGTGCGGGGGGGACGCCGCGCCCGCGAAGAACGCCACCTTGTTGGCCCATAGCCCGCCCTGGCGGCAGCCTGGGTACTTCCAGATCGGCTCCTTGGGCCCCAGCAGCACCTTGCGGCTGCCAGCGCCAAGTGCAGCAGCACCGGGAGGCTTCGGCGGCGTGGGCGCGGCGTCCACATGCTCGCCGTGGTGCCCGCTGGGGGCCGCCTGGGCCCTTCGCAAGGCGCGGCGGGCGCTGGCCCGTCGCCTCCGCAACTTCCTGCGCCGAGTAGACGACGTCGAGCGAGACCGCCCGCGAGGGGTGGCGGCGGCGCCACCGCGCGCCAAGCCAGGGGCGCAACGCGGCACCGCGTGCCCGAGATTGCGGCGGCCCCGCGGCGAGTCGGGGGTTGGAGCGGGCGGGCCCTCCCCAAAGGGCCGCGGCTCACGCACCACCTTGAGCCAACATTACTACGGAAGGGGAGGAGGAGGAGGAGGAGGAGGAGGAGGAGGAGGAGGAGGAGAAGGAGGAGGAGGAGGAGGAGGAGGAGGAGGATGAGGATGAGGAGGAGGAGGAGGGAGGGGGGGAGGAGGAGGGGGAGGAGGAGGAGGAGGAGGAGGAGGAGGAGGGGGAGGAGGAGAAGGAGGAGGAGGAGGAGAGGAGCAGGAGCAGGGGCCAGGAGGAGGAGGAGGAAGAGGAGGAGAAGGAGGAGGAGGAGGAGGAGCAGGAGCAGGAGCAGGAGGAGGAGGAGGAGGAGGAGGAGGAGGAGGAGGAGGAGGAGGAGGAGGAGAGGAACAGACCGAGCGCACCCAGGTGCGAAGTTCGGGCGATGCCAAACGCATTCTAGCCCTGAGAATGAGCGGCGCATGCAGCGGCAGGCGCAGCGGCAGCTGAAATTCTTCCACGGCCATGCCGTGGGTAGCTGCGCGCAGAAATTTGGTGAGGCCATCGCGCCCAGCGTGGGCGCGAGTGAATTCTCCCTTGTCAATCTTGGCGAGGTTCTCTCGCCTTTCTGGGTGATGCCCGCGCAGGGTGCGGCAAGGTGGCGTGGGTCCTCGGTTGCCGTCTTACCGCGCCCGCGGCAGAAGTACAGGCGGTACTTCTGCATGAAATGGAGCTTATGGCTGGCGTGCAGCTCGCGCCCAGAAATGGTGATGGTGCCCTGTGCTGGCACAATCTGGTCACTGGCAGACGGCAGGGGCGGCTGGTGGGTGCACGGCGTGGCACGGGCCTGGCGTACTTTACACTTGTCAGTGGTGAACCCGCACCGAGAACAGAGGTACTTGCCCGCTCTGAGCTCAAAGGCGTGCTGGCTCGATTGCATGGCTAACTGCAGCTTGGTGAGGCGCGGGCCTTTGGCCTGCGAGGGTCGCTCCGCGACCCACGGGTCGACTGCAAGCGTGTCAGCTAGGGCTCGGCGCGCCCTCCTGCGGATGAGGGTGCACTGGGCATCGTGCAGGTATGTGGGAGGGGCCTGTCCTACAAGCGCTGCCTCGTAGGACTGTTGGGCCGCTACCCCTGCCCATGCATCGGCCGTCGCGTTGCCGATAGTGTGAAAGTATCGCGCAGGGTCTGAGGCTAGGCCAGGTGACTCCTCGCTGTGTGAGGGCACCCAGATCGCAGAGAGCTGCCTAGTGCCACGTGCGCGAATTGCTTTGGCAATTCGTGCCCACAAGTCCTGATTGGCGCCATCGCAGGGGCGCAAGTGTCGATTCGACCGCCATCCGTCGTATAGCGGCAGGTGGTCTGTAATGAAACAGAGGTCGCCCTTCCAGTGTTCTAGGGCGAGCGCAAAAGCTAGCAGCTCAGCGCGGGGCACAGTCTGAAAGGGGCCCTCGAGGCCCGACATGATTCCTCCCCAGGGGGCCCACTCCCCGAAGAGGCACTTCATAGCAACACAGGCGGTCCCCACTCTTCGGCGTCGCGGGTCATCGCTGTACCGACCTCCGGAGCCGTCCCCGAAGAGGGTGAGGGTGCCGTCGCTGCTGACGCAGTCCTCCCAATCCCGCCCGACCCAGCTCCACCCGCCGTCCCCTCCCAAAGAAGCAAAGAGCGGGTGCGTGTCAGCGCGCGCGGGCAGGCCGCGGAGCCAGTATGCGGGAGCAGCCTCTGCTCCAGCCAGGGCAGAGGGCATGAGGGCGTCAGAGTCCGTGTAGTCCTTGTGGTCGCGGTTGCAGGGGCACAGCCAGACCCTGTGCATGAGCGTCTCGTCGGCCCCGCCGCACCTCGGACAGGTTGGAGTAGCGTTGCGCCCCGCCTCGATGAGTCGGCTTCTGGGCCATTGCGCCCCCGCGACCGCGCAGAGGTTGAGGGCCGCCTGGTCGTGCTGGCCCTTCCCCGTGAACTTCTCCATCTCGTTGGCAACAATGTGGGCGTCTGGCCCCCCCCGTTGCAATCCTTCTCCGTGGATGTTTGGCAGCGTCCCTCCAGAGGCTCCTCTCGAGGGACAGGCAGAACTCGTGGACGAACTCCGCAGGGTCCACGTCGTAGCGCTTGTCCTCCCAGTCGGCTTGTCCACTGTGAGGTAGCTGCCACTCCTGGGTGTAGGACTCGCCTGCCCACGGTGGTCGTGACCACTCCGTTGGCGTCGGGCAGGTCCAGCCTGCGTCCAGGAGGATGGCCTGGATGGCGGGGATGGGGTCCATGACCTCCCTCCACTTCTTGTTGCCGCGCTTGATCGACTTGTCGTAGATCAGCTTCCACGCCTGCGTGACCCGCATGTGGTGTTCTGGGTACTGCATCCAGAAGTTGAGCCACTCGGCGATCGACTGGCGCCTGAGCTCGATGGCGGGGCCCTTCTTCCTCATGACGACGGCCAGGGCTGTGGAGAGACAGCGGCCAGGGACCTTCCCCGCCGAGGCCTGGACGGCCTGGCGCCTCTGGTCGAGGATGGCCGCTGGGGCGAGGCCCATGATCTGGTGGCCGTAGGTCCCCTGCGGCCTGGAGCCCGTGTTCCACGAGCCCTTCGCGATCTTGGCGAGGGGGGCGTGCTTCCTGACCTTGGCGACGATGCGGTGAGTGCGCCTCCTCGCAGTCCTGGCCCTCTTGGTTGCCTGGCCACGACCCGTCTCTTGGCGCCGCCCACGCCGATGCCGAGGTCGACCGCGCTGTTGGCCACCTTGACGTAGTAGCCCTTCCGCTTGAGGCCGTCGTGCACTACGTGGGCGATCGTCTGGCTGGGGGCGACGACGGTGGTCTTGGGGGAGACTCGGAGCCCCGCGCCCATCATGCCTGCGCACAGGTCGGCGCCAACCCCGATCAGATCCTTGATGACCTGCTTGGTTTGGCCCTCTGTTCTCGCGACCGTGCCGTCCACGAACGTCCGCAGCCCCGCGTATGTGTGGTTGATGTGGGCCCTCTGCAGGATCGGCCCCAGGTGGACCTTGGCGAGCTTGCCGCCATTGCAGCTGCCCGCGACGATGGACCTCTCGGCATCTATGGTGTCGCTGACCCAGCCGTGCGTGCGCAAGTACCTGGGCGCCAGGTAGAGCTACACCTCCAGCGCCGCGACGATCGGGGGGAAGTTCACCCCGATGGCGGTGTCGAGGAGGGGCGCGTAGCAGACCGAGTCGTAGAACTGCTCTACGTCCATCAACAATGTCGCGAAGGCAATGCCGAAGGTCGCCGCCGTCTCGTCAAGCAGCGCCCTGACCAGCGCTGCCCTTAAGGCGCTGGAGCCTTTGATGGCGGTGTCCCAGAACTCCCCGAGCTCCTTGGACCACTCGTCGATGACGCTGGAGCGGACCTTGGCCCACGTCTTGG
>CAUYUJ010020788.1:57500-135000 GCA_963575745.1 Prorocentrum cordatum | reverse complement strand
GGAGGAGCTCAAGGCCGTGGCAAAGGTCGCGGACAGGTCTCAGCACGCCCTCAGGGACCGCCAAAAGGGACCACTCCTACCACGATCAAGGATAAGGATGCCTGCCTACTCTGTGGCGAGAGAGGCCACAAGGCGAAGGAGTGTCCCAATCGGGGCAACTCAGGAAACCAGTCAGAGAGGCGCCGGGCTTTCAACAACTTTGTCGGAGCAGTCGATCACGTCGTCGAGTGCAACTGCTTCGTGGGCGCCCTGGACGAGTTCGTCGGCACGGTGAATGACGACGACTCCAGGAATGACGCCGAGGAGGAATATGACAATTTCGTGGCTTTCAGCATGGACACGCGCAAAGGCTATGCTCTGCTGGGCGGTGGAGCGTCCAGGTCAGTTGGAGGCGTCGAGCAGCTGGAGTACATTAACGAGCACCTGGACGAGCCGATGGAGATTCAGACTGACAAGAGCCTGGGATTCTCGTTTGCAGGAGGCGACAGGGCAGACGCACCATCACGGGTGACCTTCAACATGAAAGACCTTGACGGCGAATCGGTGAGCATCTACGTGCTGGATCGTCAGGCTCCAGTTCTGTTGGGAATAGATATGTTGAAAACGTATGGGCTTGTGATCGGTTATGAGAAGACACTGTCTACTCACATCGGTTTCAGCGTGAGATTCCCACCAAGGTGCTCCCGTCAGGCCACTTAGCACTGAACCTTACTGCTCTGGGTAACTCAACTCAGAGCTCCAGCAGCGAATAGGGACAGTTACCCAGGTCGCGGTGCAGAGACTGTGGAAAAGCCGTCGTCCACGTCTTTCGTCACCAGGGGGCCCAAAGACGCAGAAGAGCTCCCCCAGTTGCTCCTGCAGTTGCTCGAGGTCAGTGTCTCCATCAAGGGGCCCTACCCGCAGCTAAGCGATACTATGCTACTGCCTATTCTTGGGTCTCTCTGGGAACAAACGAACTGGAAAGAATGGCTAAAAGTGAGTCGGGATATCTGGGTCGACTGCTCACATGCCTTATGACGGGTTCACCGTCGAGTTCGGTTTCAGAGATGTGATCCTCGAGATTTTGAAGGTCGTAGTGAAGCGGACACATCGGGGGAACGTCGTACACACATGATTCGAGAAGATGGGGAACACACGATCGTCGTCGATAAGATGCAAAACAAAACAGCTCGACAAGTCGAACAATTCCGATGGGTTGGCATAACTATCTACCCAAGATTGATCTGTCCAAGAACCGTTTTGGCTCAAGAAGTTCAACGTAGCACGTCCCAGAGCGAGTACCAGTACCCGATCGGGGCAACGGATGCCGAGGTCATGCGCCCATCGAGAGTAGACGCGCCAGGGGTCCAACAATTTCGTGGACCAGATCAAGTGCAGGAGCTGCGGGGAGATCCTGTTCAAGTACAACTTCGGGAAGGTCAACGACCAGGTCCTGCTGCAGTGCACCAAGTCGCGGCTGTACCTCGACCGCCTGGAGACCATGGGCTCAGCGCAGCCTTCGGCGTGGCAGCAGTGCCCGAACAGCTCCTCAGACAGCGAAGCCTAGACGTCGACAGCAACACCTCCACCGCCTCCACTGGGCACGTCGGGGCCCATCAAAAAACCCCTGCCGTCCAGGCTGTCAGCAGAGGTGATCCGGAAGCTCACGGACGCGGAGGTGCAGCAAATCATCGAGAACGAGAGGCTCAATATTCGACAAGAGGAGCAAGCGCGCCTGGCAAACGAGATCCTCCAGAAGGGTCTCGTCGACGTACCGACGGAATCCGCGAGCCAGCCAGAGAAGGACGACAGGGTCAGGCCGAGCAAGAGGCAGGACGTCGGCCAGACGCCAATGCCCGAGAACGTCCCGACTCCCTCAGGCATGCCGAGGCCAGCCGGAGAATTTCACCTGGTGTGAAGAACTACGTGCTGGGATCCCTGATGGCAGCTACGACGGCGCTTGGCGATCTGCCAGGCACCGCTTGGGAGGCCGAGCCCTTCGGGCAGCTGGACCTCGCTGAAGTGGCGTGCGTCTCGGACTCCAGACTCACGAACGCCATCCTGGACTTGGGTGGCAAGGCCGAGCGATTCAGCAACTGGAACGGGTATGACTTCTCCATCAAGACTGGTGCAGAGAAGCTCGTGAAGGTGTTGCGAGAAAAACGACCCCGACGAGTGTGGTTCTCGCCACCGTGTGGAAGGAAATTTCAAGGACATCAGAGCAGCCATGCATGGCTGCAACATCCACGGGTGTATGTATGACATGAGAGATGAAACATCTGGCCTCCTATTACGCAAATATTGGCATATCGCGACCACCGACGAGCAGTTCAACCAGAAGGTAGGTCGTGTCTGTCCAGATCTACACCTCCATCAGCCGCTCGAAGGCGGCACGAGAGTGGCATGGTCGGCAAACTATCCTGTGAATATGTGTCGGAGGATCGCCCAATACTTTCTGAAGAAGACTTCCTCTGATGAAGCTCTCGCCTATTTGGTACAGGCCTGCAACGAGCAGGACGAGGGGACGTTTGCGAATGGTTTTCGGCGACTCCGTGAGAAGCGACCTGCTTCCGAAGGACCGCCACCGCCATCACCGAAGAGGCCAACTCTCGAGCCGACCGCCCCAGAGGTCTCCGCGGAGGAGTCGACTGCCCAGGAACCCAATCAACATCCTGAGGATACAGAGCCACCAGACCAGAACCCAGACGGTGGAGCGGATCCCCAGGCAGACACGATAGGTAACCTCAGATTACCATTGCCGAAGAGCGTCCAGGACTGCACCAAGACGGAGCTGCGAGACATGGAGGCTATCATCGCTCATATTCATCGGAATTTTGGACACTGTAGAGAAGCTCATAGACCTCTGCAATCACTGTGAATGTCCCGCCTGCAAGGCGGCTCAGAAATTTCGTCTGCGCCCGATTACGAGTTCAGAGCCATCCTTACCTGCGCCAGGTACCGAGATGGGGTGCGACAACTTCTATTGGACACATCCTCGACGAGCTTATCAAATACGCGGAACGTTATGTGCTGACTATGGCAGTCGTTTTACACAGACTTCAATACACTGTCCGAAAGAAGTCGAAGAACATTGTGGTAACACTACGGCGAAGGAGCTGCAAGATGTGGCCCGGAAATATTGGATTCATCACTACGGCAAGCCATAAGTTTTTCGAACGGATCCTGAGGGATGTTTCAGACAGGTCGATCAACGTGCTTGGGTCTCAAGCAGCGGTATAGAATGGGGTTGCGGAGCGCCGTGGCGTCGTGTGGCTAGTCGATGGTGATCGTCTGGTTCGAGCCGCTGCAGCCCACCTTCGCACGACGACGAAACCAGAGCAGACCCTGGAGAGTATCTCAGCAGGCAGCTCTGACCACTTCAAGAAGATTCTGCAGGAGCTGAAAAAAGGGGCCTACGATGACGTGGTTGATCAGCCTGGCCCAGGGGAATGGGACGACATTCCAGAAGGAGCCGATGCAGAAGCAGAATCTTCGTCAAGATCGATCCCTGCAGGACGTCAAGTATTCCATCATCCTGGTGATGCGGATGGTGGATCGGCGCAGGAGTCCGGAGATCGGGAGGAGGCAGCTCCAGAAGTACCTCAGCCTCCATCGCCGAAGGAAGCGCCTGAGGCGAGGATCCCAATACCAGCGGACTCACCTCCTGAGGATCAGCCACCGAAGGACTGAACAAGAGAGAGGCCAGCCAGGAACCACCAGGCGATCCAGCGCTCAAGAGGCACCGCCTAAACTTCCTGGGCTACGTCAATCAGCTGTGCCAGAAGGCGCCGACGATGGTCATGCCCGAGCTCGACAGGGCGGAGCCGGAGGCGGAAGGTGACGCGAGCTGGGTCGCACCATGGCAGTACGATAAGAAATCCAAAAGCTCAGACCTGGTGGGCTTCGTTGGCGAAGACGAGCCGAATTTGGCGATCCTGGTTGGGTTCGCGATGGACGAATCAGATGTGGACCAACTCTACCGGAGACCCGACAGGGCCCTCGCAGCCATGGTCAAACAGAACAAGGTGGAAGTGAAGCTCAAGCAGTTGTCAGCTGAAGATCGAGCGCAGTTACCGATCGCGAAGGATCATGAGGTCAAATCTTTTCTCACGTATCGGGTGTGTGAGGCTGCGAGCCGTGCTGGAGTACACCCTGGCGCTTTGATGAAGATGAGATGGGTCATCACTCGGAAGAAGACCGGAGACCTCAAAGCTCGGCTGGTCGTTCTCGGCTTCACTGATCCCAATCTTGGACAGATCAAGACCGCTTCTCAAACCTGCAGCCGCCGAGCACGACAGGCCTTCCTGGGTGTGTCGGCCTCCATGGGCCTCCAGGTCTTCAAGGGTGACGTCAAGGGCGCGTTCCTGCAAGGTGATATTGGAGAAGAAGATCGCAATGTCCTCGCCGAGCCAGCAAAGGAACTCAGAGAAGCGATGCGGCTAGAACATCACCAATGCATTCGGTTGAAGAAAGCAGTTTGTGGTCTGGTGAATGCGCCGCGACGCTGGTGGACCAGAGTGCGCAAAGATATGTCAAAACTTGGCTGGGTTGAATCTACCACCGAACCCTGCCTATGGTGCTTGCGGGATTCTGGAGGCCAACTACGAGGACTGGCCGTAGCTCACGTCGACGACTTTATGATTGCGATAGATACCCAGTCCGATTTCGCGATAGACGCCCTGCAGAAGCTTCATCAGGCCTATGAATGGGGAAGCTGGGAGACTCAAGACTCTGTACAGTGTGGAATTCGAACTCGACAGGAGTATGATGGACGATCTAGGTCCTGGGGTCGCATTCACTTGAGTATGGTCGACTACGCTCAGGAGCTGGCGGAGATTGACATTCCCGTTCAGAGACGACGAGATCCCGAACAGGCAATAGCACCGGCAGACGCGACGCGACTGAGAGCAACTTTTGGACCACTCATGTGGCTGGCTACTCAAGGCGTTCCTCTTATTTGTGCTGAGCTCTCTCTACTGCTGGCGTATAGCAACACAGCGACGGTGAACACGCTGTTGCAGGCCAACAAGCTCATCAGGAGAGCACGGATCGAGGCGAACAAAGAGCTGATCATGGAGAAGCACGCCAATCCGTGTGCTGTTGGATATTCTGATGCAGCGTGGAATGTTCGACGAGATGGATCATCGCAAAGATGTTCTCTGATCTTTCTCACCGGCTACGCCCTGATGCAGAATCGCGAAGCTCCAATGTCTTTGCTGGCATGGGCATCTGCGAAGCTACCACGAGTTTGTCGGAGTTCGAGTGCAGCAGAAGTTCAAGCAGCGAGTGAGGCACAAAAGGAGCTGGAATTTTGCCGTCTATTACTGAGCGAGGTTCTTCTTGGGCCCACACCTCTCAAGCAGTGGGCGAGCGGCTGTGCCAAAATCCCGGGAGCTTTGGTCTTGGACTGTCGTGGAGTCTTCGATGCCCTGGACCGTTCAGAGAGCAGCGCGCTAGGCATACAGGACAAGAGGAGTGTGCTGGAGGCCCTGGCTCTCAAGCGAGGGATGGCCGCGACTGCCACGTCTTTGCGGTGGTGCCGCAGCGGAGCTCAGCTAAGCGATTGCATGACGAAGAACTCGGAGAAAGCACGGGTGAAGTACAATCTCTGGATTCAGAGAGGAACTTGGAAGCTGATATATGATGCGAATTTCATCTCCGAGAAGCAGAGGAAACAACGCGGTCTACAGACTCTGGACAGTGCCACACATTTTTCAGTTGATGAAGATGACGCGTAGCAGTTGTTTCCATATGATTTGTAGATCGAGGAATAGGCAGATATTCCCCAAGACTTTCGGTCATCAGAAGTGGTGAGTTTGATGATGCAAGATGCTACACCTCAGTAGTAGCCCTCACCACCTAGTGTAATATCTCCAATCTATTTGTTTAGTTATTCTTTCTCACCCTCTGAGCTAGAATGAAACATTTTTAGCCAGCCGTGCAGTCGGTTCGGGGCATGCGAATCAGAGGTTGGTTTTGTAATGTTTAGGACGGAGTATCCCCCTTAACTCAACCAACTGCACGTGCCCGTATCGTTTCTATCTTCCGCAGCCGTCTGGCTTAGTGCCAGCCGCCTGGCCCATTTTTGGTGACAGTTAAACTTGGTCCGAAGCTCAGGCGGACCGCGCGCGTGTGATAGTAGCATCCTTCTCAATATATTGCTCTCGCTTGCTGTCGTTTCTGGTTGGATATCTGCAGCTCTGTCGAGCACATCGTTTACAGTCGAAGGGATATTCCAACGCTCAGTCGAACACAACACCGCCACTGAGACGTTCCTCTACGTGACGTTTATTAGAGAGCATAGTGTACATATCTCGAAGTGTAAGGCTGAGATCCGTGGATAACACGCTCCACTGACACCTCCCCTCCCCTCCCTCCCCTCCCCTCCTCCCCTCCTCCCCTCCCTCCCTCCCCTCCCCTCCCCTCCCCCCCCCTCCCTCCCCTTCCTCTCCTCTTCCTCTCTCTCCTCTCCTCTCCTCTCCCTCTCCTCTCCTCTCCTCTCTTCTCTTCTCTCCTCTCCTCTCCTCTCCTCTCCTCTCCTCTCCTCTCCTCTCCTTCCTCCTATCCACTGCCCCTCTCCCCTCCCCGCCCCCCCCTTCCTCCCCTCCCGACCCCTCCCCCCTCCCCTCCCTGGCCCCCTCCCTCCCTTCCCTTCTCCTCTCCCCTCACCTTCTCCTCCCCTCTCCTCCTATCTCCTCTCCTCCGAGTCGTCCGCGGCAGGAGGTGGACCAAGGACAGAGGACGTCTGGGGAAGAAGAGGGGATGGAGGAAAAAAGGACCGAGGAAGGGAGGGGAGAAGAAGGGGGGCTCCCCCTCCTCCCCCTCCTGCTCCAGCGTCTGCAACCCGCCGCCCGGGGCGGGGACGCTCCCCTGCCACTCGCCCGCGGCCAGGGGGAGCGAGTCAGCGGTAGCGCGCTGAACCCTCGTTTTTCTCCTCCTCCTCCTCCTCCTCCTCCTCCTCCTCCTCCTCTTGCTCCTCCTCCTCCTCCTCCTCCCCTTCTTCTTCCTCTTCCTCCTTCTTTTACGCTAGAGCAGCGTGAGCGTGAAGTTGTGGTGTTGGTGGTGGCAAGAAACAAATCTCGGGTCAACAACACTTGGCGGGCGACGCGGAACATGTAAGAGAGCGAGCGCTGGAGAAGACTATTAGTGAGAGTATGCGCCCGCCAAGTGTGACGACACTCACCTTAGTGAGGTCACAACAACAACAGAAGGTAACATGAGTATAGGGCAACAGCCTTACGATTGATGGTGAGTGTCGTCGCGGGCGAGCAAGTACAATAGGACGGCACGGACCTTAGTAATAAGCTAACAATGTAATATCGTATATGATCGGTCATCTGATTCATTGGTAGTGCCGCCTCTGTATGCAGAGTTTCCATGATAAAATGCAACGGTCGCCATTCGTAAAAACAAACGGCACTGTGAACAACTCTCGGGTTGCAGCCCAGGGTTTTGGTGTACCTCAGACCGTAGTGCTAATCTCCCAAACACCCATGCATGCCCCGTCCATCCCCATCCCTTCTTCCAAAGTGTGTGCCGTCTTGGCGGGCCGCAGCCGTGAGAAAAAAAAACTGGCTGTAGCAGTCTGTGGGTTGCTGCCCAGGGTTTGGGTTTACCCCGAACCTGATTAACTAGCAATTCTTGGGATGCTGCCCGTGCTGTAATTCAAACTAGAGGTGCAGGAATGGCCATAGTCCTCCTCCTCTTCCTCCTTCTCCTCCTACTCCTCGTCCGCCTCATCCTCCTCGCCTTACTCTTTCTCCTCCTCGTCTTCCTCGTCCTCGTCGTCGCCCTCCTCGTCCTCCTTTTCCTCCTTCTCTTCTTCCTCGGCCTCGTCGTCGCCCTCCTCCTTCTCCTTCTCCTGCTCCTCCTCCTCCTCCTCCCTCTGCCTCGTGCTTGTCCTCATCTTCCTCTTCCCTGTCCACGCCTTCGCCCTCCTCGTCCTCGTCCTCCTCCTCCTCCTCCTCCTCCATCCTCCTCCTCCTACTCCTCCTCATCGTCCTCGTCCTCCTCGTCCTCCGCTTCCTTTTCCTCTTGTTCCTCGTCCTCCTCGTCCTCCTCCTCCTCCTCCTCCTCCTTCATCTCCTCCTCCTCCTCCTCTTCCTCGTGCTCATCCTCCTCCTCCTCTTCCTCGTCCTCGTCGTCGCCCTCCTCTTCCTCCTCTTCCTCCTCGTCCTCCTCCTTCTCCTCCTCACTCCTCCTTCTCCTCCTCCTCCTCCTCCTCCACCTCCTCCTCCTCCTCCATCCTCCTCGTCCTCGCTCCTTCTCCCTCCTCCTTCTCCTCACCTCTCCTCCCTCCTCGTCTCGACGGCGGCGACGGCGAGGGGAAACGAAAGCGACGGCGCACCTGTCGCCCCAGAAGCCGCACTGACCTCGGAGCGGGGCCTTGGCCCTGGCGCTCCTCCGTGGGGCGCGGTGCGCAGCCCGTCGTCGTCGTCTTTTTCGTCGTCGTCTTTGTCTTTGTCTTTGTCTTTGTCTTTGTCGTCGTCGTTGTCTTTGTCGTTGCCATTATCGTCGTCGCCGTCGCCATCGCCGTTGCCGTCGCGGTTGCCTTCGCCGTCGTCGTCGTCGTCGTCGTCGTCGTCGTCGTCGTCGTCGTCGTCGTCGTCGTCATCGTCGTCGTCGTCGCCGTCGTCGTCGGCGGCGGCGGCGGCGTCGTGATCGCTGTCGTGGTCTGGGTGGGCTACCTGGGGAACCGAGCCACGGGAACGGAGGGGGTGCGTCCATTCTACCCCCCGAGGAGTGAGGGAGGAGGCGTGAGAAGGGGGTGGGAGGGTCGAGGAGGAGGGGTGGAGGGGGCGGGGACGACGGGGAAAGGGAGGGGGAAGGGGGTCAGAGGGGGGGGGGGAGGATGGATGGGAGAAGGAGAAAGGGGAAAAGAGGATGAGGGAGGACGAAGGAGGGGGGGAGGAAGAGGAGGGGAAGAAAGGGAGGGGGAGAATAAGCGGATGAACAAAGATAAGGCGTAAGAGATGAGAGGGGGCGAGGAGAGGAGAGGAACGAACGAACGAACGAACCACCACATCGGACAGCTGTCCGGGCCTGCTCAGACCAGGTGGGTGAGGCCATGGCCTCCTGTAAACATAGAGACATGCACAGGAACTGCGAGACACACAATAAATGATTCTGTGCAACACACAAAAAGTTATGACGGAGGAGGAGAGGAGGAGGAAGTCCTGGTTGTGAATGTCGGCGACGTGCTGATGTATTTGTGTTCGAGTGTCGACCACGTGGTGGTGTCTTGAGCTGAGCGAACCCAAGTGAGGTCGTTCGGCTTGCCCTGCTCGTTGGTTGGCGTGGGCGCTGGGTGCAGGTCGGGTCGGTGTTCTTGAAGGAAGCTGATGAGGTCGTCGTCCCAGCGCTTGCGCTGGCCGCCGTGGTGTCTCCGGCCACGTTGCCGTGAGTTCTCTCCTGGTTGCCAGTGCAGTGCACGCCACGTCCATCTGGTGGGCTCGTGTTTGGCTACCTTGGATGCCATGCGCCACGACCTCTGTCTGTGAATCGTCTCCCAGTTTTCGATGTGGTGGTGCTGCATGAGCTGTTCTGCGCGCCGCGTGGCTCGCTGGATGTAGTCGACCCACGGCTCCATCGCGTCCTCGTCATTGTTGTTGTCGTTGCTCTCGCTGTGTCGGTCGGTCGTGTCTTGTTGGGGCGCGTTGCTCTCTGCGTCGTCGCTGCTGCTGGTTTCTTGGTCAGGTGCTTGAGTGGTCGTGCGGTCGTCCGCGTGTTCTTGGGTGCTACTCGTCGGGGTCGTTTGGCGGGTAGCGCGTCGCCTTGGTGTCCTGATGATCATGCGGAGCATGCGTCGTTGTGTTCGCCGCAGGTGTTGCCGAAGAGGTTCCGTGAGCGTCCATGTCTCTGCTCCGTAGAGTGCTGCGGGTGTTACGGTCCGGCTGAAAAGTCGAAGTCGGTGTGCCAGTGGGTAGTGCTTGCTTGTCAGCTCCTGTTTGTGCGAAGTGAACGCCCATGCTGCCCTCGTACGGTGGTGGATTTCAGTCTCCATCGCGTCGTGAAAGCTGATGAGCTGACCTAAGTACTTGATGCTGCCATCGTGGGGAAGGATGTCGATGTCCATGCCCTGAATGTGTACTGTGCGCGAGCTTGCCCTGCCAGTCCGTCTGGTCTGGTTGCTGAGTATTTTGGTTTTGGAAGGGTGCAACTCAAGTCCGTGAGGTCGCACTGCGCGCACGATGTCGTCGAGCATCGCGGTGAGGCGCGGTAGAGTTTGGCTAGTCAGGAGCACGTCGTCGGCGAAGCGGAGGTTAGTGAGCGTGGAGGTGGTGGTGAATCCTAGCTGCACTCCCTTGCCCTTCTTTTGCCAGTCGGTGATTAGTGGTGCAAGACTGTGCTGTAGCAAAGCGTTGAAAAGCAAGGAACTGAGCGGGTCGCCCTGCTTCGTTCCACGGAGGAGACTGAAGGACTTGCTGCTGACGTCAGTCCTGACCGTGGCCGTCTGCCCCTCGTACAGCTGTTGGAGTAGTGAGATGTATCCTCGTTGGACGCCCTGTGCCTCCAGCGCTGCCCACATGCTATTGTGCTCGACGGTGTCAAAAGCTTTTTTGAAGTCTAGCGCCGCTACCCACAAGTTCTGGTTCCATTCGTGCGCGCGCTCACGGAGAATATGGAAAGCGAATAAGTGGTCGGTGGTTGAGTGTCCTGGCCTGAAGCCGGCCTGGTCTGCAGTTTGTCGGGAGTCAAGTGTTGGTTGGAGTCGGTTGTAGAGAAGTCTGCTGAAAAGCTTGTAAAGCAATGGTATTGTGCATATGGGCCGATAGTTTTGCGGAAGCGTTAGATCCCCACTCTTGGGAATGACCGTGACGACAGTGCTCTTCCAGCTGGTCGGCGGCGGAGCGTCGGACTGGATGATCGCGTTGTAGAGGAGAGGAGAGGAGGACGAGGGGGAGCATGAATAATGAGATATTGAAGAATGAATCAGCGGAGTGGGAGGGTGGATGGGAATTATGAGCGGGTGGGGGAGGGGGAGTATGGGGAGGTGGCTAAGGCTGGTGAAAATGGGGCACGTGGATCGTTTATTTGTTGACCCCTTCCGGTGTGTTCGTCAACCTCGTCCTCGTCCTCTCGTCGTCCTCTTCCTCCTCCTCCTTCTCATATTCCTTATCATATTCCTCCGCCTCCCTCTGAACCTCCCCCCTTCGTTCCTCCTCCTGCGCCGAATGCCTCATCGGCGGATCAATGTCTCTGGCACCCCCTGGTTTTTAACCTCGTATCCTCGGAAGGTCGCCCACTGTCCACAACCCTCCCCTTCCTCCTGCTCTTGCTGCGCGCCACCTGGAAGCGAACTCTGGTCCAAACGCATCAAAGTATCGGAGGCGAAGGGGTGAGATCGCAGTGAAGCGGAAAACCCCCCCACGGGGACTAGGGCGCTGCTGGGCCCAAGAACCGCCCCACTGGGTTGTCAAGCGGTGGCTGGGGGTGTCCCGCGGGTGTCCCGTAATGCGATCGATTGTGAGATCGATTGTTGTGAGGTCGAACAGGAGATCGGTACTGATGTCGGTCGTGATATCAGTAATGATAACCATCGGAAGATCGATGATGACACCGGCAACACTATCGATAATGTGTGTTCGTTCGTGATGCCGACAAACATATCCGTAGTGATCTCGATCTTGATATTGTCAGTGATATCGATAGTGAAAAAGATAATGCGGTCGATTGTGAGATCGAGAACGCGACCGATAGTGAGATCGATCGTGAACTCGTTCGATTGAAACCGCTCGTGAGGTCGATTGTGGGAACGATCGTGAGACAGCTAGTGAGACCGCTACTGATATCGCGATTGAGATCGATAGTGATAACGATGCTGATATCGATAGCAATATCGATGGCGGAATCGAACGACATCGCTCGACAGATATGTACTGATGTCGGCTGTGAGATCGATTGAGTGAGACGTTGGTCCCTCCCCCCCAAACCTCCTTATCACCTGAACGGTGGTTGTATGGGCAATTGAAATGCGGCCGCCACGGCTGCACCGCCGCCCCCGTCACACGGCCCCAAGCCAGCTCGGCCTGGGTTGCAGTCGTGGCAAGACCGCGCTCCAAGACCGCTGGTGTTGGTCGGTGGCTGCCGCGGCTGCCGCGTCTCTCGACACGGACGCAACACGCAGGTAGCGCGCAGCATGCAGGCATCTGATGGTCATTTCGACGGATTGGGGTTGTACCCAGCCTGGGAGCGTGACCGCCGGGTCAAGGATCGCCTTCTGGACCCTGCCGGCCGGAGTGACCCGCTCGAGCTCGGTGATGGTGCGCTCGATGTCGACCTCCGCGCGGCAGTCTCGCTAACAGGCGGGCCAGACTCGCCGCTAGGGCGCGGTGCGGTCTCATCCTGGCTGGGTCCTGCTGGCGACGCTGCGGGTGCTGGAAGCCCCGATCCAGCTGCTGGCCGCAAAAGTTCGCAGTTCACAACCTCCGCGCTGACTCCGGCACGTCGCCCCTGCAGGCACAGACAGCGCGCCGAGTCTGCGCAGCGTGGCAGCCCTGAAGTGCACCGTGGGGAAATCGTCCGCCGGCTGCGTGGGCGTCTGGAGCCAGATGGCGCCTGCGCCAGGGCTGCAAGCGGACAGCGAACCCTCGCACTGTCTCGGCACTCTCGCCGGCAAGCCGACTTGCGGGCCCGACGGCAGCGTGGCTTCCGGAACGATCCGCAGAGCGCCGAGATCATCGACCGCGGCTCCTTCTCCAGCTCCTGCTCCTACTGCTGTTGCTGCTGCTGCTGGTGCTCCTGCTCCTGCTCCTCCTCCCTCTTTCTTCCTCGTCGCCATGGCTTGACGCGGTTCGGGACATGCTCGTCTACGACCTCGTCCTCGTTTCTCCTCTTCTTCCTCCTGCTCAGCCCCCTTCTCCTGGCACCTCGGTCCTCGACGCCCTCGCTGGCCCGCTTGCGGTTCCAGAGAGCGGCTCAACGCTGGACCAAGTCACGAACCTGCCGCAAGGATGCCAGCGGAATGGCGGAAGCCTGTCGTGTAGAAGCAGTCTCCGAATGGTTGCGCCATAAATTGCGCCCTCGGCGGCCGAGAGAAAAACCGTCTCCGATCGGTTGCGCCGTAGGTTGCGCCCTCGGCAACCGAGAATAAAACCGTCTCCTATCGGGTGCGCCAAAGGTTGCAACCCTCGGCGGCCAAGAATACAACCGTTTCCTATCGGCTGCGCCATAGGTTGCGCCCTCGGATGCCGATGATACAACTGTCTCCTATGGGTTGCGCCATAGTTTGCAACCCTTGGCGGCCGAGAATTTTGCACCTCCAGCAGCGTGGCGCGCAGCGCGCCGCGATCCGCGTCCTGCAGCCCGAGCCCCCCAGACGGCCCTTCGCCGCCGCTGGAGGCCCGCAAAGGCGGCCTCGAGAGGCGAGAGGCAGAGAGCGCGGGCGCCCGCGCAGGCCGCCCGAAGGGCGAGGCGCTGCGCGGGCCAAAGACGCACAGGGCAGCAGGCCCGCGCGCGGACCGTGACCCAATGGGCTTCTCCGCCAAACCCTGCAGAGAGCGCTGGCGCCCGCGCAGGCAGCAAGGGCAAGGTGAGGTGCTGCGCGGGCCGATCAATGGGGAACGTTCCCAAACCCTCGCGCCACCGTGTGAAAGCCGACAGTATGAGCGAAGCCGAGGTGGCAGCACAGTATTGTAAAGGACGCGTCCAACACAAAATGACATGGCGTGGCAATGACAATGCACAAGCGACGAAGCAAGTAGAGAGAGCGAGCGGCAAAATGCCAACATGCCGACGTCAAAACTCAATCTCGCCTCGAACCTGCTCGTCCAGAGACAACTCACTGCGACCACGCATACGGTTTGCATAGCTGCTATTCATCCCAACGATCAAGGTGAGAACATGATGCTTGCGCTCGATGTCTCCGAAAGCGTCGTGCACGAGGCTTAGGGCGTCGTCGAGGGTCATGCCCTCCTCCCGCACCAAGAACCGCGCCAGCACGCTAAGGAAAACATCGTGAGGGAACACGGCGAGGGTGGCCTCGGGCGGCCACCTGCAAGGCCGTCAACTCCGTCTTGCCAGATGCGCCGCTGCTCGTCATCGAGGCCTGCCACGCTGGCCTCGGCCGCTGGCCGTGCAGCGACGACGGGCCAGGGATGTCCTCTTCCACCTCGCACTCCAGGGCCTCCTCACCACCCACCAACGAAGGCCACGGTGGCGGAGAGAGCGGAGACAGGGTTGGAGGCGCACGTGGCGACTCCTCGGACGGGGGCTTCTGGGACTCCGCGGCCTGGGGCTGCACGAAGTCCGCCACGACCTCCACAACAGCGGGGGGCGAGAAGACCGTGGCACCGCACGTGCAGGTCCAAGGCGTCCCTTGTACAGGAACGGGCGATAGGGCATCCGAATGCAGCAGCGGTGGCGGCGGCCTCGGGGCAGCGGGATCGGACCCGCGGTCCTGCTGCCCGAGGCGCTCCCCCGCTGCCGCCCACGCCAGCTCGGCCTCCGAGGCGCGGCAGAACCCGCGAGGAGGAACGCGCCGCGCGTGGAGAGCAACGTTGCGCCGCCGGCGCGCCTTGCCAGGGACGCGCCGCTGGGCGACTGCTGCGACCAGCGCGGCCTGCTCCCTGTCCTGCAAAGAACCAGGCGCGGCGGCCCCCGCGTGCGACCGCAGCCAAGCCTCACAAGTATCGCGGCGTCTGCGGTGGGCGAGGCGCCTCGCCGCAGAGGCGCCGAAGGCAGCGGTGTCCGCCGCGCGTGTCGAAGTGGGCCTCCGCTAAGACGGGCGGCCCCCCGTAGCCATCATCGCACGGGCTCCGCGCGATCACGCGCGGGCGAGGCAGCTTGAGCCAAAATGGCTACGGAATCGGCGGCCGAGAATAAAACTGTCTCCTATCGGTTGCGCCATGGGTTGCGCCCTCGGCGGCTGAGAATAAGACCCTCTCCTATCGGGTGCGCCATAGGTTGCGCCCTCGGCGGCCGAAAATAAGACCGTCTCCTATCGGTTGCGCCATAGGTTGCGCCCTCGGCGGCTGAGAATAAAACCGTTGCGTAACGGGTGCGACCAGTCAGTTCAGTTCAGTTCAGTTCAGTTCAGTTCAGTTCAGTTCAGTTCAGTCAGTCTACCTCGCGAGAAGCAAATTCGGGTTACTCCCGGAAATTCCATTCTCGGGACTCCAACGCCACGAATCAACATGACGTTTGCGTCTTTTTGATCCGGAATCGTGCAAGAACACCGTTCCTGGGACTTCAACACCGCGAGTCAAAGTAACTGTTGCGCCTTCACAATCCAGAATTCTTCCAGAACGCTATTTCTGGCACGTTGGCCATAATAATCCGTGAAACTCTTGCAAATGTTTGAAGCGGATGCGCGCGGCCCTAAGGCGAGAACGAAATTATCAAAACCGCCCTCAATCCGTGAAGCTCTTGCAAGCTATTAAAACGAATGTGCCCGGCGCTAAGGCGAGAACTACATGTTGAAAACCGCCCGCCCTCCACCCGTGAAACTCTTGCAGCATTTTACAATGTATGCGCGCGGCGCTAAGGCGAGAACAACCTTTTGAAAACGCCCCGCCCCCGTGAAGCTTTGGCACGTTTTCAAAACGAATGTGAGCGGCGCTTCGGCGAGAGCCACTTTTTGGAAGCGACCCGCCCTCCATCTGCGAAACTGTTGTCAGCGTCTACGCTTCAGGGTCATAAGCGGTAATGAAGTCTCTGGAGAAACGCGCGGCCCACTCTTTCGACTGGCCTCGGGATACGACAGGGAATAATCATTCATCATGAAAGGGGAATGGAGGAGGAGCAGGAGGAGAAGGAGGAGAAGCAGGAGGAGGAGGAAAACAAGGAGGAGGAGGAGGAGGAGGATAAGCAGGAGGAGGAGGAGGAGGAGGAGAAGCAGGAGGAGGAGGAAGACAAGGAGGAGGAGGAGAAGCAGGAGGAGGAGGAGGAGGAGGAGGAGGAGGAGGAGTCACAGTGTCACAAGGGAGGTCAGAGAAAAATCAATGATAAGAAACGGGGAGTGGCTAGCGCAGAAACGAGAAGGAGGAGAAGGAGGAGGCGGAGGAGGAGGAGGATGAAAAAACAGGAAGAAACAGGAGGAGGAGGACGAGCAGGATGATGAGGATGAAGACGGAAGATAAGGAGGAGGAGGAAGATAAGAAGGAGGAATAGGAGGAGGAGGCGGAGGAGGAGGAGGAGGAGAGAAGGAGAGGGGGAGCAGGATGATGATGATGATGATGATGATGATGATGATGATGATGATGATGATGATGCTGATGCTGATGATGATGCTGATGCTGATGCTGATGCTGCTGCTGCTGATGATGATGATGCTGATGCTGATGCTGATGATGATGGGGAGGAAAGAGGAGGAGTAGGAGTAGGAGTAGGAGGGGGAGGAGGAGGAGGAGGAGGAAAGAGCAAAAGAGGAGGACGATGATGATGATGATGCTGATGATGATGATGATGATGAGGAGGAAAACAAGGAGGAGGAGGAGCAGGAGGAGGAGGAGGAGGAGGAGGAGGAGGAGGATGCAGAGGAGGAGGAGCAGGAGGAGGAGTCACACTGCCACAGTGGAGGTCGGAGAAAGTTAGAACGGTAGGAATGGGGAGTGGCTATCGCCGAAGACCTTTTTGCACCACTGTGGGAGGCGCCGTCCCACAGTGGGCCAGCGACAAGCCAGAGGAGGAGGAGGAGGAGGAGGAGGAGGAGGATGAGGAGGAGAAGCAGGAGGAGGAGGAGGAAGGCAAGGAGGAGGAAAGGAGGAGGAGGAGGAGGATGCAGAGGAGGAGGATCAGGAGGAGGAGTCACACTGCCACAAGGGAGGTCGGAGAAAAAAACAATGATAAGAAACGGGGAGTGGCTAGCGTAGACACGAGGAGGAGAAGGAGGAAGAGGAGGCGGATAAGAAGGAGGAAGATGAAAGAGCAGGAGGACGAGGAGGAGGACGAGGATGATGATGAGGAGGAGGAAGAGGAATAATAATCTAAGGAGGAGGATGACGAGGAGTAGAAGAAGGAGAGGGGGAGCAGGATGATGATGATGATGATGATGATGATGATGATGATGATGATGATGATGATGCTGATTATCATGATGATGATGATGATGATGATGATTCTCCCGCTCGCGCGCTAGCGAGCTGTCTCCGAGCGCGGCCGCGGCTCGCGCGCGCGGGGCGGCCCCAAATGGGCAGGCCCGTCCCGCGCGCTCGTGCCGGGGCGCCGCGCGTCAGGCGGGGGAGACCGCCTGCTCGCCGACGACGGCGAGGCAGCGCCCATCAGCCTTAGATTGGGAGAGGAGGGAGGGGGGCAGAGAAGCTGCGGAGACAGCAGGAGCTTGCTCACAGAGAATAGAAGAGGCATTCTCCCGCTCGCGCGCTAGCGAGCTGTCTCCGAGCGCGGCCGCGGCTCGCGCGCGCGGGGCGGCCCAAAATGGGCAGGCCCGTCCCGCGCGCTCGTGCCGGGGCGCCGCGCGTCAGGCGGGGGAGACCGCCTGCTCGCCGACGACGGCGAGGCAGCCATACCCGTGCTCAAGGACCTTGCGAAGTGACAAGGTTTCGGCGGGCGGCCGCAAGTAGGGCAGGCCAAGCGGCGGGGCCGACTTGGAGAAATGAAGCGACAAGGCGGTCGCTGGCGGTGGCGAAGAACAGGATCCGCGCCCGTGCGGGCACGGGCAGCGCAGCAAGAACTGTGGAAGCGGCGGCGGCTTGCAGGTAGCGCTCAGCACTGGAAGCCTGACGCCAACGCCCCCGCCAGAAGACGCGAGGGACGTCTTCCGTAGCGATATAGAAGTCTGTTGCGCCAGAGCCCCGCAGACATGCGGGCGTCAGGTTGAGCCCCTGACCCGCTTTGGCAAGAGGGACGCCCAGGGCCGAAAGCAAATGATTCCACCGAGTACGGAAGCCGCTCGCACCGAAAGGGGCGAGAGGATCGGTGGAAGCCAACCGCCCAAACACTTGATTCAGAATCTTCACCGTGCCCCGATCGGAGCAGCGAGCATGCTGCGTCGGGTACGTTCTCCTGGTCTTTGGAACAAGAATCGAAAGAAAAGCATCCCCTTCAACTTCGAGGCGGTCGCAAGGAAGCGACAAGTCACAGCGGCGTGACGCCAGCAGCTCGCCAGGCCTGAGGAACATCGTAAAGCCCATGAGCAGCAAGGCCGCCATCACAGGCCAGTCCCAGGCGAAACAGAGACCGACCATAGCGCGCAGCAGAGCGCGAGGTAAGGGCGGGCGGAGCTTTGGCGGCTCCGCGAGCTTCCATTGTCTCGCTACGTCCCAAGCTTCTGTTAGAAAGGCCTTCCAATGCGGATGAGCGCTCTGGATTCCCAAGATGGCATGAACCAGAATATAATGAGGGAAACCTGCATCATGAAGCCACACGCCGAAGGTCGCGAGGAAGCGGGCGAGAAGTAGCCCGCTACGGTAAAGAGTGGCGGGCGGCACGCCAGTGTGTTCTGCTAACCACAGTTCGAACGCATCAATCGATCTCGAGCGACGATCGAGATACGCGGAGGTGAGGTGAGAATCGCGCACGAAGGGAGTGCGCGGAGGGCGAGCGGGCGCAGAAGGCGCAGCCCGACTAAGCCCTTGGCCTGCGGTCGGCGCCGCGGCTCCCAGAGAGATGCAGAGGCCGCAGACGCACCACAGGATGAGCGCAGGGCGGCCAGGGCTGGGAGAGCTGATCAGCGTGGCGGCCCTCCTGCTCCTGGACGCGTAGAAGGGCGGAACGAGGGTGTCCCGCCCGTCGGTCTCGAACCCCGACGCCTCCGCCAGCATCGCCCGCGCCGAGGTGAAGGATCCGCCCATGTTACGGTGAGCACGGCGAGCCCCTGCTTCGATGTCGGCGGGCAGAGCGTCCCCTCCCTCGAGGGTCGCCCAGTCAAAGGGCGGGCGCGGCTCGGCGCGCGCAGCTGCGGCCGATTCGGCGAGCTCGGAACGAGCTGCCGAGGACGTGAGGCCCGAATGATGTGGAACGGGCACCACCTCCGCGAACGCGTCGAGGATCTCGGACGGAGGGGAATGAGATCCCCACAGCGCTGCTGGGATGGCGCCGTGACCGTCCTGCACGTGGTACAGAAGGTCGAAAAGGCAGGCCAACTTGCCCGCGCGCCTCCTGTGCTCGATCTTTGAGCCGAGCCCGATGCCACGGATGGCGCCCGCCCCCATGGCTTGGAGGTCAGCGCCCGCGGGGATAGCCTCGGGCTCGACGGCGGCCACGTAAGGATGCAACCACGAGGCTTCGTCGATCGGCTCGGCGCCGCCTGTCTGAAACAGGCGCTTATAGGCGTGCAAGGCCTGCAGGAGGCAGTGCAGGTCATCTCTGCCTTCGGGCTCGGCGGCCCCTGCGGGTGCGAAAGACCTCAGCCACGACGCCGCGCTCTGGAAGGCAGCTTGCCAGGCGGGTCCCCACCTCACCACTGTGACCTTCTCACCGCCGAGGTTGAGACGCCACGCTAGGGCGGTGGCGGCCCCTGGAGGCAAGGGCTGCTCAACGGCCGCGGAGGCCGTGCGCCGCGCTGCGAAGGCTGCAGCCGCGGCGCTCCCAGCGTCGCCGCTGTGGGGGCCGCTGGGATGCAGCTCGTGCCCTGAATCTCGGCCAGGCGCGGGGCCGCTCGAAGACCCCCTTTCCTCGGCGGCACGCCCTCCGCCCTGCGGGGCCGCAACGGCATCGCTGGAGGAGCGCGTGCCTACCGAAGACGGAGGGGCCTGAGCAGCGGAGTCCGCGCGGGAGCTGCCTGCGTGGGCGTCGCCCGAGCTCGCATCATGGCGGGACGTGGCTGGCCGCTGCGCAATAGCGGGGCTCGGGCGCCGCTTCGGAGCGACTCGAGGGGAGCGCACCTCGCGACGCCGAGGCGACGTCGCCTGACGCGAAGGCGCGCGAGAGGAGCCGCGCGCGACGGCCCGACTAAGCCCCTGGCCTGCGGTCGACGCGCGGGATCGCGACGCCGCACGCCCACCAGAGTGGTGAGGGGGCGGCGGCGGCGGCGGGGGCACGGGCCGCGGAGTCTCGGAGCCTAGACGCGTGCCGCGGCCCCGAGAGCGACTGCGAGCCGAGGCCCGAGCGGCGGGCGGAGAGGCCCCCGAGCGGCGAGGGAAAGCCGCCTGCAGGCGGCGGAGGACCTCGGGGTTCAGGCCCGCTACGACGCGCTCGAGGTCCATCGAGGAGTCTGCGAGGGCACTCAGCACGACGTCCTCGAGCTCCGTCGGAGAGTCCTCGTCGCACGCGGGCTCCGCTCTCGAGCGGCTGCGAACGCTCGCGGGCGGGGACCCGTCAGGAGTGTGCGGGCCCTCCGATGCCTCCCCCGCAGGCGGCTCCGACGGCTCCTCGGGCGAGATCGGGCCGTCGACGGGAGGCGACGAGCAGCCCCCCGAGGGAGAGGTGCGGTCGGTCCCGTACGGGTTTGGAGACCGCGTACGGCTGCGGGCAGGGCTGCGGCTCCGCGGTGGGGAGCCCACTCCCGCGGCGGAGCTGGGGCGTGCCGCGCCTGCCCAGCGGCGCGCATTGGCAGTGCGACGCGCCCTGCGGCCAGGCGCCGTGGCGGCCCCCCCCTCAGGGGCGGGGAGCGCCGCCATCGAAGCCCGCCGCTGCCTGGCGGCGCGCCTGGTGCGCGCGGCGCCCGTGCGCGAGGCGGAGTGCGGCGCGTGACCACCGCGGTTGGGCTGGTCCTCGACCGCTTCATCCCGCGGGCCCAGGCGGGCGCGGACCGCGCGCCGCTCACGACGGCTGAAGCTGGACGCAGGGTCGTCGGCGGGCCTTGCCAAGGCGCGCGGGTCCTCAGCCTCCACCTCGGCCAAGGAGCGGCCAGTGGACGACGCGGGTGCGTCCCCAGCACGAGCGGCACGTTCTGCGATGGCGAGGCCCGTCGAGACCTCAGCGTTGTGCAGGACGGCGCGCAAGGTCTTGCGCCAATCCCGACCCAGCTGGACGGGAGCAGTGCGCGGCAAGCCCGCGGCCTCTCGACTGGCGGCCTCGCGCACGCGTCGGAAGTAGGCGCGATCGGCCATCCCTTCCGCGAGCTCGGCACGAGCGACGGCACGCTCTCCTTCGCCGCGTGCAGGAGCCTGCACCGTGCGCCTGGTGGCGTCGGCACGCGCGGTGCGGAGTGCGTCGAGCTCCACGCGGCCGCGCGACACGGCGGAGACGAGGGTGGCATCCGACTCAGCCGCCCGCGTCGCGAGGGCAGACGAAACCCCGCCCCTCGGGAGAGGCGCGCCCGAGGCGGGGAGGGCAGCCCGAGGGGCCAGCTCGGCGCTCGCAAGGGCGACCCGCGAGGAGACCGCCTCTTCGAGTGCCTGAAGGGCCATGGTCGACCCTGGAGCCAGCTTGCCCTTGCGGGCGCCCTTTCCTGCCGCCTTGGCCCGGGCGTAGGCGCGGGCGGCAGGGCCGTCGCCGCCCGTGCTAGGAACATCGGGCGGCGCGGCGGCCTGCGAGACGGCCTGGAGCAACACTGACTTGGCGTCACAGAGCTGCTTCCACTTCAGCGCGCGGGCTGCTCGCTCGTCGGCGCCCAGGTGCGCGGGAGTCCTGTCTGGATGGTAGACTAGGGACTGGCGCCTGAAGGCGGCCTCAATTGTGCCGCGCGAGGCCCCGTCCACTACGCCAAGCAGTTGGCGAGAGGCGCTCACCCTGGCCGCTCGCTGGAAGGTGCGGGGGGTAGCTGCAGAGGCCCCCTTTGGCGCTTCCCGCGAGCCGACGCGCGACGAGCCCACCCCGATAGCAGGCGGAGGGGCCGCCGCGGCCTTGGAGCGGAGGGCCAGTGGCGGAGCACGCTTGGCGGCCTGGGGGGCCGATCCTGCGCTGGCGGCGCCAGGGTCGGGGCCGGGCGAGCCGCCCTCCGCGGAGGCAGACGCTTTTGGCGTGGCGTCTGCCGAGGACGCGAGAGGCCGTTCGCTGTCAGCGAAGAGCGCGTTGCGAGGCCCGCGACGCTCTCCGCTGGCGAGAGCAGCTTCAATGCTGCTCTCGGCGGCGCCCGAGGGGTCAGGTGCCTCCCCCTGGGCGCCGTCGCTGGCGGCGTCGGCGGTCATCCCCGCGCCCTCCGAGGGGGGGGGGGCGGCCGCCCAGCGGTGGCTGAGCAGCCCCTCGGGGCCTCGAGCCACAAGCTGCGCAACAAATCGGCCCCAGAGACAAGTAGGGAATGACGAGCGGGAGTCGGCGTACGCAATGCAATCAAAGCGAGTAAATTCTCCTCTCTCTGCTTCAACTAACCAGGCGGGAGGGTCACGGGACGGGGGCCTCACCGCACGGTTCCGCGTGGGGTCGTCGGCCCTGTGCACGTCCGTAGGCACGTACATGCCTCCCATATATAAACCTCCTCCTATCACATAGGGCAAAGTGGTCGAAAGAACGTGAGATAGACCAGGAGAGCTACTGCGCCCGTGAGCGGTCGCGCCCAAAGCCACTTTTGAATCCAAGAGAACGGGGATACGAGAGTCAGGGAGGCGAATACAGCAGTACTTGCACAAGCTCTTATACACCGTTGTCTCAAGGATATTGATGTGACGGGGCATGCGAAACTCCCATTTGTACGCGAGCCGAAAGCGCAGCGCCTCTGATAGCTCGGTGACCCAACGCGGCGCGACGGGGGGCTCAATAGACGGGAGCCCCAGGTCGCGATGCAGTTGGGTGAGCTCAGGGCCCAAGGGCACGCCGCGGCTGAGTACGGCGAGGAGGCTCCGATTGTGCAGGATCGTGTGCCACCCCCCGTGCTCCGATCTGCGCCACAGCTCGGCGGAGAGCTGCGGGCTGATAGGAGCGCGGACAACGCCCCCCCAGCCGAGAGACGCGTCCGCACCGAACACCTCGGGGCAAGGCTGCGCCCGAAGGTCGGTTATAGCCGTAAAGGCTAAAAAGGTGCAGGCCAAAAGCTCGTCGCGAACATAAGGAGGCAAGTCGTATTCAATGCCCTCCTCGGTCGCCAGGCGCGACAGGAAGTTGTAGACGTGCGTGAAAATGGCGAGCATCGGACGGCGATAGAGGAACACCTGGACCCAGCAGCCCACAAGAGAGGCTAACAGGGAGCGTGTGGTGATGCCGAGGTAGATTTGGATCAGGGTCAGCCTGCACAAGGCCACCGTCCGCACTAAGGGAGCGCAGACGATGCCTATGCGCCCTTCCACCTCGGCGCCCACCACCACCTTGTGCGTTTCGCCGCGCGCGCGCTTGCCTTGATGCTGAATCAGGCCCACGCGCGGGTAGCCTGCATCGCAGGCGGCGAAGACCTCACGATCACGACGACAGGGGTCGTCGGGGCGAGGAGCGGAGCCATGCCACGAGAGCTTCTGAAAACCTGTATGGTCATCAATATTCAGCATCTCGACAAACGGGCCCCGCGGGAAGGGCGAGCGGTGGACAACCTGCTCGTGAGGCCGCAAGGCCCCGAAGCTGTGCAAGACGCCTTCATGTGCAGAGTTGGCAATCTCCACCGCCATGTTGTCGCCCATCGCTAGAGCATTGAGGCAAGGCGCGACGTCCACACCTTCGAGCTCGGGGCGCCAGGCTCGAAAGGCCTTGAAGCGGGATGATGGCAGACGAACGCGAAGGGCGTTACGCCTGGCGCGCGCGGGAGGAACGCGGAAAGTGTAGTAAAACTCCCGTAGGTCGTCGCAAGAAACTGCCAGCCACTCCCCAGGCGCCAGACCCAAACGGCACAGCAGGAAACCCTGGCCAAGGCGCTGGGTGCTGGATGAGATTGAGGCACAGCGGCTGTTCACGACCGTTGGGTTCAGGATCAGCCTGTCGTAGTCGCTGTCCTTCGGTACCCTGAAAGCTCCGCAGGCTTCATCCCAGGCGAGGTCCGAAGCAGGAGTCAGGTACAGGGCGCCGCAGGCATCCCACTTCTGGAGCAGGGCCCACAGCTCGGCGCGGTCCATATGGACACGCGCCCCCTTTTGGCCAGCAGGCCACTCTGACGCCGGGAGCCGCATCTCCTCTGGATTGATGAACGCTTCGCGGACTCGAGCGTCAGAGAGAAATGGAATGGGATCAAACACTGGCGAATAATCCCACTTAATGCGAGACGCCCTGACTTTTAAATCGAAGGGCTCGACCTGGGTGGAGTCCCAAGCCGCCGCAGACGCCAGCGAACCAGGCACGGAAGGAGCGCTGGTCGGGCAGTGCCGCATGGGGGCGGGCACGGAAGAAGAGGAGGTGAAGGAGGCCTCCAAAGCTGCAACATGGGTGGCCAGGCCATGGAGCGAGACCTCAGTAGAGTCGAACTTGGCGAAGGCTCGACCTAAGTCGCTCTTGCCACCACGGGCGAGGCGAACTGCGATCCGACACAACCGTTCGATACGGGTGCGGACGCCCTCCTGGCAGGGCGAGACCGTGGCGCGGACGCGAGCCTCGGCGGGAGCGAGGCTAGGATGACCCAAAGTGAGCCAGTTCAACGCAATAACAGAATACTGCGCGAGCGTCCGCGCCGCGCGCCGCAATCTCCAGCGCTCCCTGCGCCTCGCCGACAAGCCGTCAGGCGGGGGGCCAAGAGGTGGAGCAGGCGGGCACGGCCAAGGATCGCGGGGAGGCGGCCCCAAAAGGTACGGGTCGTCCCGGTCCATTGCACGCATAGATGAGCGGGAGAAAGATCCAAGAGAACATCGAGCACCCATCCCAACCTGGGACAGCGCTGCCGCCCAGTGGGTGATATCAATGTTCGCACCTGGAAACAGGCGCAGCAAGGCAGACAAGTCAGCGACAAATGGCGCGACGTTGGCAAGAGCAGCAGGGGTGCTTGAAGGAGAACAAGCACCAGCAAGAACACCAACCTCAGGGGCTGCAGGCCCCATGGGGGGAGCGCTCGACTGAGGCAGGTGACGGCCAAAATGGCCGAATGGATCCGAGGGGCGGTTCGGAGCAGAGCGAGGGGCGTGGTGGCGGAACGTACTCCTCCCTGCGGGGCCGCAACAGCATCGCTGGAGGAGCGCATTCCTACCCTCACGCCCTCGCTGCGCCCAAACACGCCTAGCAGCCATAGCAGCGTCGGTGCAGACTGTCTGCGGCGGCGTACCTCGGCCGCGCGAAGGCCCCCCCTCCAAGAAGGCGGGCGCCAAGGGCATCTTCAGTCCTTCTTGGGCACCGCCTTCGGGGCCTTGGGAGCACCCTGAGATTTGAAGGGGGGCTTTGAGACCTTGGGCTGCTTGGGCTGATGAGGTGGATGCTTGGGGAGCGCGACGGCGCGCTCGGCGTCGAGGCGCGCCCGAAATGCTTGCAGCTCCTTCATGTATTCGCCCTGCGCCGACAGCCAGCGAGGATCCACTAGGGGTGAAAACGGGGTCTGGGCCTCGCGCTCCGTGTGACGACTGGTCACGCGACACGGGGGAGGCTCCAGCCCCGTGAGGAACCAAGCGGCCTCGAGGTAGCCGCGGTCCCCCGCCAACTGGTCGATGAACATGCACTGGCAAGTCAGCAAGGTCTGGACCCTCTCGGGGTTGCCCTCCTCGCAGGCCCGCCACAGCTCGGCGCTGAGGAAGGCAAAATGCGTCAACAACTCGTGCGTCGACGGCTGAGCCCCGAGGGGGCTGTGCTCGCGAAAGTACTGATGCATGGCCATGGGGGTCACGGCGCTGACTTCCACGCCCAGAACGCGGGCCAAATTCTCCTTCATCAGTCCTCGCACGTCGGGGCCGTGCTGCATCAGCGCTTGCTGCCACTCGCGCCTCCGAGCGATTCCCCCCATCTGAGCCGATGCGTGCGCGGGGTCGCCCGAGGTCGCGGGCGGAGTTTGAGCTTGGTCGCTCAGGGTCCCCAGAAGCGGGTGGAAGGCTGGGCGATGGCCCCGCCCCTGCTGCAAGGAAAGGGACTGGTGCAGGCACTGAAGCATGAGGCTGAAGTCCGTCGGATTGGCCGCAAGGGGCGGCTCTAACCCGTCGGCGCCGCCCACCTCGGCAAAGCCGTCGACCGCAGCGGGATAGGCTAGCCCAGGCGGCGGCGGGGGGCCCATCGGTCCGAAAGCGGACGAAGGGGCCCGAGGGACAGCAGAAGAGCGCGCCTTCTCCCACGCCGAGACCAGCGCGGAGGTGGGTCCCTTGGGGCGCGCGGAGACCCGATGAGGGGCCACGGGTGCGTGGGACAAGACGGCCTCGATCCCCGCAGGATCCAGCCCGAGGCGCGCCGCCTCGTCGCTGAAAAGCTGAGGCACCTCGGGCCGAGCGCTCTGGGCAGCCGGAGCGGGGCCCAGCGGTTCGGGTCCGCCGACCATCGTGGAGGCCGCGTGGGCTGCAAGCAAGGCGCGCATTTCGGCAGCTACCTCGGCGCGGGTCATGGGAGCCCCGTCGTCCAGAGACGCCGCAGGAGCGCCAGGAGCAATCGGAGCAGGACCCGCGACCCGTGGCGGCGCGGCGGCGCCAGCGCGCTTGGCGGGCGGGCCGCGCGGCGCTCCAGCGACCGCGGGGGCTCGCGCACTTGGGGCCGCGCGGTCGGCTTCCCCGTCGGCCGCGAACCCCTCGGGCTCCTCCATCTCGTCGGCAGAGTGGTAGGGGGTAGCCCGATCGGCCCCTGGGAGAGGCTCTTCCCCTGCGGTAGGCGGGGCGCCGTGCAAACGAGCGTAGCCCTCGCGAAGCACCCGAACCCCCGAAGGATGCGGCCAATAGACGCGGCTGCGCACCTCGGCGAAGGGAACGATGCCTGCGTCGTCGCCGACCTCTAGAGGGTACAGCGACTCGAGCTCGAGCTCGGAAACCTCGATATCTATAACGAGGACGGATGCGGTAGTGGCGAGCGGCCGTGAAGCGGCCCCCTGGAGCTGGACGTCCACTAGCTGGAAGGGGCCTATCATCCCAGCAAAGCCATCCGCCTCGGCAGCCTCGAGCTCCGCTGTAGAGCGAAAGGCACCAGGCAGGGCCAGCAGGATGCCCCCTTCTCGAGAGGCGAGGGGGATAGCCGCCCAGCTGGTGTCGCCGTCGTCTAGGCGCCATCGTGCGTAGTCGCGCGCCGTGGGCGCAGCGAAAGGGTAGAGCTCGGGCCAAAGGGGCCCTCCGCCAACTGGTGGCAGCTCCGCCATCAGTGGGCGCCGCCGTGGACGCCGCCGCCCGCACGCTGGGCGTCTGCCCGCTCGAGCGCTTGAGGTCGAGGCGGAGCCCCGTAGGCCAGCGCTCGCGCCGCACGGCGGTCCTGCTCAGGTGAAGCAGAAACCGCGCCGCGCGGCCAGGCGAAGGGCCAGAGCCTCCGCCACACGTACGGGCCCAGCAGCCCGAGGCAGCAGCCCGCGCAGGCGCTGCAGGCGGCCGTCACCCAGAGGAGGGCGGCGACCGTGCTGAGCAGCCAGGGAGAGACCCCGCCGCTCAGGTCCACCGCCAGCCCGAGGCAGACGGTGGGGCAGGTGGAACCCGCCGAAGGGAGAGGGCAGGAGGCCCCCTCGCCCTCGGACGAGTCCGCCTGCAGGATGGACCAGGCAGGAGCTGGAGGCCCCTGGTCCTGAAGCACAGAGAGGGGGGCAGCCACGAGCCGCTCGTAGAGCGCGGCCCGCAGCCCCCTGAACAAAATCTCCCCAGCGCCCTGGAGAGCCGCTTGTGCGACCGCCTGCATAAGGCGCCCGCACGCGCGGCCGACGGGGGGCACTTGGGCAGAGAAGCTGCGGAGACAGCAGGAGCTTGCTCACAGAGAATAGAAGAGGCATGATGATGATGCTGATGATGAGGATGATGGGGAAGAAAGAGGAGGAGAAGCAGGAGGAGGAGGAGGAGACGGAGGAGGAGGAGGAGGAGGAAGGCAAGGAGGAGGAGGACGTTGCTGATGATGAGGAGGAGGAGGAAGACAAGGAGGAGGAGAAGGAGGAGCAGAAGGAGGAGGAAGAGGAGGCAGAGGAGGAGGAGCAGGAGGAGGAGTCACACTGCCACAGTGGAGGTCGGAGAAAGTTAGAACGGTAGGAATGGTGAGTGGCTATCGCCGAAGACCTTTTTGCACCACTGTGGGAGGCGCCGTCCCACAGTGGGCGACAAGCCAGAGGAGGAGGAGGTGGAGGAGGAGGAGGAGGAGGAGGAGGAGGAGGCGGAGGAGGAGGAGGAGGAGGAGGAGGAGGAAGAGGGCTCCTTGTGGGCTCTCGTCCTCCGAAGAGCTGCCACCGTCCAGCAAGTTGGGGCAGGTTGTGGGGCGGCCCCTGTGGCACACCTGGAGGCGCTGGCAACTGGGAGCTGGTGCTCGTCGGTCGTCGCTCCTCCTCCGTGACACTGCCCCTTCCGCTTCACCGCTGCCCTGTTGCTGCTGCTGCTGCTCCGCATTGGCCCCTCGTGGAGCCATCTTGCGGGCCACAGGGGATGTTTTGGGGCGATCTTGAGGGCCAGCTGTCTTTGCCGCCCTTCCGACCCAAAGGCTGGTAGTGCCAAAATGATGTGAAACCCAATGTGCTTCAATGATTTGGGCTTCTTGGGCCTCCAGTGCGGCTCAGGAGGCGTCGAATAAAGCTCCAGGACGGGCGCTGGGACCACCCAAGGCCATGTCGGAACATTGAAATCCCAACCGCGCTGCCGCGGCCTCCGGAAAAGGGGGATCCCCAACAGCACGGTGGGGCGCCCAACCATTTCCAGACCTCGGGGGCCTGGGCCCCTCAAAGAGCATATACAAGACGGTGGTGCATCGGATAATGAACTATTTGATAGGGAACCCAAGATCTGGAAGCCGCTGGAATGAATACCCACTGATGCTTGGCCATTGATATCACCGCTGGCCTCCTCAGATAAGGACTCACCCAGGGTCTGAAGCCTCCTGGGCACATTCCTTGACGAACCTCCCCACCGTTCTCAACAGAGAGAACCCGACAAGACCTAAGAACACTCCACTTCGCGCCTGCCGGCACGGTGGCGCGCATGTCTCGGAGGCGGGGGGGAACGACCCAAAGTGCCCCCCAAACAAGGACATCAATTCGATTCAGTTCGTGTCGGATTCAGTTCGTGTCGCGCGTTCGGGCGAGGCGAAGTTGTGCGAGGGCGATGATGTGTCGGCCGCAGTTAGGGCCAAGTCGGGCAAACTGATTCCGCCCGTGTGTCTTGCAAACTTTGTTCGCAATTGTCCCGTGGGTTGTCCCGTGATTGTCGCGGGGATTGTCCTGTGGATTGTTCTGTGGTTGTCCCGTGGTCTATCTCGAACTTGTCCCTTGGTTGTCCAGGGATTGTCTGTCCCATGCATAGTTCCGTGGGTTGCTCCATGGTTTGTCCGTTGCAGATCTGCGGGTTGTCCCGAGGGGAATTCAAATACATGTGCACGTCATCACTCGCGCAAATAGATGTACACGAATGCTACATGCGTACCTGTACGTGCGTGCGTGACTGCGTGCGTGCGTGCGTGCGTGCGCGCGTGTGTGTGTGTGTGTGTGTGTGTGCGTGTGTGTGTGTGTGTGTGTTCCCGGATGGTGATGGCTGCCTGCGGCTGCGAGGCCCCAAGTGGTCTCTGAGCGCTCGGGCGGACTTGCGCGCGCGCTTCGCTATTTCCGAACCTTCTACGCACTGTCGCCGAGCACAGAGCCGCGACGCCAGAAAGTGTGTGTGTGTGCGTGTGTGTGTGTGTGTGTGTTTTCCCGGATGGTGATGGCTGCCTGCGGCTGCGAGGCCCCAAGTGGTCTCTGAGCGCTCGGGCGGACTTGCGCGCGCGCTTCGCTATTTCCGAACCTTCTACGCACTGTCGCCGAGCACAGAGCCGCGACGCCAGAAAGTGTGTGTGTGTGTGTGTGTGTGCGTTTGTGCGTGTGCGTGGTTGCGTGGCGACTTGCAGATCTCGGAGTTTGGGGGTTGAGTTCGAAGCGAAACGTAGACCCCCCACTGGGAAATCGGTTTCGGTTTCGTGTTCGTGTCGTTCTTTTGCGTGCGGGCGAGGGGAAGCTGCGTGGGCGGGCAAGAGGAATCAACCCGCCGTGGCTAGGGATGACCAGCGGTGGCTCGGGGGTATCCCGCCAATGTCCCATGGTGTCCCGTGGTGTCTCGTGGCGCGGTGTCCCGTGGTGTCCCTTGGCACGGCATCCCGTGATGTCCCGCATCGATAGTGAGATCGATCGACAAATCGATAGTGATATCGTGAGATCGATAGATAGTGAGATCGATAGGTCGAGGGAAATCGATAGTGGTATCGATAGGTAAATAGAGTGAGATCGATAGATATATAGCCAAACCCAATCGCACACCGAAATAGTCTATTTTAGACATGCTGGAGATGCAACATCTGTACCCCTACATGCAAATTGGTCCAATAACAAGATGTCAGACTTCATCACAACTCTTCAGGCCGATGATCTAATGTCGGACCCAGCCAAGACAAATCAGCCTCGCTCGGCTGGCTCCGAGAAGCGTCGGACCAACCGACGGGCGGGGGCGCATCCCATTACAGAGAAGCCCTCCACGGCGCCTCTCAATATGGACAGCGAGCCGCAGCATGACGACCCTGATTCACCTCTCGTCCTCGTTCCCACCCCTGCTATCCACTCCTCCACCTTCCCTCCTCCTCCTCCTCCTCCACCATTTCTCCCCTCCTCACTCGTCTCGTCTTCCGTTCCTCCCTCTGCACCCGCCTCTTCATCCACCTCCTCCTCCTCTTCTTCATAATCTTTTCTCCTCCTCCCTTCTGGATCTGCTCCTCTTCCCCCTATTCCGCTTCTTCTTCTTTTCGTCTATCTGTGGCCATTTCGACCCAGCCAGTCTCAAACGGTCTGCAGGCGAGCGATGGCGTCACGGGACGGCGGGGGAGTTGCCCGCCCGAGGCGCTCCGCGGAGGGGCGCAGGGCGGCACGAGAGTGGGCGCGGCACTCGGCGGATCGCGCCGTCCTCAAGCTCGGCGGCGAGCCCGGGGGGGAAGCGAGAAGGGGCGGGCCTTCCCAGAAGGCTCGGAAGTCCCCCAGCCCTCTGAGCAGCTTTCTCTAAGCCTTCCCCGAAGACACCGGCAACTTTTCAGGAGGCTGGAGGGCTTCTGAGAAGCCCGCCGCCTTCTGAGAGGGCCTTCTCCTTCTCAGTTCCCCAATTGCTCGCCGCCGACGAGCTCTCGGATGAGATCGGGCGTCTTCGCGGGCGCTTGTCCGCCGCGGAGGAGGCGCTCGACGCGGTCGCCAGCTGCAGCGAGGCGGGGCAACGCCTGCGGGCGATCGTCCGGGCGCTGCAAGCCAAACTGGCGGGCCGCGCGCCGGCATGCCCGGACGTGCTGCGGCGGAGCGTCGCCATGCTTGCCGATGCGAGCGGCATTGGCATGTCCGTGGCGGGAGCGGCGGCACCTCGCAAGGTCCAACACGGCACGGCTCGAGTCTCCGATGGCGGCGGACGTGGAAGGCGATCCGCGAGGTTGTCTCTGCCAACCTGTCTGCCGCGGCCGAGCCCTGTGTGCCCTGCCGCGACGGGGGCCTCCCCTGGCTGGCCCCTGGCTGCTGGTCGACGTGTGCGTCGCCTGGGCTCGTGGACGATGCGTTCGTCTCCTCGGAGGTGGCGGGGCTGCGGGAGGTAACGGAAAGAGCGAGGTACGAGTGATGACGTTCTGGTGTGGGCGAAGCCCTAAAGGGAGGGGTTCCAGGGGAGGGGGGTAGCGTGCGCATTTGGGTGTTAATGGCCGTTTTCGGGTTTTCCCTCGGGTTTTTGCATGTTTTTCGGGTTCCCCCCCAAGACGGCCCAAGAGCGCTCCAAGAGAGCCCAAGACCGCCCAAGACGGCCCAAGAGGCCCCCAAGAGGCTCCCAAGAGGCGCCCGAGGGGCGTCCCAAGAGGGCCCCAAGAGGCCGAAATCATCGATTCTCCAGAGGAAGACGTATATTTTTAGCATATGCGCTTTGTCGGCTTTCACGGCGTTGACGACGCTCCAAGAGGCCCCCAAGACCGCCCCAAGACGACCCAAGAGGCTCCCAAGAGGCCCCCAAAACGGCCCAAGAGGGCCCCAAGACGGCCCAAGAGGCGCTCAAGACGGCCCAAGAGGGCGCCAAGACGGCCCCAAGAGGGGGACCACGAACCGAAAAGTCTAGCCTTTCGCCCCAAGACGCTCCCAGGAGGCCCCCAGAGCTCCCCAAGAAGCCCCAAGAGGCCCCCAAGAGGCGTCCCAAGAGGCCACCGGGAGGCGAAAATCATTGATTTCCTATGGGAAAAGTTACATTTTTAGCATACTAGGCTTTTCGGCTTTCACTGCGTTGAAGACGCTCCAAGAGGCCCCCAGGACCGCCCCAAGACGGCCCAAGAGGCTCCCAAGAGGCCCCCAAAACGGCCCAAGAGGGCGCCAAGACGGCCCAAGAGGCGCCCAAGACGGCCCAAGAGGGCCCCAAGATTGCCCCAAGAGGGGGACCACGAACCGAAGAGTCTAGCCTTTCGCCCCAAGAAGCTCCCAGGAGGCCCCCAGAGCCCCCCAAGAAGCCCCAGAGGCCCCCAAAAGGTTCCCAAGAGGCCTCCAAAAGGGCCCCAATAGGACTCCCAAGAAGGCCCAGCCAAATAGAGAGCGATCGGTAACGCAAAAAGCTCTTCACACCAAGGCTCCCAAGAGCGAACGGTGACGTAAACAAGCTGATACGACCAAGGCTCCCAGCAGAGAGCGGTGACGTAACAAGTTCCTGACACCAAGGCCCAGCCAAGGCTCAGGAACGGGCGGCAACGCAACAATCTCTGAACACCAAGGCTCCCAAGAGCGAGGGGTGACGTAACAAGCTCTCAACGCCAAGGCTCCCAGTATGAACGGTGGTGTGAGTAATTTCGGTTTCTGTTTCTGAAGCGCTCTTTCCGTTTCTGTGCCGGCCCAGGTCTACGAGCCGTCGGCGCACGCGCATGGCGGCGTGGACCTGCTCTTGGCGGAGCTCCTGGAGGTTCCCGAGCGGTCGATGGTGAAGATGGCCATGGAGTATGAGCGGTCCCACACGCAGGAGCAGGACGAGACCTGCGGCATCAGCAAGTACCTCGTGCAGGCGCTCGATCAACACCGTGTCGACGGCGAAGGTCTGTCTTTCGGGCGCGTCCGCGGCATCGTGCAGCAGGTAGTGATAGATCAGCACCTGGTGAAGGACGCGTGGCTGTCTGAGGAGCTGCCCGATGTGGCCGAGTGCAGCGATCGGCCGCTGGACCGGAGATGTGCTCAAGATTGGGACGCGGCCGAGGCTACGCCACGCGGGGTCTTGGAGCACCAGCCGGAGGAGCTTCGGCGCGACGCCATTCATCGGGGCACGGGACGTCCTGGGTGCCCTGAGGGACACTCGCCTGGCGAAGATGCTTTCGACTGGGGTTGCGACGGCGGGTATTTTGAGCAGGGCGATGCGTCCGCCAGCTGCTCGGACCCCGCCTGTGAGTGACGGTACTGCGCGCTTTGCGGAGCACGGCCAGCTGGAGTCGGAGGCGGCCGCCGCCCCTGCCACCTTCGCGAAGGACATCGTGGAGGTATCCGCCAGCTCTGGCATAGGCTCGGGGCTGCCCCGAACACCCCCCGCCTTTCTGGTGTGCCTCGGCCCAGCACTCAGCGCTCGTGTGCTGTTTGAGGGGTGGCCGCTCGTCCGTGGAGCGATGCGAACGGCCGCCGTCTTGCGGTGCGTGCGAATATCCTACCATCTGTGGTGTCAGAACGTTCTTAATCTGTCCGCCTCCTCCTCCTCGTCTCCTCTCCTTCTCCTCCCGCTTGTCTGACACATCTCCATCTGCCGCGCATGTTGGAACATGCCGCCTCAATGACCATGCGCCGACGGAGAGACACACGCGAGCGACCGTGAGTCCCCCCAAACTAGACGTCAAGGCGAAGCAATCATTTCTCCTCCCCCTGCGCCCCCCATTCTCCTCCTCCTCCTCCTCCTCCTCCTTCTCGTCATCATCGTCATCATCATCATCATCATCACCATCACCATCACAGTCATCATCACCATCAGCATTATCACCATCTCCATCATCATGCTGACCATCATCACTATCGTCGTCGTCATCACCATCTCCACCACTACCATAATCATCATCACGATCACCACCTTTACCATCATCAACATAACCAACATCATCACCATCACCGTCACATCACCACCATAACCATCATCACCACCACAATCACCATACTCACAATCATCACCATCACCAACATCATCAGCGCCATCCTCACCACCGTAGTCGCCATCGTAGTCGTCATCATCATCACCATCACCATCTTCCTCCCGCTCACCATCGCCATCACCATCACCATCACCATCACCATCGCCATCACCATTACCATCATCACCACCATGACCATCATCATCATCATCCTTGCCACGATAATCATGACCATCGACATCATCATCACCATCCGCATCACCATCACCATCGCCACCACCATCATCACCATCATCAATACCAGCACCAGCACCATCATCATCATCATCATCATCATCATCATCATCATCATCATCATCATCATAATCATCATCACCATCATCACCCCCACCTCACTCACCATCCTCACCATCATCATTCCCACCATCATCCTCACCACCACCACCATCAAGGTGAAACTATCATGCCTCCTCCTGCACCTACACCCGTCTCCTCCTCCTCCTCCACGTCATCATCATCGCCATCACTACGGTCATCATCATCACCATCACCAACATCACACCATCACCACTACCACCATAATCGACATCACCACCGTCATCATCACTATCATCGCGACGGTTGCCGTTATCATCATCAACATCAGGATCATCATTATCACCATCATTATTATAATCATCATTACCACCACCGCCATCACCGCGCTCACAATCACCACCACCAGCATCATCACCATCATCAAAATAATCACCATCAACATTACTACCATCACCATAAGCCTCGCCACCGTCATCATCATCGTCGTCGTCATCAGGATCGGCATCATCACCACCTCCCTCCTCCTCCTCCTCCTCCTCCTCCTCCTCCTCCTCCTCCTCCTTACTATCATCATCACCGCCAGGAACATCATCATCATCATCATCATCATCATCATCATCATCATCATCATCACCATCACGATCATCATCAACATCGTCAGCACCATCACCATCACCATCATCAGCACTGAAATCAATATCAACAAACACATCGCCATCACCCTCATCATAGTCCTTATCAACACCATTATCATCACCCTCATCACCGGCCCATCATCACCACAGCCATCATCATCAGCAACATCAACATCATCATCATCACCATCACCATAACCATCATTACCATCAACATCACCAACACTATCACCACCAGCATCATCATCATCACTATAATCATCAGCATCACCTTCATCACCATCCCATCATCATCATCACCAGAACCATCATCGTCATCGTCGTCATCCTCATCATCCCCACCACGACCATCATCACCACCACCACCATCGACACCATCACCACCATCAACATCATCATCGTCATCATCAGCATCATCAGCATCATCATCGTCACCATCATCATCATCATCATCATCATCATCATCATCATCATCATCATCATCGCCATCACCATCATCATCATCGCCATCATCATTATCATCATCATCACCAGCATCATCATCATCATCATCATCATCATCATTTTCATCATCATCACCACCATCATCATCACCATCCCCATCACTACAACCATCAACACGATCATCATCATCATCATCATCATCATCATCATCATCATAATCAGCATAATGATCATCATCATCGCCGTCGTCGTCATCGTCATCACCACCATCACCTTCACCATCATCATCAGCATGATCATCATCATCATCATTATCATCACCACCATCAGCATCACCATCAGCATCAGCATCAGCATCATCACCATCACCAACATCAGCATCATCATCAGCAGCATCATCATCAGCATCATCATCATTCATCCCATCCCTCCTCACCACCGCCCCTTCCTCTTCCCCTCTTTAGTCTCCTTCCTCAATCTCCCCGTCTCCTTCCCCCCCCCCCTCCTCCCAATGTTCCTCCTTCTCCAGGCCCCCTCCCTCCCTGCGGGGGTGGGTGGGCGGGGCGAAGAACGGAGGATGCGTAAAGCACTCAAGGCCGGCAGGGCCCGAGCAGGGACAGCCCGCTGCGGCCGAGGTGTAAAATCGATGTTTTTTTTTCTTAGCTGACCTCCTCCTCCCTGCACCCCCCTGCGCCTCCGTAGCCCGCGAGCCCGGTCGGGTCCGACCCGACCAGAAGCCCCCGAGAGGCGGGGCGCGGCCCTCCTCCTCCTCCTCTTCCTCCTTCGCCCGAATCTTCTTCCTCCTCCACGTCCCTCCTCCGCCTCCTTCTCCTCGTTCTCGCCTGGTGGGCAGACGCTCTTATTCTAGCCTCCTTCTTCGAGTCCTCGTCCACACCCCGATCCTCCCCCTCTCCTCGCTCTTTTCACTTTGCCTCCCTTTTCTTCTTCCTCCTCGTCCTCCTCTACCACCTCTTCCTCCTCCTCCTTCCCCTCCTCCTCCACTTCCTTTTTCACTTCCACCTGTTGCTTGTCCTCCTCCTCACCCTCCTTTTCGCCACCTCTTCTGTACCTACTCCTTCTCCACCTCCTATTCATTCTCCTCATTCTCCCCCACCTCTTCCTTCCCCTGTTCCATCACCTCTTCCTCCCGCTCCTCCTTCTCCACCTCCTCTTCCTGCCTCCTTTCCGCATGACATTCGAAGCTTCTTGAAGCTCCCAGAACCGACCACAGCACGTTTCGCCCTCTTCATCCTCCCTCCTCCCTCTCTCTTCCCTCCCTTGTCTTCCTCCCCCTCCTCCTTCTCCAGCTCCTCCTTCATCTCATCCTCCCCCCCTTTCTCCTCCTCCTGCTTCTCCGCTTCTCCTCCTCCTTCCTCCCCCTCCTCCCTCCTCTCCCTCCCGCACAGCACCCCTAAACCTGGAACGGGGGCCTCCTCGCGCCGGTGCGCCGCGGGGCAGCACCAGACGACGGCCGCCTCTGCAGAGAACCTTCGGGCCTCGGGGGGCCTCGCGGAGAGACCTGATCAGGTCATACACCCTCGGGCGCACACTGACATGGATCGTGTAAGGCACCCACAGCACATGAGGCCAATGTCGCCTCAATTGGCGACAACGCGCACCGATTTCGTATGGAAACGGGACCCGTCGCTACTCCACGCGCCTTAATCCTTAATCCATGTCAGCGTTCCCTCGACACCGGGAGGTGCGTAGGACACAGACGTGGAAACATTGTGGACTCTAGTCTCGCCGCGGGATCGGCCGTCCCGAGGTGGGGCCTAGGCAGGAAACCGAATATTCGGAGAGGGGTAGGAGGAAAATGGTGTGGCGAGGGGAAGAGGAGGAGCGGAGGGAGACAAAGAGGGATAAAGCAAGGCGCTCGCGGAGAGACCTGGCTCGCCCAAAACATCATATACAGCGCCGGTGCCACGAATCCTGCTCGTGCTTCTTACCAGCGCGGTGCTTTGTCATGACGTTCCGTGTTGGCAGATACGGTCAGCAGCGAATCGGGAACTCGGCTCGGATCGGAACGTGCATCGAAACAGGCCGCATCGGCACGTAGTCGAAATCGGATCGATCCTGCCGCGCCACGATTAACAACCGCGCCATGCAAACACATAACTGCATCCGACCGTCGGATAATAGCAATCTAACTGAATCGAATCATCCAATATCTGTATACATGTATATATATACACACATACACATGTCGGCCGATTCTGGAATCCTGAACCTAACATGTTGCCATCTCTTGGGGACGCATCTTTCCCTTTTACTGGCCTCCGCCGGCGGATGTAGCCTCGTTTTACCTCCGCCGCCGTCCACGGACCTTCCGCCGCCTTCCGCCGAGGAAGAGATGGCAACTCCATCGGCCCTCGAAGGCGATTCCGTTTTTGGGACGACGCCTCATATGTATGTATGTTCCCCAATCAATGCTTGCACTGAAGGGGTCCTAGCGAATATTCAAAGATTTGGCGAAAATTCCGGGCCGATTTCGGTGGGCGGCAAGGTTCCTGGGTTCCTGGTTCCGGGTTCCTTGTTTCCCGGTTCCGGGCCGATTTCGGTGAGCGGCGGGGCTCCCGGGTTCCCGAGTTCCTGGTCGATTTTCCAACCGATCGGTGTCACCATCGATCTCATTATCCACCTCTCTATCGAGCTCACGATCGATCTCACAATCGATCTCACTATCGATCTCACAATCGATCTCGCTCTAGATCTCACGAGCGGTCTCACGATCGATCCCACTATCGATGTCATTGAATCGACTTCACTATCGGTCTTACGATCGACCTTACAATCGTCCTCGCTATCGACTCCACTACCGATGTCACAATCGATCTCAATATCCAGAACATAGTTCCCCAAACCATCCACAGTTTGTGGTTTTCTCTGGTGTAATATAAATGCCAAGATGCATATGTGTATGCATACACTTATCTGTATGTATGTATATATGTACGTGTGTATACATGTGCTCCATATGCGCGCGAGCATGACTTCTTGAAGCCGGCGTTGTTAGGAGTGGCGAGAAAAGCGAATGCGAGGGTTCGGGCCCCCCCTGGGCCACGGATCAAGCCAAAATCGGCGCTTTCCCCAATCGGCAATGTGATTTCAATCGGCCGAAATTTCGGCCAGCGCCCATGTGCGTCTTGGAGCGCTCGCGGGGCGTCAAGGGCGGTCTCGCGCCGGTCCTGGCGGCCTCTGGAGCCGTCCAAGAATCCTGAGTGTCCCGCCAGGGAACCTTTCGGCCGCCCGGTGCCCCCATGCCAACCCGTGGCCGTGGTTCTGGGCCCACCCCTGGCCTACTCCGATATGTGTATATACACAAGTGTATCTGTCTATCTCTATGTATGTATGTATGTACGTAGGTACGTACGTACGTACGTATGTATGTATGTATGCATGTATGTGTATGTGTATGTGTATGTGTATGTGTATGTGTATGTGTATGTGTATGTATATGTATATGTATATGTATATGCATATGTATATGTATATGTATATGTATATGAATATGTATATGTATATGTGTTTATATGTATGCATATATTTACACACAATCGGGCCTCGGCCAAAATACCATCTTCCAAGAACATAAAGCCCTCCGCCGGCCAAAGCAATGCCGCCTCCTGTCCACTTCGGCACCCCGCTCACACGTTTCGTGGCCCCATAGGGAGCTCTACCCAAGGCCCCAGTGGCTGCGTTCACTTGCCGCCTCTTGTCCTCTTTGGCACACCCCTCACACGTTTCGTGGCCCCAATAGGGAGCTCCACCGAAGGCCCCAGTGACTGCGTTCGCATGCCGACCACCCTCCAGTTTAAGACACCACTCACACGTTTCGTGGCCCCAATAGGGAGCTCCACCGAAGGCCCTAGTGGCGATATTCGCATGCATCTCCCCCACCCACTACAGCGTTTCGCGGCCCCATACGGAGGTCCAACGAAGGCCCCATTGGCGGTGTCTGGATGCGTTTCCTCCTCGCGCAATACAGCGTTTCGCGGCCCCATACGGAGCTTCACCCAAGGCCCCAGTGGCGGTGTCCACATGCGTTTCGTGGCCCCATAGGGAGCTCCACCCAAGGCCCCAGTGGCGATGTTCGCATGCGTTCCCCCCGCTCAGTACAACGTTTCTTGGCCCCATAGGGAGCTCCACCGAAGGCCCCAGTGGCGACGTTCGCAGGCGGCCCCGCTCCATTTCGGCACACCCTCACACATTTCGTGGCCCCATATGGAGCGCCACCCAAGGACCCAATGGCTGCGCCCGAATGCGTCCCCGCCCCATTTCGGCACACCCTTTACACGCTTCGTGGCCCCATACAGGGATCCACCGAAGGCGATACCCACAACGGCGATACCCTCAACTGCATATGGTTGGGCTCTTCGCAATGCTTTTGTTGTTTTTGTTTTTTTGTTTTTTGTTTTTTCAAGTTCGGCTTCGAGAGGGAGCCTGATGAGTATTTGGTGTTGTGCTGGAGACCGAGACTGTTGAGTACTCCAAGGGGGGAACATTCCAAGAAGCCTCAAACATGAGTGCGAACACAGTAAGACTCAGATATGAGCTCGTATACAAGACGCACAAATTGGGGCTTCATGGTGCGTGCGGAAGGCTATATCTATACATATATATATATATCTCTCTCTCTATATCTATATATAAGAAATCGAACTCTATACACAGGCGTTTTTGTTCCGACCCTGCGCTGAAGTTTATCTAGGGAAACGAACTCTACACACCGGCGTTTTTTTCCGACCCTGCGCTGAAGTTCGCACAGGAACGCGGATCCTGGTGCATACGGGATCCTGGTGTATACATTTTTCGTTGTTTCCCCGCGAAGACGAGGAACAAGTATACACCAGACCACCCCCACGTCGTCCCCGACCCTCGAAGAAGTTCTGGGATTGAAAAACCGCCCGCCACTGGTAACGTATATGTTTCAGTTTCCGAATGTATGTATACATATAAGTATATTAGAATCGAACCGATCAAATCGACATGGGCCCTGGGAGCAAGAACATCTTCTCCGAGCGGGACGCCGACTCCACGGCCTCCCGCCGCCCGCGCGCGCTCGCCTCCTGTACCGCGCCGCAGGCGGCGTGGAAAATGGGCAACAAAAAGGATAAGGCCGCTTCCCGGCCGCGGGCAGACACCGCAATGCAGCGTGCCCCCCTCCTCTCCCAGGCCAGAAGAACATCCCTAAAGAACATAAGACCCTCCGTCGGCCAAAACAAACAGAACATCCAGGGGTACCCTCCCCAGGATGCACGATAACATCCAACAAACACGAAGAACACTAGGGTACTCTCCCCGAACCTACCTCGATCTGGTACCTCGGTCCGTCTGTAACCAAAAGTCGGCGGCGAGCCGGGGGGAAAGTGAGAAGGGGCGGGCTTTCTCAGAAGGCTCGGAAGTCCCCGGGCTTTCTGAAAAGATTTCTAAACCTTCCCCGAAGACGCACAAAACTTCTCGGAATGCGCGGAGGCTTCTGAGAAGTCCCGTCGTCTTCTGAGAAAAGCTTCTCCTTCTCACTTCCCCCTCGCGCTTGCCGCCGAAAAAGGTGCCGGTACCGCTACGGTAAGGGCATTGGGTAAGGAACCACTGGACAAAGAGTCCAGAGTCTGGAAGCTGGTGAAACTCCAATCGTGGGTTGACCATGGGTATCACCGCCGCCCTCATTGGATTAGAGATCCTCCAGGGTCTGAAGGCTTCTGGGCACATTCCTGAATGAACGCCTCCACCGTATGTACTCTTCCCTCGTTTTGGCCTCTCAAGGCCTCATGGGAGGCCATCGCCGCCACGGCTTGATTCGCCTCAACACCCTGGTCAGAACGCACTCCAGGATAGGTCGCTCTGGCCGCGGGCAGACGCCATGATGCAACCTGTCCTCCTCCTCCACCTTCTCCATCCGGACATCCTCCGATCCGTTAAATCCAATCCTGGCGTTGTTACTCGATTTCGGGCTCTGGGGCCCGTTATCGGGCCCATCGACCATCGAACATGGATCTGGGATATAAAACTGACCCAAGGGAAGGGGTCCAGACCTCTGGGGCCGCGGATGCAACGCGCCATCTTTTCTGAGGAAACCAGAACGTACCGATAGCGCTGCTCCCCAAGCCTCTCCTGGGGCGTTCTGATCAGGATTTCGAAGCGAATCCATCCATGGCGACGAGAGCCTCCCAGGAGGCCCAGAGAGGCCAACATGATGGACATGTAGCGGTGTCTGTACGTTTTCCTCCTCTGATCATCCATCTCCTCCGCCTCAGCCCCCTCCTCCACCTCAGCCTCCCAGCACGACCCGCTCTCAGTGGCGGAACGGGCCCCGCATGCCCTAAACATTCTCCCTGACGCTTTCGTGCACTGCGAGCACGTCGTCCCCGTCCAGGTAGACGTCGTAGCCGCGCTCCGCAAGGTCGGACACCTTGTGGCCGAGCTCGTCGGGGATGCCGCGGGCCTCCCAGCCGAAGCAGCACGGGAAGCGCACGAGCAGCGGCACAAATCTGGGGAGCCTCAGCAGAGCGTCCAGGATCTTGAAGTCGCTCCCCTCTGCGTCCAGGATGACGATGTCGATGTCGCTCGCCGCAGTTTCGGCAGCGGCGAACACCGACGGCATCGACATGCACTTGACCTTCTTCTGCTTCATGTCGGAATGCCTGGAGACGTAGTGCCTGTCGAGAGAGTCCCGCGTCGCTGCTTGCACGCTGGTGTAGAGAGTGACCTCCTTCTTGTCCACCTCGCACGCGGCGGCTGTGATGATCTTCCTGTGCTTCGCAGGTGCATCTATCATGTCCAAGGACCGCCCAAGGCCGGGGATGTGCTTGGAGTTCGGCTCGACGAAGATCATCTGAGGGCTGAGCGCGCCGAGGGCGGCGAAGTCCGCGAGGTCCTCCTTGAGCTCGTGCGCGCCGACCGCCAGCACCGTGGGCCGGCTCGCCTGGCCCGAGCTCCTCGGCTTCAGCCTGGCCAGGGCGTCCACGACGGCGGTCAGCTGCTCGTGTGGACCTGCCTGGAGCTGCTCGCTCCCGGCGCGCCTCTCCCGCGCCAGCAGGATGTCCTCCGGGAGCACGGGCCGGCACCGCTGGCTACGGGCCGCGCAGAACGCGGCCTCGGGCGCCAGAAGATGCCACGCCAGCCCCAGCGGGAGCACCGCCGCCAAGGGCACGCGCAACCACAGCCTGCCCTGGCAGGCCACTCCGACGACCACCAGGATCCAGGAGATCATCCCCACGCACAGCGCCAAGGTGAGCACCGCGCTCTGCTGCTGCAGGCTCAGCTCCAGACTGCCCGGCTGCAGGCGGAGGAATGCGGCGGCGGCGGCCACCGCCACCCCTGCCAGGACGGCGACCACGGTGCCCAGGCAGCCCCTCGCCTTCGCCGCGCCGTTCGCAGCGGCGTTCGCCGGCGGGCGCGCTCGGTCGCGGCGCGGCAACGCAACGAGGAGGGCGAGCCACAGCACCCACCAGGGCGTGGCCTCAAGGAGCTGGGCGGCCGCGTCCAGCACCCCCGTCGCGAGCGGCACTCCGAGGCCGCAGGCCCGCGAGAGGTAGGGGGACACGGTGCCCCCCAGCAACAGCCGCCGCTCGGGCGTGAGCCCGGCCGCACTGCCCACCCTGTCGGCTGCCGCTGCCAGCCAGGCGGTGTCCCTGAGCGGCTCTGCCACGACGGCGGCAGCGTGGTAGGCGTGGGTGTTCAGCAGCCCCGCCCACTGCGAGGCCACGCCAGCCCAATAGTCCGGGCTGTGCCCGTTCTCGAGGAGCTCTGCCGCGAGCCGGAAGGACCCGTCAGAGAGCCCCTGCAGCAGCTCCTGGCCCAGACCTCCGACGTCGCGTCTCTTCCAGGGGGGCCCCAGAGCTCTCGACCCCATCCCTGGGGTCACCGCAGATCGTCCTTCGATGCTCCTGGAGCCCGAAAGCGGCGGCCCCCGCACGCGAACCCCCCTCACCCGTCGTCTTCTTCTTCTTCTTCTTCTTCTTCCCCTCCTCCTTCTCCTCCTCCTCCTCCTCATTCTCATCGTCCTTCTCCATCGCATTCCCTTATGTATAACTCCTCCCTGTCGCGCCCCCAGGGGTGTCGGTAAGGCTGGCCCGGCGTCTCACCTGAGTCGTCCCCACCGTAGCTTGAAATGTGCAACAACTTCACGGATGGAGGGCGGGTCGTTTTCAAAATGTGGGTCTCGTTTCAGCGCCGCACACATTCGTTTCAAAACTTTGCAACCGTTTTAACGATGGAGGGCGGGTGCACATTCGAGCTAGAAATTTGCAGCGCTTCTATGGATGGAGAGCGATTCCAATTCAAAATGCGGCTCTCGCCGTAGCACCGCGCACATTCGCCTTGGACAATCGCAACAAGTTTTAATTATCCGCACGGTTGGAGCCCCAGAAGTGGTGTCAGGACGCAACAGTCAGGACGCAAGAGTCATGTGTGTTCGCGGCGTTGAAGTCCTAGGAGTGGTGTTTTGGCACGATTCAAGATTGTCAGGACGCAACAGTCACTTGAATTCGAGGCGCAGAAATCCAAGGAATTGCGTTTTTGTGCGATTTAGGATTGTCAGGACGCAGCAGTCACGTTGATTCGCGGCGCAGAAGTCCCAGGAATAATGTTTTGGCACGCTTGCAGATTCACAGACGCTTGTCTTAAAAAAGGGCACTTGCCGACACGAGCACAAATTCTTGCAGGGGCCTGTGACGAGGGAACTTGGAGGGACGGTTTAATGCAACATCGTTGATGCATTTTGGGCTTACACTGGCCCTACTCCTCCTCCTCCTCCTCCTCCTCCTCATCATCATCAAACCGACCCCTGGACCTTTCCTGGAGCGCGTTCCGACCAGGAGTTCCAGGCGTACTCGGCCGTGGCGACGAGGGCTCCTTGCCACCCAAGAGGCACAAGAAAGGCCAAACGTGCATAAAGCCTGTGCGAACCTGGATGTCTGAAGGCTTGGGTCTCCGCGGCAAGAACCTTCTGAGAATCGGTCCCCAGGCCCCTCCCTCCCAGGCGCCATGCCGACACTTCTTCCTGAGCCGACGCTGGAACCATCCGAAAACCTCCCACACAACGACGATGGAGGTCTCGCGGAGGAGCTGGGTTTTTTTTCGGGTTGAAAGGGTTGTTTTTCGGTATTCAGCTCCAACCCAAAACAAAAAAACCGGCCTCCACACGAAACAAAACCCTCCGCGTTTTTTTTTTCGGTTGGCCGGTTTTTTTTTCGAGTTGGGGGGGTATTTTTTCGGGTTGGGTTTTTCTGCGGGGTGCGAGGGTATTTTCTCGGGTTGGGTGGCCCGAGTTGGGTATTCGAGTCCTCGGGTTTCCGAATGTTCAGGCATTCGGGCTTCCGGCTGTTGGGGCCTTCGGGGTCCAAGGCCAAGACCTGCCAATCTAGCGGGATCCACCCACGCCACTTAGGCTGGCTCAGCGACGCGGAGCCGCTCGCCCAGCTACCAAACCTCATCACGGGGGCTGGAGTCTTCCCGGCCGACGAGCAGGAGACGTTGACGCCCCAGCACATCAGGCCAGTTGGAGGCCGCCGACCCACCGGGCAGTTCAAGAGCCTGCACTGAGCGCGGGGCAGGCGCAGCAAAGGGCAGCTCCGCGTCCGGCTGTTGGGGCATTCGGGCTTCCGTTTCGGGCGTGCGGTTAGCTGGACTTCGGGTGTTCGGGTTTCTGCGGGTTGTGTGGCTCGAGTTGGGTATTCGAGTTTTCGTGTTTCCGAATGTTCAGGCATTCGGGCCTTCGGCTGCTGGGGCCTTCCGGGTCCAAGGTTTCCGGGTTTTGCTGCTTTCGGCCCTCGGGCATTTCGGCGCGGTTACCTGGACTTCGGATGTTCGGGTTCGTATTTCGGTGTTCGGGCTCGGATGTGCGGGTCACGTTGTTCGTGTTTGGGTATTGCGATTCGGAGTTGGGGCTCGGGTTTGGGCGTTCCGTTTCGGGCGTTCGGTTGATTCCGTTCGAGTCAGAACTGGGGGGGAGGGTTCGGCTTCAGGTGTCAGGGTCAGCGTTACAGGGTTCGGGTTCGTGTGCCACCTGGTACATGCGTCATGATGTGCACATGAGTCCTACTTTAATGTTCCGCCCGCTCGACCCGCCGCCCGCCCGACCCACTCGCCCATTAGTGTCCGCTTGCTCGACCCGCAGCCCGACCGTGATGGTTCCACGCGTGCCACCTGGTACATGCGTCATACTTGGCATCTGCGCCATACTTTAATGTCCCGCCCGCCCGACCCGCCACCCGCCCGCCCGCGATGGTCCCGCCCGCAGCCTGACCCGCCCGCCCGTTAGGGTCCCGCCTGCCCGACCCGCTTTTCGCCCGGGAGGGTTTATACGCGTTGTACTTTGACGTCCCGCCCGCCTGACCCGCCGCTCGCCCGCCGCACGATCCGCCCGGCCGTCAGGGCTCCCGCCTGCGTTGCCCGCCGCCCGCCCGTCAGGCTTCCACGCGTGCAACTTGGTACACGCGTCCTACTTTAATGTCCCGCCCGTTCGAGTCCGCCCGCGAGGGCCCCGCCCGCCGCCCGACCCGCTCGGCCGTTAGGGTCTCGCCCGCACGACCCGCCTTTTGCCCGTTAGGGTTCCACGCGTGCCACCTCCTGCACGTGCATAATGTGCACATGCGTCATACTTTAATGTCCCGCCCGCCCGACCCGCCGCCCGTTCGCCGCCCGAGCCGCCCGCCCGTCAGGGTTCCCGCCTGCCAGAACCGCCGCACGTCCGTCTGGGTTCCACGCGTGCCACTTGGTACATGCGTCATAATGTGTAAATGCGTCATACTTTAATGTACCGCCCGCCCGACCCGGCCCGTCAGAGACCCGCCCGGCGCCCGACCCGCCCGGCCGTTAGGGTCCCGCCCGCACGACCCGCCGCCTGCCCGTCAGGGTTCCACGCGTGCCACCTGGTACACGCGTCATGATGTGCACATGCGTCCTACTTTAATGTCCCGCCCGCTCGACCCGCCGCCCGCCCGACCCACTCGCCCATTAGTGTCCGCTTGCTCGACCCGCAGCCCGACCGTGATGGTTCCACGCGTGCCACCTGGTACATGCGTCATACTTGGCATCTGCGCCATACTTTCATGTCCCGTCCGCCCGACCCGCAACCCGCCCGCCCGTGATGGTCCCGCCCGCAGCCTAACCCGCCCGCCCGTTAGGGTCCCGCCTGCCCGACCCGCTTTTCGCCCGGGAGGGTTCCATGCGTGCCACCTGGTACATGCGTCATGAGGTGTATATGCGTTGTACTTTAACGTCCCGCCCGCCTGACCCGCCGCTCGCCCGCCGCACGATCCGCCCGCCCGTCAAGGCTCCCGCCTGCGTTACCCGCCACCCGCCCGTCAGGGTTCCACGCGTGCAACTTGGTACATGCGCCATACTGTGTACATGCGTCCTACTTTAATGTCCCGCCCGTCCGAGTCCGCCCGCGAGGGCCCCGGCCGCCGCCCGACCCGCTCGGCCGTTTGTGTCTCGCCCGCGCGACCCGCCGCCAGCCCGTCAGGGTTCCACGCGCGCCACCTGGTACATGCGTCAAACTGCGCACATGCGTCCTACTTGCATGTCCCGCCCGCCGGACCCGCCGCCTGCCTTGCCGCCCGCCCATTACAGTCTCGCCCGCTCAACCCGCCGCCCACCCATTATGGTTCCACGCGTGCCACCTGGTATACGCGTCATACTTTGCATCTGCGCCATACTTTCAATGTCCCGCCTGCCCGACCCGCTCGCCCGCCCGCCCCGTTCGGGCCCCGCCAGCCGCCTGCCGCGCCCGCCCGTTAAAGCCCCGCCTGCCCGATCCGTTTTTCGCCCGTTCGGGTTCCACGCATGTCACATGGTACATGCGTTATCAGGTGCATATGCATTATACTTGAATGTCCCGCCCGCCCGACCCGCCGCCCGCCCGCCGCCCGACCCGCCCGCCCGTGAGGGCCCAGCCCCGACATCCGCCCTTGGAATTCCCAAGCAGCTCTCGGAGCCATCCTCGATCTTGATTTCGCGCCGTGGGTTCATTCCTGTGCTCCCTGGGACCGACATGTGCCCCCTTCGCCCCCTCGCCCACTCCCCAGGGGAATGTTCAACCTTGAACGGTTTCCCAGAGGAGTGATCAATCTTGAACGGCTCCGCCAGCGCTATTGTTGCCTTGGAGACGAGAGGCGGAGGGAGTGGGCGACCCACCGCACCCCATGTCGACTAGACGCGAAACCTACCGTGTCCATCCCACCGACCCTGTAGCGCGTGGGTGGTTTTGGGGAGTTTCCTCTTCCACCCCCCTTCTCCCGCTTCGGGGAGGGGTTGACCCCTCTTCCCTGCCCCTTCCCCTGGACCTGGGCGGGGCGCCCCGCGAGGTGTCAGAGTGCCCCTTTTCGCCCAAGACGGCTCCAAGAGAGCCGCAGATAGCCGAAGATGACGTCGAGTATTGTTCTCGATAGTCGGAGATGCTCCAAGATGGCTCCAAAGATGCTCTCACAGGCCCGGGTGAGTCGTGCGTCCGATCTCCAGAGAGGAACCAGAACTCATGTTGAGGTTCATGCCGGGTTCACATTTCGGACCTGAAGGACCGAGGCTCTGTGGGTCTCATCGGGGACTTTCCTCTCCCGTTAGGGTTCCACGCGTGCCACCTCCTACATGTGCATAATGTGCACATGCGTCATACTTCAATGTCCTGCCCGCCCGACCCGCCGCCCGTTCGCCGCCCGAGACGCCCGCCCGTCAGGGTTCCCGCCTGCCAGAACCGCCGCACGTCCGTCTGGGTTCCACGCGTGCCACTTGGTACATGCGTCATAATGTGTAAATGCGTCATACTTTAATGTACCGCCCGCCCGACCCCGCCCGTCAGAGACCCGCCCGGCGCCCGACCCGCCCGGCCGTTAGGGTCCCGCCCGCACGGCCCGCCGCCTGCCCGTCAGGGTTCCACGCGTGCCACCTGGTACATGCGTCATGATGTGCACATGCGTCCTACTTTAATGTCCCGCCCGCTCGACCCGCCGCCCGTCCGACCCACTCGCCCATTAGTGTCCGCTTGCTCGACCCGCAGCCCGACCGTGATGGTTCCACGCGTGCGACCTGGTACATGCGTCATACTTGGCATCTGCGCCATACTTTCATGTCCCGCCCGCCCGACCCGCCACCCGCCCGCCCGTGATGGTCCCGCCCGCAGCCTGACCCGCCCGCCCGTTAGGGTCCCGCCTGCCCGACCCGCTTTTCGCCCGGGAGGGTTCCATGCGTGCCACTTGGTACATGCGTCATCAGGTGTATACGCGTTGTACTTTAACGTCCCGCCCGCCTGACTCGCCGCTCGCCCGCCGCGCGATCCGCCCGCCCGTCAGGGTTCCCGCGTGCGTTACCCGCCACCCGCCCGTGAGGGTTCCACGCGCGCAACTCGGTACATGCGCCATACTGTGTACATGCGTCCTACTTTAATGTCCCGCCCGTCCGAGTCCGCCCGCGAGGGCCCGCCGCCCGACCCGCTCGGCCGTTAGGGTCTCGCCCGCACGATCCGCCGCCAGCCCGTCAGGGTTCCACGCGCGCCACCTGGTACATGCGTCAAACTGCGCACATGCGTCTTGCTTGCATGTCGCCCGCTCAATCCGCCGCCCGCCCATTATGGTTCCACGCGTGCCACCTGGCACACGCGTCATACTTTGCATCTGCGCCATACTTTCAATGTCCCGCCCGCCCGACCCGCTCGCCCGCCCGCCCCGTTCGGGCCCCGCCAGCCGCCTGCCGCGCCCGCCCGTTAAAGCCCCGCCTGCCCGATCCGTTTTTCGTCCGTTCGGGTTCCACGCATGTCACATGGTACATGCGTTATCAGGTGCATATACGTTATACTTGAATGTCCCGCCCGCTTGGCCCGCCGCCCGCCCGCCGCCCGACCCGCCCGCCCGTGAGGACCCAGCCCCGACATCCGCCCTTGGAATTCCCAAGCAGCTCTCGGAGCCATCCTCGATCTTGATTTCGCGCCGTGGGTTCATTCCTGTGCTCCCGGGGACCGACATGTGCCCGCTTCGCCCCCTCCCCCTTCACCCCATGTTCCTCCTCCTCCTCTTCCTCCTCCTGTTCCTCCTCCTCCTCCCCCTCCCCCTCGTCCTCCGCCTCCTCCTTCTCCTCCTCCTCCTCCTCCTCCTCCTCCTCCTCCTCCTCCTCCTCCTCCATCTCCTCCTCAAAGGTTCGTTGGTTTGGCGTGGCTGGGTTCCTGGGTCCCTCAGGTCCCGGTACCCTGAGTTCTTGCATTTGATGTTCCTGGGTTCCTTGGCTTTTGGGCTCCTGGGTTCCTTGAATCTCGTGTCCCTAAGTGTGTGGGTTCCTGGGATCCTGCAATCCTCGGTTCCTGCTTTCTTGGGTTCCTGGGTGGCTATGTTCCCGATGTCCAGAGTTGCCGGGTTCGTGGCTTCCTGGGTTCTTGGGTTCTTCGGTTCCTCACTTCCTTGGTTCCTGATGTTCTGGGTCCTGCTTTTTTTGGTTTCTGCGATCCCTGGTTCCTGCGTTCTTGGGTTCTGAGGTTATCGTGGGTTCCTGAGTTCAAGGGTTCCTGGGTTCTTGGGTTCCTGGGTTTTTTGGTTCCTGTGTTCCTGGGTTCCTGGGTTCTTGGGTTCCCCAGTTCCTGGGTTCGTGGGTTCCTGGGTTCCTGCGCTCTTGGGTTCCTGGGTTCCTGGGCTTTTGGGTTCTTGGGTTTGGACTTCCGGACTTTCTGGGTTCTTGGTTTCCCTGGAATCCTGAGTTCCTGGGTTCTTGGGTTCCTGGATCTTTGTTTTCTGGGCTCCTGGGTGCTTGGGTTTGCGAGTTCCTGGATTCCTCGGTTCTTGGGTTCCTGAGTCCTGAGTTCCTGGGATCTTGGGTCCCTGGATTCCTGGGTTCTTGGGTTTTTGGGTCTGGGGTTCCTGCGTTCCTCAGTTCCTGAGTTCCTTGGTTCTTCGATTCCTGGGTTCCTGCGTTCCGAGGTCCTTGGGTTTGGGTTCCCTGTTCCTGTGTTCCTGAGTCCCTGGGTTCTTGGGTTCATTGGTTCCTGGGTGCCTGGCTTCCTGGGTTCTTGGGTTCCTGGGTTTGTGGGTTCCTGAGGTCCTGGGTTCTTAGGTTCCGGGGTTCCTGGATTCCTGGTTTCCTGAGTTCTCGAGTTCTTGGGTCCCTGAGTTCCTGCTCTCCTGGGTTCCTGGGTTTCTTAGCTTCCTGGGTTCCGGAGTTCCTGGGTTCGTGTGTTCCTGGGTTCCTGAGTCCTTAGGTTCCTGGGTTCCTGGCTTCCTGAGTCCTTAGGTTCCTGGGTTCCTGGCTTCCTGAGATCTTGGGTTCTTGGGTTCCTGACTTCCTGCTCTCCTGGGTTCCTGGGTTCTTCGGTTCCTCGATTCCTGAATTCTGGAGTTCCTGGGTTCCTGGGCTTCCTGGGTTCCTGGGCTCCCAGGTTCTTGGGTTCTTGAGTTTGGATTCCTGGGTTCTCGGGTTCCTAGGTTCCTGAGTTCCTGCGGTCTTGGGTTCCTGGGTTCTTGAATTCCTGGGTCCTTCGGTGCTTGAGTTTGGGGATCCTGAGATTCTGCGTTCTTGGGCTCCTGGGTTCCTGAGTTCTTGGGTTCCTTGATCCCTGGGTTCCTGTATTCTTGGGTTTGGGTTCCTGAATTCCTCGATCCTTGGGTTCCTGCGTTCCTGAGTCTCTGGGTTCTTGGGTTTCTCGGTTCCTGGGTTCCTGCGTTCCCGGGTTCTTGGGTTCCTGATTCCTGAGTTCCTGGGTTCCTGATTTCCTGGGTTTCTGAATTCTTACGCTTAAATCCAAGAATCCAAGAATCCAGGACCTGCGTCCATCGGTTCCTGGGATCCTGGTTTCCTGGGCTCTTGGGTTTCATGCTCACCTGGGCGACCCGAAAGGGGGTCCAGCTGCAAGGGGGTGGTGCAATAGATTTGGGGCAATTGTATTGCAAACGATTTGCGCTGGAGAATTGTATTGCGTTGTGTTGCAACTAATGTATTACACGCCAACATGCTCCAAAATGATATCCAAAAGAGCTCAACACCCTGACCACCCTCCTCTCCTTGCCCACTGTGGTTCACTTTGGACTGCAGCGGCAACGGCAACTGCGACGGCGACGGCGCCGGCGACGGCGACGGCAACGGCAACGGCGACGGCGACGGCGAACGACAACGACGACGACGACGACGACGAGGCACTACGAGAGCTCCTCCCCTGAATCCTCCAATTTCCGCAGCCCAACTCGAAAAAAAACCACTACAACCCGGAAAAAGACCCAACCCCCCAAAAAACCCTCTCAACCCGAAAAAAAACCCTCCCAACCCATTAAAAAACTCGCCATCCGGTTTTTTTTCGTTTTTTTTTTTTTCGGGTTGGGGCCTCCGCAGCGCGCCAACCCGAAAAAAAAACCCTTTCAACCCGAAACAAAAACGCAGCTCCTCGCGGAGGCCTTTGGAAGCGCCCCGAGGTCTCCCAGAGGTCCCTGGGTGGCGGCGCACAGAAGGGGGTAACCAGAGGGAAGGGGGAAAAGCTTCTTAGAACGAGGCTGCTTCTCAGAAGGCGCCGGCCCTAAATCTATAGACATGGCCAGCGCCTTCTAAGAAGCAGGGGTGCTTCTAAGAAGCCTTCCCCGCTCCCCTACCACCCTCTGCGCGTGGCTGACCTGGATCCCGCTGGAGTTCCCTGCGGGGGCCTCCAGTGCAGAGGCCTCTGGAAGTCCCCGCGGTCTCTGGAGGACTCTGGAGGTCCCGCCGAGATCCAGAGATCCCCAGAGGCCTGCAGAGACCTCTAGCGGCCCCTCTGGCGGCCCCTGGGGCAACAATAACAAAAACGTAAGATTTGGACCCGGCCGATCCGAGCGTCCAAGCCACCAAAACGTTCACCGAGGGCCAAGACCGTCCAACAAGCTTCAAACTCGGCATGGAGGTCGCAGGAAGAATGTGTACTACCAGACATCATGTATCCCGAGTGTGTGAGTGTGTATATATATACACATGTGTATGTATGCTCATACATGTATTTACTGTTGTGCACACATGTATATCTGTACACATGCATACATTGTTGTTTTGCAAGTCTGGTATTAGTAAGTGGTTGCGGTGAATGGTGGTGTTTGCTGTTTAAGGCCTCTTCTGCTTGTGCTGTTTCTGCTGTTGTGACTGCGCAGAATACACAGAATCGGAAACTCGAAATCGAATCGGCGACAAACCAGACTGGGGGAAAGAAGAAAACTGCGCATCGGATCAGACCAAAACCGGAAACCTAACAACCCTTCGGACCGGAACCATAATCGAATGCGCTGCGCCAGGAACGAGGTCGAAATCAAAACCAGCCATTCGCACCAACTGGAGCCATCTCGTACGGTGTGGAGGTCTGAGTCCTGTCCGATCTGCGCCGCGCGGTCCACGGACGGAAGGCCCTCCATGGCGCCGTCCCCGCCCGCGGAACGCGGGGGGGCCTCACTCGCTGCTCGCGGCGTGTTGCGCGCAAAGCCCTTGCGCGCGCGTGGGGGGGCCGCGGCGGTCCTCGAGCCAAGCTGGCTGCAGGGAGGGGAGGCACGAGGTCCTCCCGCTTATCTGTTTTTCCCCTTCTTCAGCCTCGTCCTCCTCCTCGTCCCTCCCTCCCCCTCCTCCTCCTCCTCCTTTTCCTGTTTCTCCCTCCCCTGTTTCTCCTCTTCCCTCCTCCTCCCTGTCCTCCTCCTGCTCCTCCTCCTGCTGGCCGTCAGGCCAGGGTATTTTGTAAATTCCCTGCCACCGCGGCCAAGCGGTACAGCCTGGGTGCCGTGTAGCACCTCCCGAATGAGATGTACTGCCGATGATCCCTGTGGGCTGAGGCACGTCCCCTCCCCTCCCCCCACCCTTCCCCTCCTGGGGGCGAGCGCTGTCACGGCGTGAGCCAGGACGACCCTCCGCCCTCTTCCCTTCGGACCCCCTGTGAAAGGGAAGGCGGCACGGCCCCAGGGTTGAAAAGCCCAGGGGTGGACGATGTGCGCACCATAGGCCGGAGAGTGGCCTTCCCACCCCCGCGCTTCCAACCCCTTCCGGGTCCTCGCAGCCAGGTTTGAGCCCTGGTTGTTGGGTCCTTCGCCTCCTCCACGGGGCACCTCCAGGTTGATGTTGGCGACAGTGATCCGTCCGCCCCCGTTGCCCGTTCCTATCCCCCACTTCGGGGGTGATGGAAGGGCAACGTGAGGTGCTGAGGTGCTGCTGGGAAGGCGCGCCTGGTCTCAGCAACACCTCAGTACGGGGTCCATTTTCGTTGATCTCTGAGGTGTACCGCCGATGACGTTACGGAGGCGGGGCCCGCGGCATACGGCCTTCAACCACCTTGGTCGGAACGCTCATTGCCGCAGGCGTAAGGGCGGAAGCGACGCGGGTCCTCGCAGCCAGGTTTGAGCCCTGGTGGTTGTGTCCTTCGCCTCATCCCCGTGGCAGAAGCGACGCGGGGTGCATTTTTTTTTTGTGTGTCTGTCTTTCCCAATGGTTCGCTGCCCGATCTGACGCAGTGCGTCATGGCGCTGTGCGCCTGTGGTGCGTGTTGGCACTAAACTGGTGCTGTGCAACCCCTTCGAAACCCTCCGTGGCCTCCCCCCAGACCCCATTACGGGAAGGCGGCACGGCCCCTGTATAGAAAAACCCGGGGTGGACGATATGCGCGCCCTTCGGCGGAGAGGGACCTGGGTCCTCGTGTAAGGGTGGAGTCCAGCTTTCGTTTCGTTGTGGTGAAGTCACCAATTTTCCTCCAGGAGCCGTCATCATCATCATCATCATCATCATCATCATCATCATCATCATCATCATCATCATCATCATCATCATCATCATCATCATCATCATCATCATCATCATCATCATCATCATCATCATCATCATCATCATCATCATCATCATCATCATCATCATCATCATCATCATCATCATCATCATCATCATCATCATCATCATCGTTATCGTCATCGTCATCGTCATCATCATCATCATCAACATCATCATAATCATCCTGCTCCTCCTAGTCCTGCTCATTCTTCTCCCTCCTCTTTTTTTCTTCCTACTCCCCTTCCTCCTCCTACTTCTCCTCCCCCGTCTTCTTTCCCTTTATCTGTTTCTTTCCTTCTCCTCCTCCTTCTCTTCCTCCCTTTCCTCCTCCGCCCCCTTTTTTCCTCCTCCTCCCCTCCTCCTCTTTCTCCTTCCTCCTCCTCCTCCTCCTCCTCCTCCTTCTTCTCTTCCCTATCCTCCTCTGTCCTCCGTTTTCTCCTCCTCTTTTTAGTTCCTCCTCCTCCTCTTCCTCCTCCTCCTCATCACATTCGTCTGGCTGTAGTGTCTCCTTCTTCTTCTTCTTCTTCTTCATCTTCGCATTATTCATCGTCCCCACGTCCAAACGAAACAAACGCCTAGTCAGTCAAACAAATGCGGAGTGCCACCCGTGTTCCACATTGGCTTGCGGCCTCTGAACAAATTCTGACGTGTGCCCAGGTGCAAGGGGAATCGCTGCTAGCACATCGTATGGGCCATTGCAAACACGCTGGGTCCAACATGTTTCCATCTCTTGCGGAGGCGTTCTCGTTTGACTTCCGCCAGCCGTCCGTCGGGGAAGAGGCGCCGACCTCCTGGGTCTTCTTCTGGAAAGCGAAGTATGGTAGCAGACCCACATCGCATTCGGAACCATCCTGACGTGTAGCCGACAAATGCGTTGCTATGGTGTCTTGTTTTGCCAAGTCGTATGTTTACGTTTCATATCACCCCCCCAACCTCCATATAAATAATATAGCACCCACCAAGCAAAAGACTGGCAACCAGAAGTTTTCCAGATGGGCTTGGAATGTTAGAGCCAACTCTGATGTGCGCCCTCTGTAAGGGAAGCCTCTGCTAGCATATCACATGGGCCGTGCCAGAAACCATGGATCCAATATGCTGCCGTCTTTGGGGGGGATATTTCTATTCCCGACAAATTCCGCCAACTTCCGTCGACGGAAACCTCCTCGTTTGACTTCCGCCGGCCTCCCGCTAGGGAAGAGATGTGAAAAGATGCCAACTTCCTGATTCCTCGAAGGCGGGCCCCTTCCCGGAACGTGGCGTATGAGCGGCGAGAACCAACGGGCCTTACACGAAACGATATAACGATTTTGCGCGCGCGTCGGCTTACGCGGGCCGCCAGCGTGGCGCACCGCGTGGAGGAAAAAGGCTTTTACGCGCGGCCTTGCGCGGGAAGCTTGCGCGCGAATGTCCGCGCAATTGGATGCGCTTCTTGCGTCGCCCGTGTGGTAGCGGACCCGCGTGGCCTTCTTAATCACCCTGACGTGTAACCGACGAACGCGCCGCCGACGCCGCTGCCGGCGCTGACGCCCTCCGAGCACTTCCAGGGGCCGCGGCCGCGCACCGGCGGAATGAGAGGCCAACCGGATGCCACTTGGAGAGCCATGGGGGAGCCCTTTCGGGTCTCTCTGGGCCTCCGGGAAAGTCACTGGGAGGCCAGGTGACATCCAGAAGCCTCGATCCTCGAAGGCCGGGCCTTTTCGATGGGGCGTGCCATGTGGTAGCAGACCCGCACAGCCCTGTTAAAACCGCTTATCTACTTCAGCTTGAAATTCACCAGCTCGTGCTGCAGATGATGATAGGTGTCCTCAGTGTCGCCCAGGGGCCTCGGTCAACGTAAAGTTTTGTTGAAGCTCTCAAGCCCGGGCCTCAACATCCACTAAACGTGGGTTCCCAGGAATCATTCAGGAGTCATGGCTCGCCTGGCTGATGTCCACAGTCCACGGCGCGCGCGTACACCGCCGCCTGCGTGCGCAAGAGGGACACGAGGGTTCCCTTCGCCCGGTCAAGCGCAAACTCCACCCTTGCGAGCGAGGCAGGCGCGATGCCGGCAGGGTGAACTTGAGCCAAATCTCGCTGCAATGGGACAACAAGGAGGGCGGCCAATGTCGGGGATGATGATGAGTGTCGACGGCGGGCCCTCGTCAGCGCTCCGAAGGCTTCATGATGACGTGATGCGGGGCTCGGGACTTCGCGGGACCTCTGTGCAATGGTGCGGGATTTTGAACACCATTGTTTTTTACGTCTGGATTTTGCTGTATATCAATAGCTGGGGGCGATCCTGGAATCCCGCGACTCGGTCCTCCGTTCGGATTGCGGGGGGGGGATGCTCGGACTGCTTTGAGGTCTCTCAAGAAAGCGGATTCTCTTTGCGCGCGCGGGCGCGGTGCCCTGCTCGGGCCCCACAGACCACGTCAAAATTCAAAGCTGAGCAAAACACGGCTGTAGCCACCCTGGCGTGCAGCCGGCAAAAACGCCCCCGACGCCGCCGCCGGCGCAGATGCCCTCCGAACGCCTCTGGGGGCCGCCGCTGCGCACTGCGGAGGCGAGAGGCCAGCCTGGGGAGGCCCGCGCGGGTCTCTGTAGGCGTCCAGGGGGTCACTGGGGCAGCAACTAAACTCGGCCAGGAAAAACCTGGTCAATCTAAGCTCGGCCATCTGAACTCGGCCAGGCTGAGCTCGGCCTGCTGACATCAGCCAGGCTGAACTCGATCAGCCTGAATTCAGCCCGGGCCAGGCTCAGGCTGGCCGAGTTCAGCCTGGCCGAGTTCAGCCTGGCCGATTTTCGCCTGGCCGAGACTTTCCCTCGTCCCTGGGAGGCCAGAAGCCATCCAGAATTGGTACTCGACGACGACGACGAAGACGTCTCAAAGAGCGCCCCGTAAACCTCGATCTCCGACGACCATGGCGACCTCCAAACAATACCGAAGCCATTCCGAACCACGCCAAAAAACTTGCAAACATACCTGAACCATCCACACACCTCGATTCTCGATTCTCGATCCTCGATCCTCGGCGACGGCGACGCCGACGACGCGGCGGCGCCGTCGGAACGCCCAATGTCGTTGTCGGAACCCACTTTCTGAGAAGGCCTTCTCGTTCTCACTTCCCCCCCTTGCTCTCCGCCGACTAACTGGGGCCAACGCAAACCTGGGCCAACCAATGCCACGGATCGAACACTGGAGGTCCACGAAGTCGCTCCGTAATCCGCGTCCAACGGAGGGGAGGGCATGGGAGGTCGGCCTCACGTTGCTCGCACAGCCTGGGTCAACCAGGTAAGGTAAGATATACATATGCGAGCATTCACGTCGGTCGGAAGAAATTGGTAGAAACATGAAGTAGGAAGCCGGATACAATAGATTGGGTCCAGTCCAGTCCAGCCCATCCCAGAGAGTAACACAACACAGCAAAGGCGTATCGATTCTCGAAGTAGGAAGGCGCTATGAGCAGACTGGGATTTGGCAGTCCAGAAAAATACGACCGACGTGTGATTAAGCTTTCGGAGGTCTGCGCGGATCTCTTGGATCGGTGCTGGACTCCCTTCCCTGGCGCGCGGAGCGCACCAGGGACGACGCCGGATGCTCAGCCAGGAGGGTCCACCACCGACCCAAGAAATCCGCGAGGACATGCCTAAGGTTGTGCCCTAGCAAGCTGTTGCTCTTCGACCAGAAGATCTCGCAGGTGATTCGCAGACGCCTTTGAGTTGAAGACTGACTGAACACCTCTCAGCAACATGCAGCTCAATGGAAGCTGCCAGGTACATTTCACGTGCGCACGGCACCACATTCTGAGTGGATCTCAACGGTGCAGCTAATCGACGTCCAAAACAGCCCAATTTGTTCGGCGAGACGCACGTCGGCTGCGGAGTGCACCGGCACTCGAATGCCATATGTATAGTAAACCAATACAAATTTCCTCAACCAACTTTTCGGCAGACGCCCGGAATGCGTACGGAAAAAAATATGCACGATGCATAACAAGAAATATTGCCAACAAACTGACAGCGGCCGCTGTTGGGCAGGCGGCTTCCTGTCTCAAGTGGACAGCGTCCGCGATGACACCGACGGAAAGTCTGGCTCAAAATGAACATAGAAATTCTGGCGAGCTTCGTACCCCTTCCCTCCGTACCCATTTCGATCGTATCCATTGTCTGCAGGGCGTTCTCGCAATGCCCGGTCCACCTGCTCCCCAATCCTTGATCCCTGGCCATCGCTCGGACGTCCATTCCCCGAGCATCTTTTGGTTCCGTGCCTGTTTTTTTGGCCCGATGATCCAGGATGCTCCTCGATGGTCCTCGCCGAGAACAGATGCACCCGTCCGAGCGGTGCCACCATCCTCGGCGACGGCGCTGACGCCGACGACGCGGCGGCGTTGGCAACTCGCTGCGACGGCGGCCGCCCGCGACGCCCGCGCGCGCACCGGGCTTCGGCAGGGGGAGTCCAGCACGTGGACGAAGCCGTACCTCACGGTGACCTCCGCGGTGCGCCCTGCACCTCCTGGCCTTCCGCCTCCCTTCCTTCGGGGGCGTCCAAGAAGGGGGGGCGCAGATCATGGCCGGCGGCACGTGCGCGGCACAGGGGTTGGCCGGGGACGCATTGAAAAAAGAAGAGGCGCCATGACATCCGGGGAACTATCATGGCCCCTGCCATGGTATCCACCCTCCCAGAAATATCAGCCCCCTCCTTGCCGACCCCGACTCCTCCTCCATGAACAACAGCGCCTTTTAGGTACCGGGCCACATTGGATTGGATCGTCAGAATATCGGAACCGAAAATGATCGGGCTGGCCGAGATCGATCTCGAACCGGATCGGTCGGTTTGAGATGAGCCCTGACTTAGGTGCTGATGGTGTCGGGATCGGTCCGGATGATAATCACATGTGTGATGGCGGTGGTAGTAGCCTTGTTAGGATGCGGTGGGGGCATTGGACAAAGAACCATTGGATCAAGAATCCAGGGTCTGGGAGCCGGTGTAACTCCAATCGTGGACGGGCCATGTATATCACCGCCGCCCTCATCAGATATGGAATCCGACAGGGTCTGCAGCCTCTGGGGCACATTTGACGAACGCCCCCTCCGTAACGTTGAAGATGGAAGAGGATGAGCAAGAACATCGACCTACACATAAACTGTCGGAGGTCCGCGCGGATTTCTTGGATCGGCGCTGGAGGCGCCACCAGAAGGGTTCATCGCCGATCTAAGAGATCCGCGCGGGTACGTACTCGAATGCTTATGTTCATGCAGCTTCTTCGTACTGGAGGTAAAGTAGGAGGTGGACGAGAGTAGGAGGAGGATGAGGAGGAAGAAGAGGAGAAAGAGGCAAAAGAGGAGGATGAGGAGAATAGCCATGGGGGTGGGGGGGGGCGAGAATGGCGACCTTCCTGTCGTCGCCCATCTGGCACTGCCCGTCGTCCTCCTGCTCCTCATCCTGCGTGGCGGGGCTCACAAAACACTGCAGCGCTACTGCGGCGTCCACCGCCACCTCCCCCTTCCTCATTCACCTCGTTTTTCCTCCTTGCTCCGCCCCTCCCCATCCTCCCTCTTCCCGTTCCTCCTCCTCCTTCGATTCCTGAACATTCTGCTTCCTCCTCCACCTGAACCTTATCCCCCCCTCTTCCTTCTACTACTTCTCTTCAACATTCTTCATCCTCCAACTACTTATCCTCCGTCCTCTTCACCCCCTGTTCCACCTTCCCCTTCCTCCTCATCATCCCTCCCCACCCTCTTCCACCTTCTTCCCATCCCTCTCCTCTTCCTCCTCCTGCTCCCTCCTCCTCCTCCTCCTCCTCCTCCTCCTCCTCCTCCACGCGCAACCAATGAGCCGAGGGCAAGTGAGGTAGTGGGAAAACAAATCTGGACAGCGGGAGCATCCGAAAAGGGAATTAATTGGCTGGTGCCTCGACCTTGAGTCTGTGACATGTCCACTATGGTTGTGATATGGGCCCAAGCCCGCGCTCGCTTCGAATTGATGAAGATCGCCTCCAGCTCCGGCCAACTCTGTTGGAACTCGCGGATCTCTGGCGCAACTAGTTCACCGACCCACTTTCGAGACCGTCTCCTCACGAGGCTTGGCATCGAATCGGGATAAGAAGAGATGGCGGATGAGGAGAGGTGCAGACTCTGGAGAGGCGCCCGGCGCTGCTCGGCAACGACAGCAACAATGCCTCCTCGGATCGCAGCCGGAAGTGCCGCGCACAGGCGCGATCGCGACAGCTTATGCCACGACGTGCCACCTACTGCTGCGGCCCACCTCTTGCGCGATGGCCTGCGGCCCCTTCCAAAATGGACCGGGCCATCCGCCGCGGAGAACCCCGACAATTTCACGGGATTGTCTTAAAGCGCTGGTTGGCAGCTGCTTGATCCAAGGCCCCCATTCTTGCGCCGCGGAGCCACCCGCGCGCCGTGGCGGAGGCGAAGCAGGAGGAGAAGGAGGAGGAGGAGGAGGAGGAGGAGGAGGAGGAGGAGGAGCGAACTTAGCCCGCGGCCACGTTCGTCTGCTAGGCTAACGACGCAGCGGCGCGCGGGCCAGGCCTCCGCTCAGGTCAGCGGGGAGGCGGAAGGCGCGGCGGGCGGCGGCGGTGGCGCTGTAGAACGCGTTGGGTCCGTGACTATGGAATCCTCTATGAGGTGGTACGTGCGGGCAGCGATGCGCATGCGGAAGGCCGAACTGGCGATCCCGTTCTCGCTGTCGTAGGGTGTCCGGAGGTCGGGGGGGCCCATGCGCGCCAGGGCGCTCTCGCTCAGCTGGCCGCGAGGGTGCGCGATGTGGTTGATCGTCTTCGGGCACTTTGAGGATATCTCAAGTCCTGCAGGGTTCTGGGCCGCCAGGAACTTGCGGAGGCGAGTCCAGCGCTCAGCAAGGTCGGCTGGGAGCTCGCGCATCTGGGCCATGTCTGGCTCGCCGGGCTCCGCTTCTTCGTCGTGTTCGTCGCCCCGAAAGGGAGCTGCGGGTCGGACTCAGCTGGGAAGCGGTCGCGCTGGCTGCGCGCCCAGCGGCGGCGGGCGCGATGCTCTACGGCGGTGACGCGGCGGAGGGCCCCCCGGCGGCGCGCGCGCTCGGAGTCGGGGCCCGCGTCGTCGAGGAGTGCAAATTCCAAGCGGCTGCGCGCCATGTTGGATGTGGCCCAGTGGCCCAGGCGCCCTCGCAGATCTCGACGGCGAGGCGACGGCGCTGCGCCCGCGCGCGGAACAGGTGCTCGAACATGCCGTGGCGAAGCACGTGGTGTAGGTACTCCACGCACCAGGGGTCCCAATCGCGCTTGCTGTCGATGCTGCCGCCCTCCGGGGGGACGTCGGGAATCCAGGCGCCAGCCCGATGTGCAGCGCGATAATGTAGCCGCTCTCGTGCAGTGTGCGCGCGCTGAATTGCTGGATCTGCGCGGCGAGCAGGTGCGGGAGGCTGGAGAAACCATGCTTGGATGCTCTTCTTCATCGTGATGTGGGGCGTGTCGGGGTGAAGGCGCTCGTGCAGGGCCAACAGGTGCGCCTTCTGCGGTGGACGATTCTGGCGCGGGGCCTCGTCCTGATGCGCATGTTGTTGTGCTAGAGCAGCAGTGCCGCGGCGGGCAGCGTGCTTGCGAGCAGCAGCGAGAGCACCCGCAGCGCGCTGGTCGTGCCCGGCGAGGGGGCGAAGCGCTTGACATGCGAGCCCGCAGTCCCGACGAAAGTGGAGTTGGCGATGCCCGCGAAGCGCTGCGCACTGGAGGTCGGGTTTGCCCAACAATCGGCACGCCGGCGTCCGCTTTCGACGGCGACGATGCCGGGGCGGTCGTAGGCCGAATCGCGCAGCGATTCGAATCCGTTGCTCCATCCCGTGATTGTCTTGGTGGCGGTTTCTCAGAGCGTGGCGGAGAGCAGCAACTCGATGTCGTTGGGCGTCTCTATGTTGGTCCGCGAGGTCATGCCGAAGATGTCTGATTTGGCGACGCTGTTGGGCGCGACGCGGAGTAGCTTGTGAATGCCCTGGTGCTTTTTCGAGAGGGGAGTGTCGGGTGGCTCGTGCCAGCGTAGGAGAGACAGGTGGCGGCGGCCATGTTAAACAGCTTGATGCTTTGCTGGGCCAGGGCGTGCGAGTCGGCGAACTTGAATATGCGGTCCCACCTCTTGGTGGCTGGTCCGCGCCATTGGCCCAGGAGGCTGGCGCCTGGTCCGACGAATAAGCCGAGGTCGCGCGCCTTGTCCGCGATCGTGAAGTTGCACCATGGAGCGTGGATGTTGGCGAGTATGGTCTGTTTATTGGAGACCAGGTCGGGCGTCAGCAGCGTCCATGTCGATCTGGTGATGCATTTCGTTGCTTGCAACTTGAGGCTGGCGAGCTGGCCAGCAGCGAGTGGGCGTGTTGTATGTCTCGCAAGCGGCGCAGGATGGCGCCGAGGTCGTCGGCGCAGGCGCTGACCAGGCCGCGTTGGATGGCGTGCAGTTCTGCGGCGATGGCGTGGATCACGGGGTCGAAGATGAGGGCCCATATCGGGCCGCTGAGCGGACATCCTTGCGCGACTCCTGAGTCGGCGCGCAGGGGCGGGCGGAGGGCGCCGTCGAGCGGCGGGAAGGAGAGCGGGTTGGCGTGGATGGTCTGGGGCATCTTCCGCACGTCCCCACTGATGCCCCAACGCTCGAGGGCGGCCCGTGTCGAGGGCAATTGAGCGACGGAAAAGCTGCCGCGATGTCCATGGAGGTGAAGGCGGGCATGTGGACGTCGGCGTCAGGAGTGGCGCTCAGCTTTCGGGCTTCGGCGTCGACCAGGACGACATCGTGCGGGAACTGGCGGCCTGTGACGAAGCTCTTCTGTTCGACGGCTGTGCTGGTGGCGATCCTGGAGATAGTCGGGTTCACGGCGGGGGCGAGCAACTTGGCGTCGCTGTTCTTCGTGCTTAGCGAGCGCAACGTGGCGGGGGCACGCGTGCACTCGATGTTGCCAGGCGGCTCGTCGCCCTTCGGGGGCGTCGCCATCGGCGCATGGTCGAGGTCGTGCGGGGCGCCGTGTTCGACCGTGTGGTTCGCCAGGTTGGACGGCGCGGCTAACGCCCCAGGCGCGCGCGGCCATGCGCGATGCGGTAGCCCGCCAGGTCTGGGCGCAGCGTAGCCAGCGCGGCGAGTGCCTCGCAGGAGATCGTCTTCGCCTGGTTGCGGGGGCTCCAAACGTTGCCGCGGAGGAAGACGTCGCCGGGATAGTCAGCAATGGCTGTGTCCGGGACCATCTGGGCAACAAAGACAAGGCCCCGATGGTTCAAGATGGCTTCGCGCATCTTACTCGGCTCGTAGGTAGTCGTCGGGGTGGGGCCAGTCTCTATCTCGATGCCAGCGAGGGCCAGGCGGCAAGCGAACGGCTTCCAGATTTCGCCATTGCGAGCTTCGTGGCGAGCGCGCTGGCGCCAGCGATCTCCGAGTGCAACGTGGCCTTGCGCGCGTGCAGCGCGAGGGCGAGCAGCAGCGTGTGCGCGGCGTTATTCGTTAATGCTGGCGTGGGTGTCAGTGGTCTCTGGAGTGCAAGCGTTGGGTCTGCTGGCGGAACGTGGTCACCATCGATCGTGAGGTGCTTGCGGTCGAGGTCAGTGTTGTCGATCAATATCTTCGCTAACCTGACGTCCTGGTACCAAATGTCTCTGGCGACGCTGCGGAGGGACATGCCGCGTACCTCCTTGCTGATTCTGGCCATCTGCGTTGTGCGCTCGGCGGAGGGGGTGGAGGTCGAGGTGTCTCTCGCGCGGCGGGCAACCTCGTGCGTCGTGGGCTGTTGGAAAGGCCGCTGGTGGACAGCAGAGAACTTGGCCATGTCGTGCGTCTCGGCGGCGGGCTTGCAGCGGCGCGCGTGGCGCGGCGAATCAGAAATGAATGCTGGCACGGCGTGCTCTCGGGGTGGCTGGCTGCAAGCAAGACGGATGCGAGGTTGCATGCTGTTGTGACCGATTGCCAGTCCATTGGCGCCTTCCAGCGCCAACGGAGCGTCATCAGCACTAGGCATCATGATCATAAAGGGAACGTTGCGTGACGGCAGCGAGATGAAGCAGCGGTCGATCGCGCGCTCGGAGAGGGTGGAACTGGTGCGATGCGTGGTTGAGAGGGTCGTGACCTCTAGCGTATCCTGGAACATCTGCTTCCATAAGGTCGGCTGGAACTGATAGCGCTGGGCTTCGATCGCGGTCGAGTCGATCGGCGTGTTGATGGTCTCGGGGGCGTGCTCGGAGATGTTGAAGTCACCCAGCATGGTGAGGGTGCGCTTGAGAGGTTCTTCAGCAGCGCGTCGTAGCAGCAGGCGCCGCCGATGTCGCATCGCCTCTCTGTCGCTCAGGGGCAGCTCGTAGTTGTGTATGTTCAACGCAATGGCGTCGTAGGTGCGAGTGGCGAAGGCAATTCTGAGCCATGCTGCTCGCCCTGAAACGACCTCAGCGAGGGCGCGCAGCGGTCGCTCTTCGGGCGAACGGCTTCGCTCGACCTGGTCGAGAGGGGCGAGGGGGCCGATGCCGCTGGCCTGGGTGCGCGGAGCGCGCGAGAATGTCCACGTCCATGGCCGCGCCGCGCGTCTCCTGCGGCGCGACCAGGGCCCGCCGTCGAAGCGGAGGGCGGAGCAGGCGGCGTTCCTCCTGGCGGCGTTGATCCGGGACTCCGTGGAGAGCCCAGGTGTTCCAAAAGGCGATGTTCATGCCGCGCTCGTTGGGTTTGCGCAGCCAAGGGGCCCGGCGAGGGCTCAAGCTGCTGCGCGGAGGGTAGGGCGTCGGGGAAGCTGGATGCGAAAGGAGCGCGGATGTTGGTTTGCTGCTGGTCAGTGATACCAGGTCGCACTGCGACAGCTGTCCAGCGCGCGGTAGCCGGCTGGTCAGGAGTGCTGCAAACATGCACTTGCACTAAGCCTCGTTCTGGATCGAGATGTGGCCCTGGCCCCCACGCGAGCGGAGGGCTTGCTGGTCGATGCGCGGGTCGACGAGGTTGCCCAGGCGCTTGAGCTGGACTTCTCGGCGCACTGTTCGCGGACTCTTATCGGCCGACACATGTGCCGCAGTAGGGGCAGCGCCGCCAACCGATAAAGTAAAATCACGCCGCGCCCGTCCGACGCGGAATGCTTCGTGGAAGCGCCGTGCTTGCGGTTTTGCACCCGCTGTGCCGCCGGTGAGGGCAAGCTGTGGCGCTTGCTGATGCCCGTGGTTTTGAACGCAATCTGCTCGCCGCTGACTTTTGGCCTCCTTGATAGCAGCCTTGAACACACAAGTCCAGCGCGTTCATGAAATCGTCGATGCCGAAGGGACTTGAGCACCCGCGGCAGAAAGTGCATGGGCCAACAACTCTGTCCCATGTCCCGAAGTAAGCCGCGTCGATGCCCGGGTTGCGGGGTTCAGCGTCGTCCGCGATCTTCTGGAGCTTGTAAGTTCTTGGGTGGCCACTTCTGTGGCTGAGATTCTGGCTTTGGTGTCCTGTAGGGCTCCCTCGGTTCGCTCATGCTTGGCGTTGAAGCCCGCGGTCACGGGCGCGATGGGGGCGAGGAGCTGCGAGCGAGCGCTTGCCACCGCAGACTTGGCAGTGGCTGCGAACTCTGTGGCGGCGACTTTGACCTGGGCGGCGAGCGTATCCTCGAGCTGTTGTCGGAAGTGTGGCGGGCGTCCTTGAGCCTGGAGTTTGGAGGCTGCGTCGAAACGCGGGTCGGGGCGCTTGCCGCCTTTGCCACAATAATCACTTTGTTTTTCGTCGACGTCTGGCATAGCGAGAGCGCGCAGATTGCAGCCGCGCGAGTGAGCACCTCGCAAAATCTGAAGGCCACTGCGCGCATAAATTTGAGGGCGAGATATGGATATGGGCGCCCGCGTGCCTGTGGATTTGGCGTGGAGAAGACAGAAGCTGGCTGCGGCCCAGCGGTGTCAATTTTACACCGCTGGGCTAGAGTCATTTTAAGCCAAAATGGCTGCGGAAGAGGATGAGCTCAGGTCGGTCGAGCTTAAAAAAGAGGAAGGAGGAGGAGGAGGAGGAGGAGGAGGAGGAGGAGGAGGAGGAGGAGGAGGAGGAGGAGGAGGAGGAGGAGGAGGAGGAGGAGGAGGAGGAGGAGGAGGAGGAGGAGGAGGAGGAGGAGGAGGAGGAGGAGAAGAAGGGGGAGGAGGAGGAAGAAGCGGGAGGGGGAGGAAAGGGAGGAAGAACATGACAGCGGGAAGTTCACGCGAGTCCCAGGGCTGCCGACTTCTCCGGGCCTGTACTGTGGCCAGCCAGGAAGCTCTTGGCTCGAGGCGCGTGGCCAGGTGGCTTCGCGAACTCGGTCATAGCCAGGACCAGGAGGTGTGTCAGCGGCCGCTGGTTTTCGCTCTGCTTCTGGTCAAGGTCACCAATGGACCTACAGTGTTACAAGAGACTTTCGCGTGGACTCTTTTCTCTCGCTCCGCTGCAGAATGGAATTGCATGTCTTCTGTAAGACTTGCTGATTGGGCCAAGCTAGCTGGCGAACGAGCCTCTCGTTGCGACCGAGAGTTCACTAGCAAGAGGTCCGCCGAATGGCGGAAATTCGTGAAGGATGCAATGGCCAACGGTGGGGGCCAGGCACGCCGCTATAGGCGTCTTCCAGCAGGGCGGCGGCTTGTTCAACCTATGTGATGCCATCCTCCACCTGGCACCGAGCGAGAGTTAGAGAAGGTTTTGCAGAACAGAGCGGATGTCTGGGAGTGTCCTGAGGCCGATCTCGACCCCGAACTGTGCATGAGTGAATTTTCGGAGTTTTTGGAGACCCGGGACTGCCCAGAGGTCCATTGTGAGCTTGGTTTCGTTCGGGGTATTGCTGCCATGATCAAAGCTTGGACTGCCCAGGGAGCCGATCGTCTTGGGCCCAGAGGCTTCTGCGCTGTCTCGGACGAGCGCCTGGAGTCTCAACATGCTGTGGGGCTGGGTCCTGGCCCACGGAGCGCTTCCCTCCCAGCGCAGCCTCGTCCTCGTGCCTTCCTTCCCGAAGGCCGAATGGAGACACGCGGGTCATCGGGCTGCTAAGTATGGTGGCTCTTCTGTGGGCCCGCTGCTCTGGGGAGGTCGTCCGCCGGTGGGAAGTCCGCCGACCCTGTCGGCGTGTGGAAGACGCTGTTCTGTTTTACTCGGCGTCGTCGTCGTCGTCGTCGTCGTCGTCGTCATCGTCGTCGTCGTCGTCGTGGTCGTCGTCCTTGTCGTCGTGGTCGTCGTCGTCGTCGTCGTCGTCGTCGTCGTCGTCCGCCGCCGCTGCCGCCGCCGCCGCCGCCGCCGCCGCCGTCGTGTTTGACCCGCCTTTCCCTGATCCCGTCGTCTCTCCCCCTCCTTTCACTGGGGCCTCATCCTCACGCGAACAAGCCTAAGCGAAACCAAGGTGAAATTGAGCAACGTCGTAGTTGACTCGAGTGGGTCCCCTTCCTTTTGATTCCTCCTCCCCGGGAAGGGGGGGGGTCCTGGGGGGGGGTCCCACGGGGGGGTGCTGCGGTGGGGGGTCCAGGGAGGGTCCCATGTCAGAACGCTATCCTCCCCCGAGGGGGTCCTGGGGCCCACAAAGGCACCAAAACAACCCAAGAGGCTCCCAAGACGGTCCAAGAGGGCCCCGAATCACCGAACAATCGGTCAAAGACGACAAAGATGGCCTCCTGACAGCCCAAGCGGCTTCCAAGACGCTCGAAGAGGCCTCCAAGAGCACACCGAGAGGGTCCCAACTGGCAGAATTACATGCTATTCGCTAAGGTTTTTAAAGGATTCTGGCGTCTCGCCTCTCCGGCTTCCCGACGCCCCAAGACGGCACAACATGTCATCAATATTGGCACAAAAGGCCTCCGAGAGACGGCCCTTAAACGACCCAAGGCGGCCCCAAGGGGGCCCCAAGACTGCCCTAGAAGCGGCCCGAGAGGCCCCTACAACGGCTCCAAGAGGGTGCCCACACAGGAGCCCGAACGGACATTTCGAGCTCTCGGCCCCGAGAAGCTCCCAGCCCCTAAGAGGCCCCCACGAGGCCCCAAGAGGTCCTCTAGAGGCCTCAGGAAGCCGAAGGGATTCAAGGAGGCTCCCAAGAGGCATTCAAGATGCTCCCAAGAGGCCCAAAAACTAACCCCCAGAGGCCTACGAGCGCGCTCCGAAGAGGCCCCACGACCATCACTGATGACCCTGCCTCACGTCAGCGTCGTCGTCGCCGCCGATGCCGCCGTCGTGGTCGTCCCCCTGTAGGGTCGGCGGCACCGGCCGTAAGGCCTTTCCAGTAAAACATCACAAAGATGATATTTCTGAGGCCAAAGGTCGTTCGTGCGAGAGGGCCGTTTGGAAGCAGTCGTTCGCTAGGGTCCACGCCATGGCGTCCAACATGCATGCTGTCAGCACGTTCGTGGACCTCACAAAAGGCTATGAGAAGGTCCAGCATTATGATTTGATTGATGTTGCTCGCCGTCATTGCCTCCCCCTGCTCCACCACCTGTGACTGCGCCTTCGAGTGTATCGATCGCCTCGGTGTCTGTTGTTCGGAAATCGAGTTCCACGGCCAATGCGAATACTGTCCGCCGTCATCGCGGGTTGCGGCTTCGCGACCAGTGCGTTCGAGGTGATGTTGCTCGATGTCCTTGACTGCTGTGCTGATGGTTTCGCCGCACTCGATTTTTCAACGTGGTGGATGACATCACCACCTTCACGGTAGGCTCTCTCTTGATAGTCGGAAAAGAAGCGTCGGCGGCCACTCTCACCCTCTGTCGCATGCTCGAGGCCCGTCGGTTGATTGTCCCACGTGCGAAAGGGAAGGTCACGGCTCCGACGTCTGAGCCAGCAAGCGAAATCGCTGCCAGCTTAAACGAGTGGCAGTTCAGGTCAACACACCATGTTAAGAATCTCGGCACTGATTACGCTCAGGGTACCCGTAGGCGGGTGAAGGTCCAAGCTGGTAGAGTGAGCTGAGTGATGGCCAAAGCGGGGCGCTTTATGTCTCTGAAGTCTTGGCTTCGCAGGCTTACTATGATCTCCAAGGTCGGAACAATCCCTGCAAACACCCACGTGGTCAACGTGGTAGGTATCTCCAGCCGGCTCCTCGCGAGGCTCTGCGGAGCTGTTTCTCAAGGACTTTTTGGGCCTGCCAGGGGCCGCTCACGTACTATGCAATATTGGCTCTCGCCTGCCCCCGAGGCTGACCCAGTTTTCGTCGGGAACTTCCTGCCCCCCCCTCGCCTGGGGGAAGGCCTTTTGGCAAGGCTGGGCGCCTCGAGAGCAACTTTAATTCGTTTTTGATAGCCTGCTGCAAGAAAGAGGCGCTGACGAATTAGGTTGGTCAACGATCGAAGAAAAGACCAACACATGCCGTCATCATGACTCTGCGTCGGCTTAGGTGCATTCCTCAGTGGTACCGTGCCTGGACGCTTCCCTCGGGCTTGACCTCGGACCTCGAGCGGGTCCGCAAGGTGCCGTTGCAGAGACTTGTTGACGCTGGCACTGAGGACGTTTTGCTAGGAGAGCCCCAATGGAGCCATCACGGCCAGGAGTGTTCCCACCTGCAGCCTGGTGATGTTGCCGAGGCTTGCGCCATCCTCCGCCGCCGTGGAGACAGTCTGCAAGCGAGCCTGCTTGCCACTCATGTTGCTGGCGGCCTGAACACGCAGTCCATTCGGTTCCATGATCGGCGGGTTGTGGATCCAAGGTGTCAGCTGTGCGTTGGGGCCTGGGGAACGCCTCAGCACCAATCTTCTTCCTCAATCAGAGCTTGCCTCTATAGGGGTCCTAGCGGATTCATATGGTTAGGTGAGGTTTGCCACCGACTTCCGCGGCCCGCCCGGGTGCCTGGGTGCCTTATAGCCCTATAGCCCCATAGCCCTATAGCCCTGCAGATCTACAGCCCAATGTCCCCATAGCCCTATAACCCTGTAGCCCTATAGCCTTATAGCCTGACAGCCCTATAGCTAGAGCCCTATAGTTCTATAGCCCTACAGCCCTATAGCCAAATAACCCAATAGCCCTCCCTATAGCCTTATAGACCTATATCCCTATAGCCCTATAGCTGTATAGCCTTATAGCCCCATAACCGTATAGCCCTGTAGCCCTATAGCCCTGCAGCTCTCTCTATATATCTATATCTATATATAGATATATGCGTATAGCCCTATAGCACTGTAGCCCCATCGCCCTTTAGCACGATGGTCCTATAGCTATATAGCCAGCCCTATAGACTTATAGCCCTGTGGCCCCAATAGCTCTATAGCTCTATAGCCCTATAGCCTTATGAACCCATAGCCCTGTAGCCCTAAACAGACTTTGATGGCTTTTTTCTCCAGTATCATTGTGTGCGACCGGAATGAGGCAGGCCGTAGGAGGCGAGGCTTCGAAACCGAGCTGCGGTATACTGGATGCGTGCAGGCGAGGGTGACCCATCTCTCTCGTTACCTCTTGCCCTCTCCTGCTCGGTATACCCCATGCCTCCAGCACTCGTCCAGCATCCAGTGGGTGGTTCAGCCGCCAGATGGAATCCTGCGAAGACGTGTGTGCACGGACGGATCGGCTTCGTATCCCGAGCTTCCGCTTCTTCCGTTGTAATGGTTAATGGTGCAGGTCAAGTTCTGGCGAATGCTTACGGAACCCTGTCGCACTCGCTGCGCACCATTCAGGGCGCGGATTTGTCTGCCATCCTGATGGCGCTCAGACTCTCGGGCATTGAGGAGTTTGATGTGGGTTGCGACTGTGAATCCGTTGTGTTAACCTGGGCCCGATGATCTGAATATGATGAATACAACCTTCGATATGCTGACTTTTGGGAGACCTTCCAATTTCGGCAGCGTGATCGCGGTGACACTTTGAGAGTTACCCGTGTCCCTGCTCATAATTCTGGCCGTGGGCCCTAAAGCTTGAAATTCCGTTCTGGGCTTGGATTTTACTAGCAACGGGATAAACTTTGAATCCTGGGCAAATTTGCTGGTGCTATGCTTGAGGTTGCTCCTCGCCCTAGCTTTCGTGATGTCACGCGTGCCTTAGCTAAGCGGCCAAGGCCCTCAGGTCCCCAGCTCCTCTTGTGCCCTGGCCCCAATGGGCATGTCTTGGGCCGCTGTGTGAAGAGCTGATTGTGCGCAAGGTGTCTCGATATCAGCAGGAGCTGGACCCATCTCGCTCGCTACAGATGCCAAAGGCTGCCCAGGATCTGCCGCCAGGCCCATTCCTCGCATCGTCCGTGGGTATGGGGGCCCCGATGCTTCGCTGCCTATTGTTTCGTGCTCCCTGTGTGGTTGTTTCGCCAGACATCGAATGCAATTGTTGTCGGAGCCCTGCCACAAGGGCCCCCGCAACGATGCTGCTTCGAAGTCCCTGGACATGCTGAGGAATGGAGACCCGGACACCAATCAGCGTTTCGGGCGCAACACGCCCCTCAGCAGGGAGAAGGTGCATGAGGTGCCGTCTCTCTAATCTTTCTCCTTTTTCTGCCGAGGTTCTGCGCTGCTCTGCGAGGTGGATCTTCGGCCGACCTGGAAACCTGAAAACGAGGAGGAAAAGGAGAAGGAATAGGGGAACAAAAAGTGACATAAACATAAAAACTCGGAGGTCCGCGCGGATTTCTCGGATCGGCGCTGGGGCCCCCCGGCGGCGCCTCCGGCGCCGCCCCTGGCGCGCTCCGCGCGCCAGGGAGGGGGGTCCATCGCCGATCCGAGAAATCCGCGCGGACCTCCAAGTTTTTATGTTTATGTCACTTTTTGTTCCCCAAAGGAAGGGGGAGGAGGAGGAAGGACAAGGTGAGGAGGAGGAGGATGAGGAAGAGGATGAGGTAGTGGAGAAGCCCGGGGAACAGGAGGCCCGCTCCTGCGCGGAGCGCACGGCGCGGCCCAGCAAGACGGGTGCGTCTGGCGGCGGTGTCGGCTCGCGCGCCGCCTCGTCGTTGTCGAAGACCCTGCCAGGCAACGTGGCGGCCTGGGGCCGCTGATGGTTCTCTCCCCTTCGCTTCCGTGGCTTCAAGTTGCGTAACTATATAGATATCTAGGTAGATCGACGAATAAAAATATGTTAGCCAGCGTGGACCCCAATCAGTGGTGCTCTAGCAATAGATGTTGTACACAATCGGTTGTGCAATCGATGTGGTGTTGTTCGTGATGTGCACCATATGTATTGCAACACCTGTTGTACGAACTATGTTGTGCAATCGGTGCTGCGCAGTATAGGTGGTGCAGTGTATGTCATGCAGTATCTGTAGGGGAATTTATGTTGTGAAAGATCACAAAGCGCACCCGTAATCTATGGCGTGCAATTTATGGCGTGCAATATAAATGGGGCAATCTATGCGGTGCAACCTACGTGGCGCAACCCATGCGGAATAATCAATATGGTGTAATCTACGTCGTGCAATATATTCTGTGGAATCTATGTGGTTGTGCACGTGTGTTGTGCAATTGTTGTGGTGCAATCTAGGTTGTGCAACATATACGGTGCAACACATGTGGTCGTGCGCTCTATGCTGTGTAAACTATGTGGTCCAACTCATGTTGTGCAATCTGTGTGGGCGAGTATATGCTGTGAGCGATAAAAAAGCGCGCCGCAGGCGCGGCCTTGCTTTCATGCGATCTACGTGGCGCCACATCCGCTGTGTCATCTATGTATATATGTGGTCCAATATATGGTGTCCCTTCGTCCTGCCGAACTTGAAATTGTTAATTTCACTGCTCGCATAACCATCCGACCCACCCACCCGCAACTTGGTTTGCAAAACCCATGCGGCGGCGATTGAGATGAATGCTCGGCGTTGGCTTGTGTATTTCTGCGGCCGCGCTAGCCCGCGCATGTTCGCGCGCGGAACGGCCAGCTAGTTTGGCGCGGCCGACGCGGCCGGTGGCGATGACCGCTGGGCACTTCTCAGCGGGGACTTCAGCTGTGGTAGTCGGGTGCTTGGGCGGGCGCGGTATCATGGCAACGTCGATAACCGCAGACATGATGATGGTAGTAGCGATGCTGGTGAGGATGCTGACAACGACGACGCCAAGACCAGTGACGGCGCCGATGCTGATCACGCCGACGACGATGACGCCGACCTCGCGTCGGTGATTCAGGTTTTGGAAGGGGTTTGACATGAGCGCGCGGCCGACGCGCGAGAGTGGCCCGCATGGTATTATTTGACACGGATCGCGCCCCCCCCAGCACGCGCGCCAGGGCGTTCGAATGATTTCGGCATGCGGCGCGGGAAGCCCGTGTGGCAGAATTTGATGACCACCTTGAAAACAAACCTTGGTTGTCGCAGGAATTCGCGGGAGCGCGAGCGCAAACATTCTTGAAAACTGATGTTGCAAGACCATGTGCCTTTTTTTTTTTTTTGTTGTTTTTTTGTTTTTTTTCCGGGACACTCGAATTTGGAATATGTAACTTCTTCTTTTATAGCCAAAAGAACGATTCTCGCATGCGCGCGCGACGACGCGCGCGCGTGCACTTCGTCCTAGTTGTTGTCACGGATTCTTGCGTCAGCACGCGCGCAAGGGCGTTCGAGCGATTTCGACATGCGCGCGCGAGAATCATGTTTGGCAGAAACGCTTTGGAACGTTTCGATAAGCACAACGTGCAGAGGAAAGGGGGGGGCGGAGAGAAGAAAGTAGCACCCGCGGTGGTTGCCAAACAAATGGTAACCACCCCCCGACCCTTCGACCTCTCCTCAAGGAGGGTGGCGAGAGGTCGCCAAATGTGGCGGGGTGTGTGCTGTCGGGAGTCCTCCTTCCGCACGCTGTGCTAACGCGGCGCGACGAGGAACTCCACACTGGCACTGCTGGCGTCACAAGCGCGCTGCTCAGCAGCCGCCTGCAGCCTGGCCTCGCGAAGACTGGACGAGGCCTTAGAAGGGCCAGCAAACGAAGGAATTTTTCCCCTGCGAATTCGACCCAAATTCTGAGACCCTTTCTTGGTGGGGTTCTCACAAATTGCAGCGAGCTGCCTACCATCTGACGTGGCAGTGTGGCCGCAGTGCTGGCAGAAATAGAGCCCGTGAAGGTCCCAGAAGGCCAGACACTGGGAAGGGTCCAAAACCGTTCCCCTCACCCGCACAGGGCCGCAAGCACAGCACACCACATCAGACGGGAAAGGGTCAAAACCGACATGTTAAATAATCGATGTTTTCTGTGTGACAATCTGCAAGAGCGCGACCGCAATTTCTTTTAACACATGCTCGTGGGGAAACCATGTGATTGTAAATGTTTTCGGGGCACTCGATTTTGTAATCCTTACGACACCTGAGATTTTCGACTTATTTCGGCATACACGCGACGACGCGCGCGTGTGCGCGTCGTTTTTTGGATAAACGATGTTTGACGAACGAGAGCGCGCGCATTGCGTTTTTTGCAGAGGATGAAGGGGGGGGGGCGATACCGACTTGTCTGGGTTGGTGCGAACCCATCTGTAGGATGGACGATGGGACAGAATCGTATGTTAACTGCAATACGAAAAAAGGGGACCGTTAAGTCTGGGGGGGAAAGGGCGTAGATCCTGTTATTCGGAAGGAGAACCTAATCATTTAATTTAGGTGGTTGTGCAATCGAAATTGTGCAACTTCAGTGGTGCAATCTATGTTGCGCAGTATATGTGACGCAGTCTATGTTGCGGGCGATCTAAGTGGGCCGCAGGCGCGATCTGTTGCTCGTGCGACCTATGCGGTGCAATCCAACGGCGGCGACGGGCGGCGACGAAGCGGCGATGGCTGGCACGGAGCCGCCATACCGACACACAAGCCCAAACGACGGGCGGCGACGAGGCGGCACGGGGACGGCGACGGCCGGCACAGAGCCGCCAGACCGATACCCGGGCCCAATTCTTTGGACTAGAAGTAAGAGCCCCTAAATGCAAACACGCTTTTTGATCTAACTCCCAACCGTCCTGTGGTGTTGGGTCCTCGTTTTGAAGTGACAGCTCCGCGCGTTTCTCTCCTCCCTTCCTCCTCCCCCTCCCGCCTCCCAGCATCATCATCATGCTCACCCTCATGACCGTCATCATCATCCTCATCGTCGTCGTCACGTTACACAATCATCGACATCACGATCATCATCATCACCAGCCTCATCATCATCATCATCATCATCATCATCATCATCATCATGATCTTCATCTTCATCGTCATCGTCATCATCATCATCATCATCATCATCATCATCATCATCATCATCATCATCATCATCATCATCATCATCGGCGTCATCATCATCGTCATCATCATCATGATCATCGTCATGGCAATCGCCGTTATCGTCACCATCATCTTCACCATCATCGGCGTCATCATCACCATCATCGTCATCAGCTTCGGCACACCCCTCACACGTGTCGTGGCCCCATAGGGAGCCCCACCGAAGGCTCCAGTGACTGCGCCCGCAAGCCTCCCCCCACAACCAGACTTCGGCACCCCCCTCACACGTTTCGTGGCCCCATAAGGAATTCCACCGAAGGCCCAAGGGGCTGCGCCCGCATGCCTCCGCCACCATTGATTCCGGCACACCCCTCACACGTTTCGTGGCCCCATAGGGAGCTCCACCGAAGGCCTCGTTGGCTGCGCCCGCATGCCTCCCCACCACCTATTTCGGCCAGTGGCTGCGCCCGCGTGCCTCCCCCACACATGTTTTCGGCACGCGGCCCCATAGGGAGCTCCACCGAAGGCTCCAGTGGCTGCGCTCGCATGCCTCCCCCACCACCAGATTTCGGCACACCCTTCACACGCTTCGTGGCCCCATAGGGAGCTCCACCGAAGGCCCCAGTGGCTGCGCCCGCATGCCTCACCCACCAGTGATTTCGGCACACCTCTCACACTTGTCGTAGCCCTGTAGGGAATTCCACCGAAGGCCCAAGGGGCTGCGCCCGTATGCCTCCGCCACCATTGATTCGGTACACTCCTCACACGTTTCGTGGCCCCATAGGGAGCTCCCTCGAAGGACCCAGTGGCTACGCCCGCATGCCTCCCCACCACCCACCCTGGCACACCCCTCACGCATTCCGTGGCCCCACAGGGAACTCCCTCGAAGGCCGCACTGTCTAGGCCCGCGTGCCTCCCCGCAACTCATGTCGGCACACCCTCACACGCTTCGTGGCCCCATAGGGAGTTCCACCGAAGGCTAGATTGGCTGCGCCCGCATGCCTCCCCCACAACCAGATTTCGGCACACTTCTTACACTTTTCGTAGCCCCGTAGGGAGCGCCACCGAAGGCCCCAGTGGCTGCGCCCGCATTCCGCCCCCATACCCATTTCGGCACACCACTCACACGTTTCGTGGCGCCATAGGGAGCTCCACCGAAACCCCTGTGGTCCCGCCCGCATGCGGTTCCCCCATCCAGTACAACGCTTCGTGGCCCCATGGGGAGCTCCACCGGAGGCCGGAGTGACACCGCCCGCATGCGTCTCCCCGACCCAGTACTGCGCTTCGTGGCCCCATAGGGAGCTCCACCGAAGGCTCCAATGGCACCGCCCGCACGCGTCTCCACCACCCATGATGGCATGCCCCTCGCGCGTTTCGTGGCCCACCGAGAGCGGCACCCACAATGTTTTACCCACAACTGCATATGGTTGGGTCTTTCGGCAGTATGATTAATTTCCGCCGCCCCATTGTTGGGCCACCATGCTCCGTGGGTTAGGCTTGCTGCTTCTTGTTCCAGTTCCGGGTTCCAATCTCCCATGTTACAATCCTGCTTTCTACTTCCTAATGCAAGTTGTTGCAGTCCGCGCGAGGGGGGGGGCCGAGAAGAGCCCTGGTTACCACAACCTGGGTGGGTTCTCAACATTTCTGGGCGGTTTCGGGACACGTAGAAATACATAAAATTCGCGCTCCCGAAACCATGACCAGTCGTAAATTACATTTTCTTCGCGCCCCCGAAACCATCATCCTTTGTATTCGGATGGGTCGCGGGGTGGGTCGCGGGTGGGTCGCGGGTGGGTCGCGGTTGGGTCGCGGGTGGGTCGCGGGGTGGGTCGTGGGTGGGTCGCGGGTGGGTCGTGGGGTGGATCGCGGGGTGGGTCGCGGGTGGGTCGCGGGGTGGGTCGCGGGTGGGTCGCGGGGTGGGTCGCGGGTGGGGTCGCGGAGTGGGTCGCGGGGTGGGTCGCGGGGTGGGTCGCGGGTGGGTCGCGGGTGGGGCGACGACAACGAACGACAACGACAGCAACAACAACAACAACAACAACAACACTCACGCCAACGCCGACAACAACACCAACGACAACACCACCAATAACAACACCAACACCACCAACAACAACACCAACAACAACACCACCAACAACAATTATTTTAATACAGTTCGCTCATATCTGCTTGCGTGTCATTCAATATGCACATCCCAAGCCCTGGATGCCCGCCCTCTTCGTCTTCGATCGTGCCCCCTTTTGGGTGGTATATTCATTCCCTGCCACGTGTGGTTGGTGAAGCCCTTGAAAACGAAGGGTAACGTATAACGGGGGAGAGCGAGGGCGAAGGGATCGGAGGAATGGGGGGGGGGGCAGGGCGGGGGGAGGGCGATGATTTGCGCTGTGGGTGGCGGTTCAGCTTGCGCCGTGGCTTGCGCTGGCCGCTCCAACACAAGCTAACAATAAGTTTCGCCATGGGTCGCGCCATGCAAAGCGCCACGCATCACCCCCTTGAAATAATA
>CAUYUJ010020788.1:5000-55000 GCA_963575745.1 Prorocentrum cordatum | reverse complement strand
AAGGAGGTCCCAAGCGAGAGCGTGATTCCTCAATAACTGTAAAGAAATATCAAGCGGAAACCGTTGTTGTTGTACACCGGGGGCCAACAACGCAGTTTGACCTTCAAGATTTTCCCTGATAGAAAGCAGGGTGCGAGCCCCGGGAAGGGCACTTCAATCGAACAATCAATGTGCACCGGACGGGGGGGATCAACAATCATTGTTCTTCAGAAGTGAGTTCAACAACGGCAGCAGCAGCAACAACAACAACAACATCACCACCAATAAGTTTACCCTCATGCGCGATGTTTCCGCACGAAGCATACGGCCATCATGATAACCATCCACATTATGGGGGACTCTTGTTCTATAGTGGGGTCCGTTGTTCCCATTCCCAGATATCCCGCTCAATGAAGTCTTGCAAACACCTCCGCCGAGGCATTTCAACATATCACGCCTCGAAAACACATGCCCGCGCCTTGCTGCGCCGATGCGAGACAGCCAGTGGAAAACCAGCGAAGGGTAAAACACAAGGAAGTATCGAACGACAGGATTGCCTTGGTAGGGATGGGGGCTGTCGGCGGTGAGGCAAGGACCTGGCCCTGAATAGAAAGGAAGTCTCGAGCAGGGCTGCTGTTGTTGCTGGGAGCGGCGCCAATGCTGAAGAGAGTAGGGCGCCAGTCCAGCGTAAAACGGAAGGACGTCTCGGGCGGGAGCGCTGGTTTTGTTGGGACGGCTGCTATCGGCGGCGAGGAGGAGCACCGCCTTGAGTAAGAAAGGAGGAAGCATCGAGCGGGAGCGGAGGCTGTCGGCGGCGAGGAACAGCACCGTCCCGAAGAAAAAAGGAGGAAATCTAGAGCGGGAGCGTTGTTCTTGCTGGGAGCGGCGCCAAATCAAAAGAGAGTAGGGCACCAGCCCAGCGTAAAACGGAAGGAAATCTCGGGCGGGAGCGTTGGTGTTGTCGGGGCGGCGGTTTTCGGCGGCGAGGAGGAACACTGCCTTTAGTCAGAAGGGAGGAAGCATCGAGCGGGAGCCGTGGTTTTGTCGGAACGGGGGTTGTCGGCGGCGAGGAACAGCACCGTGTTCAGGAAAAAGGGAGGAATCCTCGAGCGGGAGCGTTGTTCTTGCTGGGGGCGGCGCCAATTCAAAAGAGAGTTGGGCGCCAGGCCAGCGTAATACGGAAGGAAATCTCGGGCGGGAGCGCTGGTTTTGTCGGGGCGGCGGTTTTCGGCGGCGAGGAGGAGCACCGCCTTGAGTAAATGAGGGAGGAATCCTCGAGCGGGAATGTTGTTTTTGCTGGGGGCGGCGCCGATGAGAGAAAGACTAGCGCGCCAGTCCAAGGTAAAACGGGAGGAAGTCTCGAGCGGGAGCGCTGGTTTTGTTAGGACAGCGGCATTCGGCGGCGAGCAAGAACACCAGCCCTGAGAGTCTCGAGCGGGAGCGTTGTTGTTGTTGTTGTTGTTGTTGTTGTTGTTGTTGTTGTTGTTGTTGGGGTGCTGGTTTTGGCGGTCCCCCAAACCGCTTGAGCATGAGCGTCACTTTCAATGAAAATGTAGCCGGCGCCTCGGCGAGAGCGCCAGAGCGCCTATAAGGGGTCCAACAATAATAACAGTTTAGTAATTAACATTCAACAACAACGCCAACACCACCAACAACAACAACAGCAGCAGCAACAACACCACCAACAACAACACCAACGACGACAACAACACCAAAACTAGCAAAAACAACAACAGCAGCAGCAGCAGCAGCAACAACAACAACAGTCATTCCAAGACTGTTCGCTCTACCGGCCCGCGTGTCATTCACTATGCATATCCCAAACCCTGGATACCCGCCCTTTTCGTCTTCGATCGTACCCTTTTTGGGGGGGTTATATTCCTTCCTGGCCTCGTGAAAGAGAAGCCCTGGGCGGGACCTCTGTGGGCGCGTTCGGGGCCTCCGTGGGCTGCGGCAGGGGCCGCTGTGGGCAGCGTGGCGGGGCCTCACTGGGCGCGTCTGAGGCAGGAGCCGTTGTTGTTGTAGCCGGGGGCCCAGGGGCACAGTTTGGCCCGGATGACTTTCCCTGTCAAATAAACAAGGTGCGAGCGTCGAGGGGCGCACTTTGACGGAGAAAAAACAGTGCGCACCGGTGGGGGGGACGAAAACAAATCATTCTTCAGGAATGAAAGTTCAACATCAGCTGACGTGCGAGGGAGAGGGAATCGGAAGGAGGGGGGAGGCGGCCTTGGAGGAGGGAGGAGCAGGAAGGTAAGAGTGCGAACGTTCGAAGAAGTCCTAGGCGACAGCGCCATTCCACAAAGAAGTCTCGGGCGGCAGCCCACGACGGGCGGGCGATCCTCTGACGGGCAGGTCGGGCGGGTGGGACATTCAAGCGGGATGCCTGAGTAGGGCGAGAGCGCGATTCCTAAAGTGTGACGGCGTCCTTGGCGCGAGCGCGGTGCCTGAGCGTAGATAGCGCGATTTCTTAATAAACTGCGAAAGAAAACACAGGCGAGAGCGCAATTCCCGAAAAGGGTATGTCTGGCGGGAACGGTGTCTAGACTAAAGCGCAAGGAAATCTTAAGCGGGAGCGCCAATCTTGAGTAAATTTTGAAGAAGCCTCAGACGGGAGGGGGGTCCTGACTAAATTGCGAGGAAATCACAGGCGGGAGCGCCGACCCTGAGTAAATTAGGAGGAAGTCTTAGGCGGGAGCCGTTGCTGTTGTAGTCCGGGGGGTCAACAACGTAATTTGACCTGGACTAAATTGTGAGGAAGTCTCAAGCGGGAGCGCCGTTCCTGAATACATTGGGAGGAAGTCTCAGACGGGAGGGGGGGTCCTGAGTAAATTTGGAAGATGTCTCATGCGGGAGCCGTTGTTGCTGTAGTCCGGGGGGCCAGGGGCACAGTTTGACCAGGAAAACTTCCCCTGTCAAAGACCAGGGTGCGAGCGTCGAGGGGCGCACTTTGACTGAGAAAAAAAAACACTATGCACCGGTGAGGAGGGATCAACAAAATGAAGTTCAACACCAACAACACCAACAACAACAGCAACAACACCAACAACAACAGCAACAACAACGCAACAAGCGAAATCCTCATCACGGACCCCCACTTCAGCCACGCACCTAGGGACAATGAATGACCGTTCGGCCCCCTCACCCTGACATATGTATTAGTCAGAGGGAGGGGGCCGAACGGTCATGCGCTGTCCCTGAGCGCGTGGCTGAAGTGAGGTTCTGCGGTGCGGATCGATTTTGTGGTTGTTGCTGTTGCTGTTGTTGTTGTTGCTGCTGCTGTTGCTGTTGTTGCTTTTGCTTTTATTGTTTCCTGTTTGTTATCGTCGTCCCCCCCGCGACCCGCCCGGGACCCACCCGCGACCCACCCCGCGACCCACCCGCGACCCACCCCGCGACCCACCCCGCGACCCACCCGCGACCCACCCCGCGACCGGGCCCGCGACCCCCCCCGCGACCGGGCCCGCGACCCACCCGCGACCCGCCCGCGACCGACGTGCGACCCACCCGCGACCCAGCTGCGACGCACCCCGTTACCCACCAACATTGCTCTGACGAAAAAATCGGCGCCTGCGGCGGGCTCGTCGTTGTATACTTAGTGGAACTTTGGCGCTTGCGGCGGGCTCTTTTTAGAGCCTCGAAGACTGCCGACGTCCCCGCCGCGCCCTCACTCTTATCCGCAACTGCGGGGTGCTACGTATATACATATGTAAATGTGCACATCTGTACATGTATTTATATACGAAAATCACGTGCGCTTCGTGCGCGCTTGGCTTCTAGCAAGATTACCCCCTTGGCAGTCTCACAACTGCGTGCAGATGCGTCGCACACATGCGCCCGCCAGAGTTACCCACAAGTTGTTCGAACATGGTGTGAAGACGCATTGATCAAGAACGTGGGCCGTGCAAGGACGATTTCAGACAAGGCGTGGTACGAAGATGCCAAGAGCGCCTCGAGGGGGGCCAGGAGAACTCCGATTGGCACTTCAAGATCCCAAGAGCGCCCCGAGAGCCCAAGAGAGGCTCGAAGAGGGCTCCCAGAAGCTACAGGGCGGGGCACGGGAGGGCCTGACGAGGTGTCCCAACAGGCTCGAAGATGGCCTCAAAGTGGCCTTACGAGCGGCGGGAAGTGCCCCAACGAAAACCTGAAGAGGCTCCGAAAGGGCCTACAGGTCTCCAAGACTTACCCTGACATGGCCCAAGAGGAAGGCCGAAGAGGGCTCAGGAAGAGCTCCAGGAGTTGCGCCAAAATGGCCCCAAGAGGTGCTCCAGCAGGGCCCGAAGACGCCTCAACAGGAGCGTCAAGACAGTCCGAGCCGTCTTGAGGCTTCTTGCGCTCTCTTTGAGCCTTCCCTGACGCCCTCTTGGACCGTCTTGGAGCCTTCCTGGGCCGTCTTGCGGCCCTCGAAGGCCGTTTTGGCGCTCTCATGGGGGGGCCTCCAGGAGGTCTCGTGGGCCGCTTCGGGCGGTCGGAAGCCAGGCAATGGCCTCCTCAAAGCTTCTCTGGGACGCGCCGGGGGCTCTCCTGGGGCGTCTTGGGGACCTCTTGAGCCGTGTTGAGGCCATCTTGAGGGCTCCAAGAGGGCTCAAGATGGTTACCCCAAGACGGCACAGGAGGCTTCCAAGAGGGCACCGAGATACCCAACAGGCCCCTAAGATGCCCCAAGAAGCGCCAAGAGGCCCTCAAGGAGCCCCCAGGAGGCCCCTCGAAATTCCCCCAGATGCCCCCAAGAGGCCCCCTAGAGGCCCCAAAACGAGGTTTCCCAGCAGTTCCAAGAGGCCCGAAGAAGCCCGAGGCCCCAGGAGGCTTCAAACATGTATCCCAGGCGCCCCCAAGAGGCCTCTCAAGAGACCCCAGGAAGCCTAGGAAAGAAGCATCTTGACGACGACCCTGATTGGTCCCAAGCGTGCTGCAAGATGCCATCGAGAGGCTTCCTCCCCCGCCCCCTCCTCTTCCTACTTATCTTCATCCTCCCCCTCCTCTTCTTCGCACCTTCTCCTCCTCCTCCCCCTTCCCTTCCCCATCAGCCTCCTCCCTCTTCCGCCTCTTCTTCCTCCTCCTCTTTCTTCTCCTCGGCTGCGCCGCACCCCCTTGTGGGCCATCCAGCTGCGCGAATTCGGCTTGCTTCGAATCTCCCAAGTGACAATTGTACTTTCTAAGTTCTACCGTGACTTGTTGAAGTTCAAGCGAGGAGGGGAAGCCCAAACGGATACAATTACATCCCCCTGGGGGTTGGTCTCAGAATTCTTGGGGGGTTTCGTGGAACAAATGCAATTACGCGAGATCCGCGCCCCCGAAGCCACACACCCTCGTACATTATACTAGAACCATCGCGCGCGCTTCGCGCGCGCTCAAGTTCTAGCTAGGCTTGATCGGCTAACTCATGTGATAGAAAGTTTGTTGCTTCTTGCTGCGTCCAGGGATTCCCTTGGAGGCCCTGCGCAAGCCTCGGAATCGTATGGAAAGGGAAGTGCGGAAGGTATTCAACGATTTGGGGCCCTCAAAGGCTTCCTGAATTATTTTTGGAAGGTGAAGGGGATCGTAATTTTGGTTTGTTGTGCAAGAGTAGACCGGGGGCCAAGCTTGGAAAACAAAACAGAAAGGTGGGATTCAAATTTTTTCTAGTTCCTCGGCGCTGTTCGGCGCTGTTTTTTGTTTGTGCCTCGCGGGTTTTGTTAGCCGGGCCCCTCACGGGTGTGGGATCTTCCAGACTCCCTGGGGCTTCTGGAGGCCTCCTGGAGGCCTGGAGAGCCGTCGGAAGGGTGTCTCGGGCTGCGCGGGAGCGTGTTGGGCCGTTCTTTACGTTATGGGGGTTCCTTGGGGTCGTCATGGGCTGTCCTTCGGCGTCTTGGGGTCTCCCCCTGGGAAGCCGGGAGGCGCGGTTCCGGCCAGATGTCAGGGGATGTGTGGGACCCCCGAGTAGGAGTCCCACTTTTCTGAAGAAGGGAATTCTGGGAATTCCCTTCTTTAGAAAAGTGGCTGTCTTCTTCTGGGACCCCTCTCGGGCGCTTCTTCGGCTTCTCTTGGGCCGTCTTGGACGCCGTGACAGCCCAAGAGGCGAGCATGCGAAAAATATACGTTTCCCCGTAGGAATGGACGGATTTTAGTTTCTTGGGGCTCTCTTGGGGTGCCTCTTGGAGCATCTTGGGGTGCTTTGGGGGGCCTGCTGCTTGGGGCCTCTTGGGAGCGTATCGGCGCCTCCTGGGATCTCTTGGGGCCGAAAGCTCGGAATTCGAGAGTGGCTTTCTTTCTCTGGGACTCCTCTCGGGCGCGTGTTGGGGCTCTCTTGTGCCGTTTTGGGGGCCCATTGGGCAGTCCTGGGCTTCTCGTGGCCCGTCTTGGAGCTCTTTTGGGGGCCTCCTAGGCCGTCTTGGGAACCCCTTGGGCCGTCTTGGACGCGATGACAGCCCAACAGGCGAACATACGAAAAATATACGTTTACCCACAGGAATGAAACGATTTTTGCTTCTTGGAGCTCTCTTGGGGTGCCTCTTGGAGCGTCTTGGGGTGCTTTTGGGAGCCTTCCGGGCGCTTCTTGGGGGCTTCTCGGCGCCTCCTGGAGCCACTTGGGGGGAATTCGATGGTGGCTTTCCTCCTCTGGGGCCCTCTCGGGCCCGTCTTGGGGACTCTCTTGGGCCGTCTTGGGCCCTTCGTGGGCCGTCCTGGAGCTCTCTGGGGCTGTATTGGGGCCCTCTGGGGCGCGTCCTCGGCCGGACCGACAGCGAAAACAAGCAATATGTTAAAAATATACGTTTTACAAAGGGAATGGGGCTATTTTGGCCCCTTGGGGCTCTCTTTGGGGCCCTATTGGGGGTCGCTTGGGGTGTCTTGGGGGCTTCTGAAGCCGCCTTGGAGGCCATGTTGGGCGTCTGGGAGCGACCTTCGGGCGTCCCGGGTCTGTTCTGGAGCCTCTTGAGGCCTCCTTGGTGCCTTCTGGCGGTCTTCTGTGAGGCCCCGGGGCTCCCCGAGGGCCCCAGAGCCCACATTTGTGGTAGCGGCGCCGACCCCGGGCGCCTGGATCCAGTGCGCCGTTATATGTATATTATGTTCTCGTGCCCAGCGCGAGGTACCTCTGTAGAGAACGCAATCACCGCGTCCCCGAGGCCATTCTCCAAATAAGGTGCATGCAATTTGCGTCTCCAAAGCTACACACTTTTGATTGCAATTGACGCCGTGTTCGCGCTCCTGAAGCCACGATCACTCGTAAATTACATCGCGTTCTGTGACTGATCTCCAGATTCTGCGTATTAGGTTTAGCATTTGAGATCATTACCTTGATCGTCCTACCGAGTTGCAGTGTGTGCTTGGTGTACTGTTACCCTCTCTGGCTCAAGCCCAAAAACGTTCATCCAATCCTGTGCTGCCACAGTTGGTAGCGGAGCGCGGAGTCGCTCGGGGTGCCATGGGCGCGAGCCAGGTCCGCGCCCGAGGGGCGTGACCGGCCGGCGTTCGCGTGCTCCCGAGCGGTCGCTGCGCTCGGCCGACTGCGACGCGTGGAGATCCACGGTGGACGCCATGACGGGCGTCGAGGATGAAGATGCAGAGAAGGGGGCCAACCTACACGTGAGTGCGGGGACGGACGAGGCTGCCGTCACTAGGGGCGAGCTCAGAGGACTCATCGGGGACATCGTCAGGGCGGCGATGCAGGAGCAGTCCAGGAGCTCGAGTGCTGCAGCAGCGTCCAGCTCCGCGGCCGCTGGCAAGCCGGATGAGAAGAGCAAGCCCGACGAGAAGGGCGAAGATCCGTGGCAGAGCTCGGATCCGTGGACAGCCAGTGGCAGAGAGAGTTGGCAGAGTCGGTGGTGGCAGGCCGACTCAAGGACCGGCTGGGAGGATCGGCAGCCCGATCTGAAGGACAGCTGGCAGAAGGACTCAGGCTGGTCTCACGACACCGCCTGGACCCGCGGGACCGGGTCCCAACCCGAGCTGGCCGCCTGGTCTGGCAGCTGGGCAGGAGGAGGCGGCGCCTGGTCCAAGGGAGACTACTCAGACCCACCGGCGTGGCCGGGATGGGCGCACTTCAGAGCATGGAAGAAGTCGCTCAGACGTTGGAATGCGAACACCGACGTACCCGTCTGGCGTCGCTCCGAGAAGTTCCTTCGTCTGTTCGACTGGGCCTTCCAGGCCAAGTTCGAGGACATCCAGGAGCATCGTCTGACCGACGACGGGTGGATCGACACCGTGCTCGGCCGCATGGACACCATGGCGGGCGAGCGTGAAGGAGATGACCTTCGCCGCGCGGGTCGTCGAGCCTTCTTCGAGGCCAACCGCGAGGCGAAGGAGTCGCTGATCCAGTTCGTCATCCGCCGCGATGCTCAACTACAAGAGGCGGAAGGACACGATCTATGGATGTCGCCCAAGCTGAAGGGCCTGCTCTTGGAGGAAGGCGCTTGCCTGTCCGCCCAGGGCCTCCAGAACTTGAGGACGCTCACCCTTGGGAAGCTAGACTACGAGAACGTCTCGTGGGCGCTCAAGCAGATGGACTCCGGCGGCACCGAGCGCCTGCTTCCAGGGCGCGGCGCCGGGGCGATGCTGGCCGACACGACGGCTTCTGAGGGCCTAGGCGCTAGCGAGATGTCGCCTGGTGTTCAGTCCCCCCTCCTCTCTCCTCCTCCCCCGTGGTCGCAGGTTCGGTCAGAGGGTACCGGCGACTTCCCGGCAGAGGACGAGGAGACCTTCTACGATGATGACGATGAGGAAGAGGCCTCGGACGAGGAAGACATCGAGGCTCTGCTGGCCGAGCTCGACGATCTCGACGTGTCCGAAGATCAGGTGGACGAGGTGCTAGCGACGCTCGAGGCCAAGAACACCAGGACATGGAAGCAGAACAAGGAGCTGAAGCGTGCTGCTCGTCAGGACAGGGAGTACTTTCGGCCCGACTCCCGGGCGCCCAGGCCTCCTCGGGCACATCCAGCAGGTCGTCCAGGACGCGGCGGAGGCCGTGGGGACGGTGCTGGCGGCCGAGGCGGACGCGGTCGAGGTGGTCGTGGGTTCGATCGGCGGCGCCTCACGAGGGAGCAGCTGATCAAGGTGACCCGCTGCGGCATCTGCAAGCAGAAGGGTCACTGGCACCGGGAGTGCCCGGAGAAGGATGGACCCAAGGATCGCCGAGCTGTGAAGGATCACGGCCGAGGAGCATCCGCGTACATGTTCTCGGGCATCGTCGGCGAGGTCGGCGGCTCCGAGTTCGTGGCGACGGTAGAGACGGGCGCGGGCAGCCTCCCAGCCTGGGAGCAGGCGCAGCTGGAGATCGAGTCGAGCGCGGTTCTCCTCACCACGTCCGCCACCCAGGGGCTCGTCGACCCAGGTGCCGGCAGCGACCTCGTGGGAGTCGGAGCACTCAACCGAGAGTCTCGAGCCCTGGCGGAGCTTGGGTTGAGGTACGTCGAGATACCTCAGGGCGACCGCCCGCTCAAGGCGGCACACGGCGTCGGTGGAGCCGCGCGCGTGATCAATGTCATTCTCTTTCCGTTGTGCTTAGGCCAGACGTTCGGCATCATAGAGACTACAGTGCTGGCGGACAACGTTCCGCACATTCTCAGCGTGAATCTTCTGGAGTTCCTCGAGGCTGTCATTGATCTGCCCAGGAACAGCATGCAACTTGGGCGCCTCGGTCAGAAGGTGCCCCTTTGCCGTCTCAGCTCAGGTCATCGCCTCGTGGAGATCGTGGGGCCTCTCGACCAAGAGGCAGTGGCGCCAGCAGCCGCGATCAAGAGGTATCCTTTTTTGCGTGCTGACTCGTTTCAGACTGCGGCAGGACAGTTCCCAGAGATGTCGGACGCTGGTGTGGTGACTGGCTACATCCCTATCCTCATCACCATCGTCTTGCTGCTCATGCTGCTGCTGCGGGTCACGAGGGGAAGCTCAAGGGCCAGGACCAGGACTCGGAGAACATCCAGGCCCAGGACTCAGAGCACCAGTTCGATCGTCTACTCCAGGAATCGGGTCGACGTCCATTCGGAGCACCAGGACGACCAATCGAGGGAGCTCCTCCAGTCGTGGGCTCAGCAGAGCCCGAGTCAGGTCTTAGGATCCGGTAGTCAAGCTAAGGTGCAGAGGCCGAGGAGGTCTTCGAGAGGAAGGGTTCCCGAGAGCCCAAGAGGACGGACTGAACTGACTGTCTCCGTGGTAACAGTGGCGGCAGTTGTCTTTTCCGTAGTCCACCTCGGCTCAAGTCTAGCCTTGCTGGTCTTAGCTTTCTCAGTTCACGAATTTCTTGCGGTCCAGCAACAGCGCCTGTTCAGACTCGATGGTCCTCGGAGGGCTGCTCCTGGCGTGGCTGGCTGTGCATCCCGTGCTCGGAGGAAAGAAGAAAGGAGAATACGGGACGTCGAGCAAGGGAAACCAGGGAGCGTGGGACGCCACTCAGGCGTTTCTACGAGCACGCCAGTCCCGCCTCAACGGGGAGAGGGCTCCCGGAGAACCCGACTCAGACGGCTACGTTTGGGACGAGCCCTCGGCGGAGGAGATGGCCGCCGCAGCGGCCGAGAGCGATGCTCTGGAGGCGGCGGCGAGGCAGGCGCAGGCCCAGGCAGAGGCGGATCAGGCAGACCGCGGGCCACCCACTGGAGGCGCTTCGTCCTCAGGGAGTGGTCAGGCAGCGGGCCAGCCAGGGCCTCAGCCGCCTTTGCCTCCAGAACCACCTCCAGGATACACTGGCCCATATCCCATGGTGGTCGATCGCTCGTTCAACTCCCAGGCGGCAGCGGCAGCGGCGGCAGCAGCCGTGCCTCCAGCAGTTCAGCAGGCAGCAATCAACACTCCAGTGGCATCGACCCCGCCACCAGTGAAGCCTCCTCCTCCAGGAACGACGTACATGCGGGGCACTACGGCGCCGCCTCCCCTGACGGGGCCCGCGGCAAGCAAGCCACCGCCCAAGCCGCCACCTACGCCGCTGGCATCGACTCCCGAGCCGCCGGTTCCAGCGAAGCCGCCTCCCGGACCAGTCAACGAGTGCGAGCATCCAGAGTCGTGCATCCGGTACTACGGGAACCAGCACGGGTCAGGCTCGAGGTGCAGCCGGTGCCAGACACGGTTGGTGTGGATCCCCCGAGGCCGGGGGACGGCAGCGGGCCAGGACCCACCGCAGTCAGCTGCCGAGGCAGCGCGGTCGGCGGCGGCATCAGCCCGGCGTGCGGTCAACATCCTGCAGGAGAGCCCGGGTTTCCGAGAGGGCGGAGCCGCCCTGACCACGGTGAACTCCCTGGGCACGCTGCTACAGAGCCTACAGTGGCAGCTGCAGGAGATACCAGAGGGGATCCGCGCCTTCGGACGGGTTCAGGAAGTACTGGACCGCATGATTCAGGTGGCGACCGACTCCCAGAGCGCGCCGACTCAGGTCCAGGAGGGCCTCATGCAGATTCACCAGATCCTCATGGGAATCCAGGGCCACTTGGTGTCGCTCGAGGATTTCGGCGAGAAGCTCGACACGATGGAGTCCAGGATGCTCAACCTCGAGCAGAGCATGGGTCAGCTGGGATACATCGTCATGCAGGTAGGCCAGGGCGTGGCCGGACTACTTCACGTACACGGAATTCAGCAACTACATGGTGGTCAGGCCCCGGCCGAGCCCTGGGCGCCGGGCCCGCCAGGGCCCATCGAGCCCAGAGGAGAAGGAGACTCGTCAGGCAGTGGCGGACACGGGCCTCACGAGGGCTCGAATTTCCAAGATGGTGGAGCACAGCCGTCTACCACGACGCCGCCGAGCGACAACGGCGGATACGGCGAGGAGTACAACGCGACGGTTGCCTCGACGACGGCCGACCCGAGCAACTGGTGGCCCCTGCCACCGATCCCGGAGGTCGCGATCGATCAGGAGCAGGAGTGGGAGCTGGTCAGCAACCAGGGGGAGCTCTACTGAGTTCTTCCACTCTGTCTCAGGCCAGCATTTTAGAGCTGTCATCGTGCTTTGTGCAGTGTGGTTGCGCGAGACCCCAGGCTGCCTGCACGACTTCTGGCGCCAAGAGCGCAGCGACTGAGACGCAGAGTTTTGCTCCTCCTCCTCCTCCTCCTCACATCAGGTCCCCTCAGGCTCCTAGGACTCGGAGGCCTCCAGAGACCCTGGAACAAGGAGCCCAGTGGACCGACGGGGACCGTCACAACGATGACCATGAGGTCGCGTGTAGCAAGAGGGCCCGAGAGGCTCTCGAGCGTAGGGCCTGCGAACAGCTGGGCGAGACCCTTGCCACCGAGGGGCCTCTCAACCGAGGGCGTCGGGCCAAGACGGCCTTCATGGAAGTTTTCTCCCCGCCCCGTATGGCCCCCGAGGTGGCCAGGCGCGGGGCCCCAGTGGCCTCGGATCCCAGCTGGGATCTCAAGACCGGGTGGGACGCGTCCAAGAAGTCAGAGGTCCGTCGCCTCTGGAGGCACATTAGGGAAGAACAACCCGAGACCATATGGCTGTGCTCGGAATGTCGAGTGTTCTCCGCGATCAATCGTTTAAATCGTCATCGGGTTGACCCGATCGCGTGGCAGAGATCGGTGACAGCCGGCCTACGCGATCTGACTCTGTGCATGGAGATAGCCCTCTTCCAACACAGTAAGGGGCGGTACTTCATCTTCGAGCATCCTCTATATGCCTCCTCTTGGGACACGCGTGCGGTGCAGCTCGTGCGAGGGCTCGAGGGAGTCAGGCGGCTGCGCATTGACATGTGTGCTTTTGGCCTTCAAGTAGATAAGAGGGGGCCCAACAAGAAACCAACCGGCCTCCTCTCCAACCACCCCAGGGTGCTTCGGGACCTCGATGGTCACCTGTGTACCGGGGGGCACCAGCATGCGTTGCTCGAAGGAGGCCATGTCACTACCAAGGCCGGCAAGTATCCCCCCGCTCTAGTTAGGAAGGTCGCCCGAGCCGTGTCCGAGCAGTGGAGTGGAGGGGGCAGCCGAGGGCCTTCCACCTGGGCGGAGCTGGCGGAAGACGTTTTCCCAGAGGATGATCTGGGCGATGCGGAGGTCGGATCGGAAGTAAGCGACGAAGAGGGACTCGACGAGCCAGAAACCAGACCGGCCCCACGTGAGAGGAAGGCCATCCCAGAGCCAGAACCCTCCGAGGAGGAGAAGCGCCTGGCTTTCAAGCTTCATGTAAATATGGGACATCCGGAGAATCGGAAGTTCCTGCGAGTCCTCAGAGCGGGCGGAGTCAAGAGACACGTCCTCACTTGGGTGCGTGACCATTTCAGATGCTCAGAGTGTGCCGAGAGGTCGAGAAGCGGCACTCATCGCCGCGTGGCTCTCCCCAGGACTTTCCGTTTTAATCACATCGTGGGAGTGGATCTTTTCTGGGTTGACTTCCAGGGAGGCTCCCACGGCTTTCTGAACATGGTCGATCATGGTTCTAACCTCCAAGTGTGCGCCAGGGTGGTCGACGCTCGTGCTGCAACCGTGTGGCGTGCCTTTGTCCTGGCCTGGATTCGACCGTTCGGAGCCCCGCACTATCTTATCTCGGACGGGGGCTCGGAGTTTGCCGGGAGGTTTGCGAGAGGAACCGAGCAGTGGGGTGTCTATCATCACGTCTGCGACGCGGATTCCCCGTGGCAAAACGGCCGCGTCGAGCGTCATGGGGGCTGGGTTAAGGACCGGCTCAAGGCCGAGATCGAGTCGGGCTCGGCTCTCCCCGCCACGCTGGACGAGCTCGACGAGCTGGTGTCGGAACTGGTTGCCCACAAAAACAGGTTCTGGCATCGCGGAGGGTTCTCGCCCCTCCAGCTGGTTTTCGGGGAAAATCCTAAGCTTCCCCACGACCTGCTGTCCGACGACAGCCGAGGGCTCCCAGGATGGCAAGACGTGGTGCGCTCACCCATGGAACAGGACGAGGCAGGTGCCGAGTTTGCTAGATCCCAGAGGATTCGAGACGCTGCACGTCGTCTCGCCATCGACGTGACCTCTCGAGACCAGGTGAGTCGAGCCTCCCGGGCCAGGACCGCGACGACCAGGACCTTCTCCCCCGGCCAGTGGGTTTTCGTGTGGAGGCACATGTCTCGTACCTCCTCTCGAGCCGACTCCCTAGGACGACGCCGGGATGGCTGGACTGGTCCGGGCGTCGTGGTCCTCCACGAAGCCGGGACCGTCTGGGTTGCCGTCCGAGCGCGCCTTTGGAAATGCTCACCAGAGCAGATACGCCTGGCGAGTTCGGACGAGGAGTACGGACTGCAGCTCTCCCAGGATCCCAGGTGGCAGGAGTTATTGCAGCAGGCCAGGACTCGTCGTGCCTCGGCCGTGGATGTCCAACGAGAAGGGGCCCCGCCAGAGGACGCCTGGGACCGACCTTTGGGCCGAGAAGAGGATTCGGCCCCTCGTGTTGCGGGCCCTTCGGGCCCCGAGCCGGGTGAGCCAGAGGCCCCTGTCCGTCGGGAGGGTCCCTCGGTCCCAGGGCCCCCCTCGGGTACGATTCGGGCGGCCGTCTCCAGGGGAGCTCGGGCCGGGTCCGAGTTGGGGCGAGAGTCTCAAGCAGGTTCGGACATCGCCCAGGCCGGCAGCGTCCGCACCAGGCTTCCCTCGATTGCCGAAAGCGAACCATCGACGGGAGATTTGTCCAGAGAGGTGACGCCAGGGAGAGAGGAGGGGAACCCTGGTCCCCCTACTGATGCTCCTGTTCCTTTGCCCTCCCCTCATCCGCCTGTTGCTCCACCTCTCACTGTCTCCCCTCTCTCACCTACCGCTGAGCCTCCTCAGGCCACGGCGGGCTCAGCACCTCGGCCCCGAAGGGTTTTGTCTCAGCCGGAGGACACGCCCTGGTGCATCCGCGCACGGGCCGAGGCTGCTCGAGCCTCCAGCTCACCACCGGAGTTCAAGCGGGCGAAGCTGGAGTCAGCCGACCCGTCGTCGTCGTCTCCGTCCGCCCCTCAGGTCTCCAGTGGTAGTGGTGAGCCTCCTCTCTCTCCTCCCCCGGGCCTTCCCGCTCCGTCTCCGTCTCCAGGGTTGGGGTCCGGGACCAGAATCACAGCCGGCTCTGAGCCGCGCGTGTCAGTGGCCGACAAGGTCCAAGAGATCGAGGCCGGACGGGTTCGTGCCCGGTCACGCTCTCCCACGAGGGGCGAGAGTCTTTCCGAAGGAGCGTTTTGGGTGGTTCCCAGGGATGACGGCGTTGCCACCGTCCCGGCCGGACAGCAGGAGCCGACGAGAGCCGAGGAACAAGACGGCGGCACTTTCGCCGCCAGCCGGGGCGGTGAGGTATCGCTGAAGAGTTTATCCCCTGCCGATCGGGCCAAGTTCGATGCGTCTGACGCCAAGGAGTGGGAGGCTATGAAGGCGACAGGTGCCATAGAAGTGGTGGCTCCAAGCAAGGCGCGAGTCATCCGCCGTGAGCAGCCAGACCGTATCATCTCGAGCCGGATGGTCCGCCGCTGGAAGCCCCAAGAGGGCACCTTCGCCGCCCCCGACGCTAAGTCGAGGTGGTGCGTTCATGGGCATAAGGACCCAGACTCAGGAGCCCTCGAGGTTTATGCTCCCACTCCTCAGACATCGTCGATTATGATGTTTATCCAGATAGCCATGAACCTGGGACTTCTATGTGATATCGCCGATGTCAAGAATGCTTTCTGTCAGTCAGACAGAATGCATCGAGCACAGGGCGAGATCTACGTAGAGCCCTGTGAAGGGATCGTGCTGGAACCCGGGTCCCTGATCCGACTCTTGGTCAATGTCTACGGTTTGGACGATGCCCCTATGGCCTGGAGGCGTACCGTCGTCAAGTATTTGGAGGCCCATGGGTTTGTGAGGTCCCTGCTGGAGCCCTGCTGGTGGATGCGCTACGATGGCAAGGGGCGCATCGCCAACATGATGCTGCTGGAAGTAGATGACTTCTTCATCGGGAGTGCAGACCAGGCCTCCCGGGACTGGCTCAGGAGGGTTCTGGAGTCTAGGTTCAAGTTCGGGAAATATCGGGACTGCCAGGCCGGAGCGGTGGATTTCGCTGGCCGAAGGATCACCGTTGCCCCAGACAAGGCAGTGATCGATATGGAGAAGTACATTTTAGAAGAGATCCGCCCTCTGTCCATGTCCAAAGGGCGCCTGGCTCGCAAGGACTCCCCCCTGGAGCCTCATGAGTTCAAGGCACTGCGGTCGCTCGTGTACAAGTTTAATTGGTTGGGCCGCGAGGTCCGACCTGAAGCCGCAGGTGTAGCCAGCATCCTGGCCAGCAAGCTGAACCAGGCCAGGACCGGGGATGTGATCACGGCCAACAAGTTGGCTCGCCATCTGCGCTCTACGGCCTCCAGGGGACTCACTGTGTGGCGACTCGATCCAGACAGGATGGCCTTTTTGTCTTTCTCGGACGCCGGTGGCATTGGTTCCACCGACGGCCTGGATGACGAGCGCGGGCTGCCGGTCGATCCCACACAGGGGGCCTGGATGGTCCTGGCGGCCGATCGATCTGTGCTGGACAACCGGGCAGTCCGAGCTTCGATTCTGGGCTGGAGGTCGTCCAAGCTAAGACGAAAGGTGCCATCCACTCTGGCTGGAGAGACGCAGGCCCTATCCGCAGCAGTTGCAGAGGTAGAGTTTTTACAGATCATGTATCGAGATGTAGTCTTCCACGACGTGGACACTCCCGATTGCCTCCGAGCCTCTGGACCGTTCACGACCGTGCTGCGACGAGACTGCTCTCTCGGATCTCGTGAGAAGCAGGTGCATGTGGTCGACGCCAAGTCGATCTATGATACAATGCAGAAGGAAGGCAATGCGTGCGCGCGGGACAGGCGCACGGCCATTGACCTTGCCATTATCTGTGAGTCTCTGGAGCGTGCGCGTGGCCATGTTCGTTGGATCCCGCACGGGCGGATGCCAGTGGACGCTTTGACTAAGGAGGACGTCACGAAGTGCAATGCCGCTTTGTTCGATTTAATGTCCCATGGTCGCCTGATTTTGGTCGACGAGAGTTCAGAGGTGGCGAGACGCCGCTCCGAGCCGCAGCTCAAGAATCGTTCGCAGGCAGCTTCGAGAGAGGAACTTGCCCGAGAGTCACAGCCCACATGGATCCAATTCCTGTCGGGAAGCTCAGCTGGTGGTGGTGGTGGTGGTGGTGTCGGTTCTCCTCCGCCCTCCTCCCTTTTCTCAGCTGAGTCATCTACGTGCATTTTGCCCTTGCCATCTCCGCTCTTTCAGTGATAATTTTCTCGTGTGCAGTTTCTGCTATTTGCTATCCCCTCTCAATTTCAAGTAGAGAAGGGGGCCGTTCTAGCACAGGAACGGATAGTTGCAGTTAGTTGAGCCCAAGAGGGTGCTAAACCTAGGAGAAGTCAGACGGGTGTGACTGATCTCCAGATTCTGCGTATTAGGTTTAGCATTTGAGATCATTACCTTGATCGTCCTACCGAGTTGCAGTGTGTGCTTGGTGTACTGTTACCCTCTCTGGCTCAAGCCCAAAAACGTTCATCCAATCCTGTGCTGCCACAGTTCCCCCCCCCCCGAGGCCACGATCACCCATACGTTACGACACGTTCGCCTCTCAGAGGCCGCGATCCCTTTGGAAATTCTATTGCGTGCGCGCCCTCGAGGCCACGATTCCTGATAACTTACGCCGCGCTCTCGCACCCGAGGCCACGACCCCTCATACATTGTACCACATTCGCGCCCCCCAGGCCACAACGCATTGCAAATCACACCGCATTCGCGCCCCCGAAGGCACGATCCGTGGCCAATTACGTAACATTCGCGTTCCCGAGGCCAGAGTCCCTTGTACATTACACCACGCGCGCGCCCCCGAGGCCACGATCATTTGAAACTTACGCCACTTTCGCGCCCCCACGATCCACCGTACCAGCCCATGCTTCGTGGTCCCTCTCAGCAGGAACTGGTTCCTGGCGCGTCCGCGCTGACCCCCATCGGGCCGTTGGCTTCTGTCGGCGTGCCCCCGCACTGTGTCGCATACGCGACGGGTTGACGCCCATCTCTCTGGCTGGGCTGACTTGTCACTGTCGCCACTGGGCTACCCTTCTGGTTCTTCTCCTCGTCGCACTTGGGGCGTGCCTACTCCCCTGTTGGCTCCTGGAGGGCGCTTACCACTCGGCTCATCCTATGGCCCTGGAGACGGCTTGCTGGATTGTATGTCACGTGCGCTTGGTGTGCGTCTGTGGTTTCACGACCCCCCCCGTACTGCATGTCCCTGCTCTTCGGCTAGGTACTTCGACCTCTTTGCCGCCTGAGCCTGTCTTTTCCTTGTCTCCTTCGTCCCTAGTTTTTTTTGTTTTTTTTTTTTTTGTTTGTTTGTTTGTTTGTTTTTTGTTTGTTTGTTGTTTTTTTGTTTTCTCTCTCTCTCTCACTCTTTCGCCTTCTTCCTCTTGTTCTTCGTTCGCCCTCGTCCCTGCCGCGTTGCCGCTGCGCATCGCCTGGTAGTTTTCGCCACCACCGTGGCCTTCTTTTCCTGCGCTTCGCTGGCGACAATTGCGCCGCGCGCCCTGGCCCTGTGCTGCTCGACCCTTTGACGGTGCGCGGCTGCTTCCGCGACACTCGCAATCAAAAAGCGTCCCCACCAGCCCATCTAGACACGATCGGAGGCTTTCTGGAGGACTCTTGGAGGCTATCTTGAGCCATGCTCGGCTAGAGGCTGTCGGAGGCTACCTTGAGCAATGCTCAGCTACCTTGGGCCATCTTGAGGCTGTCTTGGGGCCTCTTGGAGGTCTGTCATGCTCGACCTCCTGAGACCATCTTGGGGGGAGGGGGAGGATGAGGATGAGGAGGATGAGGAGGAGGAGGAGGAGGAGGTTGAGGAGGATGGTCAGGACGAGGATGATGATGAGGAGGAGGAAGAGGAAGAGGAGGACTGCGGCACGAGGGAGATGAAGACGATGCTGATGATGCTGATGCTGATGATGATGTTGATGGTGATGCTGATGATGATGATGATGCTGATGATGCTGATGCTGCAGATGATGATGCTGATGATGATGCTGATATTGATGACGATGATGCTGATGATGGTGATGATGATGATGATGATGGTGCTAATGTCGATACTGACGATGATGATGCTGCTGATGATGATGATGCTGACCGTGATGATGATGATGATGCTGCTGATGATGATGCTGATGATGATTCTGAGGATTCTGATGATGATGATGATGATGATGATGATGATGATGGTGATGATAGTGGTGATGATGTTGATGCTGCTGCTGATGCTGATGATGGGGAGGATGATGGTGGGGAGGAGGAGAAGGATACTGATGATAAGGAAGAATGAAGAGGCAATAACGGAAGGAATACCACGGATGATGACAAGGAGGATGAGAAGTCGGGCTTTGGAGATATGGTGTTGTGGGAGGTTTTTGAAACACGAAAGGCCATCCTAAGGGCTCTCTCGGGGTCCCCGTGGGGCCTCTTGGGGCCCCCTTGGGGCCCTCTTGGGGCTTGTTTTGGGGGTCTTCGGGCCCTCTTGAAGCTCAGTGGAGGGGGTCTAGGAGGCCTCTTGGGCTCCATTGCTGAAAACGAGGGGGGGGGTACTCAATTCCATCCCCCCCCCCCCCCTCGAAGGCCAACCACATTGCGTCTTGGGGCCCTCTTGGGTCGCGCTTGGGGCGCTCTTGGGCGCTCTCGGGGCCCTCTTGGGCCTCTCTTGGGTAATTGCTGGGCTACCTTGAGGCCTCCAAAGCACGTCGGAAAACAAAAAGCGAGAAGGCACCGCACATTGATTTCCCCTAAGTTTCGTAGCCATGTTGGCCTCTTCGGAAGGGATCCTCGGACCGCTCGGCGGACACTGGAAAACGTCCTGGGGCAATCTTGAGGCCTCTTATGTGTGCGTCGGGGGCTATCTTGAGCCATCTTGAAAGATCTTGACCCATCTTGGAGACTTTTTTTTGTTGGAGACTTGGGGCTCTGATGCTGGCCTCTCCGCCGCCGGCCTTCCGCGCCGCTCCTGCACAGAGAAGACCTTATGGGGCTGCGCGGGGTCTCTCTTCCTTCGGCGCCGGGCCATCTTGGAGACCATCTTGGACTCGCGGGGGCCCTGTTGGAGCCATCTTGGACCAAACAGCACCTGACACATCGCCGCCCCCCCCATCCCCTTCCAGGCCCAGGGGAGGGGGGTAGGGGGAGGGGTAAGCCCCTTACCCGAGCAGGGGAATGGGGGGAGTATAGCAGAGAGAAGGCACACGTTAGTTAGACCACCTACGCCCAGAGGGCTGGTGGGATTACGCCGCGTTCGCGCCCCCGGAACCACGATGCCTTTTTCAATTACGCAACATCACGATCCCCCGTCACTTACATCACGTTCGCGCCCCCAAGGCTACGATGCACAGTGCAATACGCGACACTCGCGCCCCCCGAGGCCATAATCCTTTGCAAAATATGCAACCTTCGCGTCCCTGAGGCTACGATCCCCAATCAATTACCCCACACTCGCGCCCCGAGGCCGCGACCCCCAGGAAATTACGCGACGTTCGCGTTCACGAGAGCACGAACCTAGGTAAATTACACCACATTCGCGCCCTTGAGGCCACTACCCCTTCGCCAATCACACCGCAGTCACAACCCTCAGGCCGCGATCTCGCAGAAATTACGGCAAGTTCGCGCCCCCGGGGCCATGGACCCACCTCGCAACATTAGTCTTCTCTATTGGGGCATGTACTCGGGGGTCGCTTTTCGCCGCCCCCCCGCCGTGTCTTGAAAATTCGTCGGTGGGCCCGCAGCTACGAGTCTTCGACAATAACTATCCCAGTGCGACCCTACCTAGGAGTTGGAGCCTCTAGGAAAGCAACATTAGTAGGAGCGGTACACGCCGTCCTCCTCCTTCTCCTCATCGTCGTAGTTGTAGCAGTAGCGTAGTAGTAGTAGTAGTAGTAGTAGTAGTAGTAGTAGTAGTAGTAGTAGTAGTAGTAGTCGTAGTCGTAGTCGTAGTAGTCGTAGTCGTAGTCGTAGTAGTAGTAGTAGTAGTAGTAGTAGTAGTAGTAGTAGTAGTAGTAGTAGTAGTAGTAGTAGTAGTAGTAGTAGTAGTAGTAGTGGTAGTAGTAGTAGTAGTAGTAGTAGTAGTAGTAGTAGTAGTAGTAGTAGCGCCAGAACCGCCGACGCCACGCCGTAAGTGAAGCAGCCGCAGAAGCAGGCAGCAAGTCGCCGAGACAGCAGCAAAAACAAGCAGGCACTCAGATGAGGGCGGGGCACTGGGGGGTTCTTTACATCTACATGTATATCTACACCTACACATATATATATATGTATATATATATATATATCGACACCTACATCTACATCTAGACCTACATCTACATCTACACCTACAGCTACATCTACACCTGCATCTACATCTACATCAACAGCGAGACTCACATCTACATCTACCTGCTATGCTGTGCTATGCTCTGCTCTGCTCTGCTATTCTATGCTGCGCAATGCTATGCTGGGCTAGGCTAGGATCGGCTAGGCTATGCTATGCTATGCTATGCTATGCTATGCTTTTGCTTTGCCTTCGCTTTTGCCTTCACTTTTGCCTTTGCTTTTGCTTTTGCTGGGCACCCAGGGAGCGTAACTGGGGGAACCGCGCGTTTGCTTTTACCTTTGCTGTTGCTTTCGCTTGGGTCCCAGGGGACTGGGGGAACCGCCCGGGGCGATTTGCACTGCCCTGCCCCTTTAAGCACAGAGAGTAAGAACCCTTCTAGGCAGAGCCTAGGTAGGGAACAAACAGTGCAAGGCAACATAAGACAATCCCAACCGCGAATTGGTTCAAGATGGCCTCAAGCAACCCCCACTCGTACCGAGAGGGCTTTTCATGTAGACCACGAGGGAATCGCTTTAAAAGGACAACGCAGCGTTAACTGATAACCCCACCATCTCAATGTGCTTTGTTGACTCCTATGCGTTCTCGAACGGCGTTCGTAGATGTCTTCAAGACGGCGCCCAGACACCTCAACATAGCTCTGATACATAAACCCCGCAATTGCGGATAAGTGAGGGGGCTGCGGGGACGTCGGCAGTTTGCGAGGCTCTGAAGAAGCCCGCCGCAGGCGCCGATTTTCTCGTTAAAGCAATGTTGGTGGGTCGCGGGGTGGGTCGCAAGGGTGGGTCGCGCGTGGGTCGCGGGTGGGTCGTTGACCGGATCGCCGGCCGGGTCGCTGGTGGGTCGCGGGTGGGTCGCGGATGGGTCGCGGGTGGGTCGCGGGTGGTTCGCGGGTGGGTCCTGGGTGGGTCGCGGGTGGGTCGCGGGGTGGGTCGCGGGGTGGGTCGCGGGGGGGACGACGATCACAAACAACAAACAAGAAACAATAAGCAACAACAAACAACAACAAGCAGCAACGAACAACACCAACACCAACAGCAACAACAACAATAACAACAAAAACTACAGCCACAACCACAACCATAATAACAACAACAGCAGCAACAGCAAACATAACAACAACAGCAACAACAACACCACCACCAACAACAACAACCAACAACAGTAACAACAACAGTCCGCACCGCAGAACCTCCCTTCAGCCACGCGCCCAGGGAAAGTGAATGACCGTTCGGCCCCCTCACTCTGATATTCCATCATGATAGAGAGGGTGCTGGCGGCACAGGGCGAAGCCCGCACGGATATACGTAGCACCCTGTAGTCGAGCCCGCCGCAGGCGCCAAATTTGTACAAATTATACAACGAGCCCGCCGCAGGCGCCGACTTTTTTGTGAAAGCAATGTTGGTGGGTCGCGGGGTGGGTCGCAAGTGGGTCGTGGGTGGGTCGCGGGTGGGTCGCGGGTGGGTCGCGGGTGGGTCGGTGGTGGGTCGCGGGCGGGCCGTGGGGTGGGTCGCGGGTGGGTCGCGGGCGGGTCGCAGGGTGGGTCGCGGGTGGGTCGCGGGTGGGTCGCAGGTGGATCCTGGGTGGGTCACGGGCCGGGTCGCGGGTGGGTCGCGGGCCGGGTCGTGGGGTGGACGACGACAGCAAACAACAACAGACAGCAAACAACAAACAACAAGAAACAACACCAATCCGCATGGCAGAACCTCACTTCAGCCACGTGTCTAGGGACAGTGCATGGCCGTTCCGCCCCCTCACGCTAATATGTACATCTAAATCCATGTCTATGTTTTTTTTATGCATCAATGCATGAATGGATGCATGCATGCATGTATATATGTATATGTAAATGTATGTATGTATGTCTGTATGTACGTATGTATGCATGCATGTATGTATGTATGCATGCATGCATGTATGTATGTATGTATGTATGATGTATGCATGCATGCTCATATATATATATATATAGATATATGTATGGTCGGTCCCCCCTCCAGCGACCCCCCAGAGCGCCCAAAGCACGAAACCACGGTAAACACTGCCGTCCTCCTTTTCTTTCTCCGTCTGCTCTCCTTCTCCTTTCCTCCTTTTCCTCCTCTTCCGCTTTCACAATTTTCCTCATCCGTCTCCGTCTTCTGCGTTTCTCCCCCTTCCCCATTTTCTTTCTTCCCCCTCGTGGCAAAGCAAAGAAACAAGCCATCGCAGAATTAGGCGCCCTCGGTGCCACGAACCATTGTGTATTTTTGTTTTTTTTTGGATGTTTGGTCTGCGAAGCCACCAACCATTTTTTTTGTTTGGGAAGCCTTTGCGCTCACCCCTTCCCCCCCCAAGCACACCTCTCTGAGCCTCCCAAACCGACAAAACCAACACAACCAACCATACACCGTGTTTGGTGGTTTCCCATACCAAAAAAACCCAAACAACCAAACATACACAATGTTTCGTGGCACCGATGGCGCCACACAGTTCGTTTCATTATTTTTATTCGTATATCGCCCGTAAGAAGGGAGACGAAACGACCAGGCGAATGATGAACACTGATAACAGATGGTATCGGGCCCGACCGGGGGCGCGTCCGCCTCCTCCTCTTCCTCCTCCTCGCTCCGTCGCAGAGGGCATGTTGTGAATGTTGTCAGAAGGAATGCTCCACTCCTCATCCTCCCTCCCTCCTTCCTACACAAGGAGCAAGGAGGACGAGGAGGAGGGAGGAGGATAAAGAGGGAGGACGAAGGATGGAGGGTGGGAGGGAGGATGATGAGGGAGGAACGTGGGAGGGGGAGGATGGGGAGAGGGGGGAAGGAAAGGAGGAGGATGGGAAGGACGGAGGGCGGATGACGATGCGGAAGGACGTAAGGAGGAACGGGAGGAGGATGGCTCAATCGAAGCTCTGGCGCTCTGGGGGGGAGCACACCTCTCTGAGGGGCATTCAAAAAATGAATCCCTTTCCCGTCCCGTTCCTCTTCCTCCTACTCTTCCTCCTCCTCGCCCCGTCGCAGAGGGCATGTTGTGAATGTTGCCAGAAGAGATGGTCCATTCCTCATCCTGCCTCCCTCCTTCCTCCTCCTTCCCTCCTCCCTCCCTCCCTCCTCATCCGAAGCCCAGAAGGGAACCTTCCTCTGCCACAAAAGGATTGCGCGAAGGATCTCCCGCAAGAGGAATCAATTTACGGAGGCTCCTCCACATAAGGATTGTGTGGAGGATCTTCCACAAGAGGAATCAATGTACGGAGGCTCCTCCGCACAGGCAGAACCAATATGCACATTCCACACAAGGAGCAAGGAGGACGAGGAGGAGGGAGGAGGATAAGGAGGGAGGACGAAGGATGGAGGGTGGGAGGGAGGATGATGAGGAGGGAGGAACAAGGGAGGGGGAGGATGGGGAGAGGGGAGACGGAACGGAGGAGGATGGAAGGACGGAGGGAGGATGACGATGCGGAAGGACGGAAGGAGGAGCGGGAGGAGGATGGCTCACTCGAAGCTCTGGGGAGGGGGGGGGTCATAGCACGCGGGCCTAAATTCTAGACGTCGGCATAATTCGCACGAGCGAGGGCGGGGAATGCAAGTCATATTGGCCCCTGCGGGGGCCTGGATCTGGCCGCCGAAATCTGGCCTTGTCGGGCACCGCGGCGGCCCGAGGCTGTTGATGGTTCTCTCCATTTCGCTTCTGTGACACACTGCTTTTCGTTGGTTTGCTATCTGGTTGCTTGTGTTTTCATGTGTTTGGCTCTTGCTCTCTTTCTCTCTCTCTCTCTCTCTTTCTCCTCTTTTATGTGCTAACTATACCGTGCCCTTTTGCACCTCCTCCTGTCCCCGATCTACTCGCTCCTTCTCTCGCCCTGCAACTCGTTCTCACCTTGACTCCTCCTCTCTTCCCCCTTCAATCTTCTGCGGTACTGCACCTCCCTTCTCTCTCTCTCATCTGTTTGCACTCCCCCTCTCTTCTCTCGTGTATATGGAATCTCGCTCTTCTCTCGTCTCGTTTCTGTTCTCTATCCCTCTCTCTCTGCTCACCCTATCGTTCCTTGGATCCTCGCTCCTCCTCTGTCTGCCCTCCTCCCTATTTCTTCTTAGCCTTCCCTTTCCCACTTCCAGATTCCCTGCTCCTTCTTCCCCTCTCGCATTTGCCTTGCCGCTCTACCCTCCAACTCACCTCACCGCTTCTTTCTTCCTCACCCCTTCAGCCCTACTATGTTTACGATGTGCTTCACCTCTTCTCTCACCTTAACTTGCCTCTTGATTATCCTCTATTCTCCTTTCTCGTATTTCTCCTCATTCCCATATCCTTCTTTTGTCTCATCCCCTAGCCTCTTCTGATTTCCCCGCTCTTCCCTTCAACTTCCTCCTCATCTGTTCACTTCTCTTATCATCTCAAAGCCTCCACTTTTGAAGCGAACACATCACATAAGGAGGAGGAGGAGGTGGAATGGTGTGCTCGCCAATGGAAGGGGGCGGCCAACTATGATCAGTGACATACACGACAAGAGAAGACTTGTCAATCTCCGAAGTGCCCAAATGTACCTGCTACATCCGTGCACGTACGCGCGATCTGTCGTGCGCATGGGCAGCGTCAGGAGGAGGAGGAAGAGGAGCAGGAGCAGGAAGAGGAGGATGAGGACGACAAGGAGGGACTGGACTGGTCTGCACTGGACTAGGACCGGCTGGCTCACTCGATTGAACTTGGCTGGCCCAGACTGGCATGGATTGGCTGCACTGGGACTGGGACAGACTGCATAGACGTTGGCTGGGCTTTGCTGGGCTGGCCATGGCCTCCCTGGCTTCCTAAAGATGCCCCGGGGTACCCATGGATCTCTGTCCGTGCGAATGTGGCGGTCCTATGTGCATGCGAATAGGGGATGGGTGGGACGGGCACGAACAACTTCTTCCAGCAACAGGACCTCACACATGCAGGCTTGCGTCAATAACAAGCAGAAGCCCACTGCGTCCAAGACAAAACAAGCCCGACGCAGGTTCTCGCTTCCAGCCACCCGGCACGTGCGGCAATCCCATAATCTCTCTGGGCTCAGGCAGTTCAGCGGGCCAGCTCTTCTGGCCCCTTCTTCCCTCTCAGGGGAATTCTTACCCACCCTCTTTCCCTGGAGTTGAGAACGGGTGGCTCGATAGGTATTATAGGGTTCGATTTGACCCTGGGTGGCCCCAAGATCATCCCAGGAGGCCTCATATTGTATAGCACAGCCCGGATTGGAACACTGTTACCTCCGACATGCCTGAAAAAGGGCCGAAGACCGCCGCACCACGATCCGAGGTGGCCACGGAGACTCACAAGGATGCCCCCGAGAGGCAGACATCTTTCAAAACTTTGAAATTTCGGTGATGTGTGGTATCTCCTCTTTTCGCCTCCCATGTGCTTCCGAGACGGCAAGATGGCACCACTATGGCCCAATAGTCCAACGTGAGCCCAGGAAGAGCCCCCAGAGTGCTCCAAAGGCCACCAAGAGGACTCTAAGCGAATGCCAAGAGAACCCTGAGAGGGGATTGCTCTTGTCCACAAGGGATGGGTAATGAGCCACCCCCGCTTTTTGATCGATGTGCCCAGGATGGCTCCAAGAGGACCGAAAAGGTCTATAAGATGTCCCCGAATGTCCCCAACCTGCCACAATATGGCTTCAACAGGCTTTCGATCTGCTCCTAAACGTACTCGAACTGGTATTTTTTGGGAGCTGCCCGGACGATCCCTAACTTTGGTTTTACGGGTGTCCACCACCTGTGCTTTGATCACCTGATCATTCTTCTCATGACAACTCGCCTGGGACTGATTCCTGGATGGGCTGGGGAATCCGAGAAAGGCGTCAAGAATTTTCTGGAAGAACTCCTTTGTGCAAGCCTGTTTCGCGGAAAAACCGAGGTCCTCCCGTCAAGGACAATCCCGACACGGACTTTCTGTTTTTCAGCCACTCTTGACGTGAGACAGTAAGTCTTGTGGAACGCACCCGCTGCATTGGAACAATCATGCCTTGCGAGTAATACGTGGCCTCGAGGCCGTGAAAAAATAAGATTCAATGGCAAGAGGGCTCCTGCCTCCACGAAGGAACTCTACACTTCAGTAAGCCGTTCCGCGTGGGGAAACCACTTCGCCAACAATTCCGTCAATCAGCCGAGGCGGCCAGGGCTTTCAGCCGAGCGCGCTCTGCCAGCCTTTCGCCAGCAAGTCCAGAACCCAACGAGGTCCCCCCTAAGGTCCCCGCCGAGCACACTGGACTCGCAACAGAGCCGCTGGCCCAGACGAAGAAATTTAAAATCCGCCGGGCCCAGCTTGCTGGGGTTAAGGAGGCGTGTGAGATGCTTGCCTGTCCCCCATCCCCCTTTCCCCCTCCCCTGGGGCTCTCAATCCAGTTCCAGAGGGGCGGGGATGGGTGGCCTACGAGCTCCCCAACGCATCTCTGGGACCTTCGGGGCTTCCAAATCGATCCTCCGTAGCCTCCGAGATGGCCCGGATGCTTGCTCAAACTGCTCCAGAATGGCTTCAGCACGCTGGTGACACCTCAGAACATCTCAGACCAAGGGGCTCCTGAAGACGCCCCAAGAGGGCCCCCTCCCTAGAATTCCAAGATCCCCGGCCGAGGGGGGGCGGGTGGGCCTCTGAGCTCATGAACTGCGGCAGGTTCGTGCGGCGTCGGCGCGCGTAAAGATTTTTGACCGCGTCGATCGTTCAGCCTTGACACGATCGCGGCCCCGATCGTTCAAAATTGAATTCCGTCGGGTCCAACGGCGTTACAATGTCCCTCGGCGCTTCCGCGTCGCAGAATTTAACGTTGAGCGCCTTCGCCGGCGTCGCCAGCGCGCCAATGCCGCACGAACCTTCCGTATGAGCAATCGGAGCCTGCAGCTTCAGCGTCTGGCGCTTCCAGGATACCCTTCAAGACGGGTCAAGAACGACTCTATCATGTCTAGAGGGCCTCAACAACAGTTTCGGGAGTCGTCGGAGACCCCAAGAAAGCCCTGAGATCTCCCGATAGGGAAGACACCCCACATAATGATAAACATTGTTTCAGTCTGGACAATAAAACACACTCGCTGTATCGCTTCCATATGGGCCCAAGCGGGTCCAGGAGGCCACTAGAAAATCCCCAAGCAGCCCAAGCTGTCCGTCCCCAGAGACTCCAGGCTCGCCAAGAAAGCCCCAGGACTGTCCAATTCGGCTCCAAGAACCCCGCAGGGACGCCAAGGTGGCCCCAGAAGGCCCTACGAAAATACTAAAAAGACCGACTCTGCATGGGCCCACGATTGCCACAGGCTCTAATTTTGGTCACGCATGTGTCGAAGCCATACGCCCGCACACTGATAGGTTCGGACATTCGCGGGGCAAAACCCACATGGAAGAATCACAATTCGAGGCCTGCGGATGACTCAAAACGAACCCTAGGAAGTGTTCGGGCCGAGGTGCCCAACATGGCCTCCATGATGTTTCCACTTCGCACGAACGTCAACTCTATGATGGCTGGTCGTCCTCCCTACGAAGCATCCGGCTTGCAAACGCATGCAGACTCCATCGTCGCGAATTCCCTCTTCAAGAGGTTGGCGGAATGGCGTACGCCTCTTGAGTTACACCGCTAACTGCACGAACGGCCTGCAAACAAAAACGTGCATAGCCCTCGACGCAACACAACGGTGACGTATGGCTCGAGCGATGCCCCGTCGATCAACAATGGATCTGTGGATGGGAGCCCTTCCGCTGAATATCCCGTGCCTTCATGCCCACGCTTTTCAGCATTGCTGTCAGCGTCACCTGCGTGCCCTTCAGGATGAAGGGGAGGATCGCCCTGGTCGGGGCGTGAGGATCGACGTGCGATATGAAATGCACAACGGTCCCATTGTGTCCTGCCGTGCCTTGCCACGGGGCGATCAGCACACTGGAGTGGCACAGATCCTGTCCCGTTTGCACGCCCGCCTCCAAGGCGAGCTGGCTGGTGTTCGAAGAGGTCGCGACCGTGTAGCCCCTCTTCGTGTCGCACTCGAAACGGTGCGCAGCCCAGTCGGCAGTGAAGCGTCTGCCATACGTGAGCTCAATGGGCCCCGGCAGGGGGATCTCCGTGACCTTCGGGTCCACCCAAAAGGGAGGCTAGGAAGAGTGGGGACGTCCCTCATGGCCCGAGACATGTGCGCGGACGAAGGGGGCGCGGGACTGCATTGAACTCATCCTGGCAACGGAACTAACCATATGCAGCTGCGAGTACCGCGAGGCAGGTGACACGAAGGAGGGGGGGCAGCAAAAGGACTGGTGCGTGAACGAGGACGAGAAAAGCGGGCATGGGCGGGCGATGGGGGATGAGACCCATACCCCTTCCCGCCCGTTTGCATCCGTAAGCTGGGGTTGGAACGCGGCCTGCTCGCCCCCTGAACCTCATCATCCTCATCCTCACCCTAACGTTTCTGTTTGTCCGCCTGGTCCACATCCTCCTACACTTCATCCTGATCACCTCATCCTAACCCGAACTGCTTGGACATCTCAGGGAACCTCCGTTGAGAAACCACGTGTGACGCCCCCTCTAGGGCGCGATACGCGCGAGGGGCGCACCGAAGAAGGCGCGGCACCGCCATGCGGACCCTGCCGCTGCGGCATTCGGCGGAGCCCCCCATGGGGCCACAAAGGGTGTGAGGAGTGTACCGAAATGCGTGCGGCGCTGCCATGCGGGCGCTGCCACTGGGGCCTTCGGCTGAGCTCCCTATGGGGCCACGGAGCGTGTGAGGACTGTGTCGAAAGGGGTGCGGTGCCGCCATGCGGGCGCTGCCACTGGGGTCTTCGGCGGAGCTCCTTTGAGACCATGACACATGTGAGGGGTGTGCCGACATGGATGCGATGCCGCCATGCGAACGCTGCCTCTGCGGCCTTCGGCGGAGCTCTGTATGAAACCACGACGCGTTTGATGGGGTGTGGTGATGATGGTGGTGGTGGTGCTGTCAACCGGTCGTGGCTCTCTAAATCCTCGACCGTACCTGTTCGAAGTCCCAATACCTGGCCGACTTCTGCTCGGCACTCTCCCTCGGAATCGCTCTGCGCTCGGGGGAAGGTGAAGGTAACAATTTTTGTCAGTAGAGTGGCCTCTCGAACTAAAACGGCAATCCATTTCAGCAGTGCTTGCTCCATGCCTGCTGCTTTACATCATATTACTGCTGACAGCTGTGCTGGGGAGGGGCATGCTTTAACCTGTTAGTCAGAAAACCTCTGACACACTTCCGAAAAACGCATTTTACGGAGTGCAATTCGCACTGGCGAGAAACTGAAATGAAACAACGGTTGTACTCCCACTCGCAGTGTACAAGACTCGCTGCAGCACAGGATGTGCCATGCCTTCGCTCGAGAGAAAAAAACTGCGCCAACTCGTGTCGCAAGCTGATGCTGAGAATAGCTTCATTGAGAGGAATAAGAACAATGAAACAGGAACTGGAGCAGGATGTAAATCGTAATTTGACGGGGCGCCTTCGCTCATCGTGTGGCTTCTGCTGCACCGCGCGCAGCTCTCGTGAGACTTCACAGCCTCTGTGGCAACCTTGTACCACGTGCTGATCTCTGCCTTGAGCTCCGTCTGGCTTGCCAACTGCGCTGAACCACGCCGGCTCCTGTACGCCAGCATCCCACTTGACGGTGCTCAGTCTAATCTTCTTCTCCTTCTGGATCTTCTGAAGTACTATCTCCTTCACTGGTTTGTGTTTTGGAAATACCTCGGGAGTCGTACTCCTCGTCGCGCTCTCTGGGTTCGTCTCGGGGTCTGTCCTCCTGGCCGCATTCACGTAAGCTACGTAGCCCACGATCTCGCAGAACAAGACAACTTCCATCATTCTGACCAGCACCCGTAGAAACATAACGAAAGGAATCGCCATCACTACTTTCAGGCTGCTGTCCCACGCGAAGTCCACCAGAGCATCGGTAGACTCGTCGTTGTAGATCGTCACCCTGTTTGCTTCTGCTGTAGCCAGAGGTACCATAGCCGCCATCGTAGTCGTAGTCGCCGTCGGTCTCGATGTCGCAGACTCTTGGATTCGGCTTGTCGGTGCTTGGCGGTCTTCTTCTTTCCTCGTCGGATGTCAAACTGATCGTTCTGGCCCTCAGACGGTTGGCTAGTAACTGTCGAGCGGCCAGCTTGGTGAATACGTCGGCAACCTGTCGCTCTGAGCTAACGCAGTACCAGCCCGTCACGCTGGCTGTCATGCGCTCCTGCAACACCTGCACCTCGATACCCGTCCGTTTGTCATCGAAGTTGTGCGCGTGGGGCTTCTGGGCCGCGTCGTAGAGAGCCGTGGCATCCACCGCGGTAGCGCTCCTGCCCAGAGCCGTCATGGTGCAGTTCAGCCTCGGGCCCTGCTTCGGGTCGAGCATCGGCCTGTAGTGCACCTTCGCAAACTCGAGTGCGTCCACTCCACCCCCTGCGGCCCGAGCCTCACTTGCCAATGGGGATCTGCTCGCCCGCGGTGGCTTCCAAGAACGCCAAACGACCACTGCGTCTGTTTCGGTCTTGCCGCTCAGCGCGCTCTTGTTCGCCGCCAGGATGAGGCAACCTCCCTGTGAGCTTCCGTCTCGCAATGCTGCCCGCGCCGCGTCCGTCATGCAGATGGGCGCCACGTCGTCGCAAATCTTGTGAAAGACCTGGCACACCTCGCTATTCGCCTTGGCGAACCGTAGTCTCTTGTTAGCATCCACTCGGTCCTGCGCAAAAGTGCCGTCGTTGATGGCGCCCTGCCCCAGACTGACGCTGCGCTGCAAGTGAGGTGCCGTCTGGTTGCTGGGCCACGCTACGCTTCCCATTCGTCCTCGTGGCTGTCGGGACTCACCCTCGGTGATGGCCACCTGGTGGTCGCTAGCTCTATTCTTCGTCATGGTGGTCGGCCTAAGCGACTTGATGTAGGCTCCACAGCTCATCTGGTGTCGTCGTTGGCGGTCTTACTGAGCTGGTTGCCACAGAAAACCATCGATGCGTCCCCTGCCACCGTGAATGGTGGTCGTGTCCTCCCATGTCCTGAAGTTGAAAGCCTTCTGGAGCACCTCGACCCTCGCGGCAAAGCAGGCCTCAACCTTCTCGTCGCTGCCTCCGCCCAGCATATCGTCCACGTGCAAACCGATGGCCCCGTCGAGCGCCGCGAGGTCCTCGTCCTTGTCCACGCGGTCGCACAAGGAAAGGCACGGGTCCAGCGGGTGAGCCGTGCGGTCGGTAGCCTCCTCCCACCAGAGCCTCGGCGAGTCATTCAGGCCATGCGTGCTCTTGAGCAGCTTCACCCTGGCACCTGGCTCACAGCCGAACATCCGGCGCGCCTCCGCCGGCAGGAATGCTGAAATACCGCGGTCTGAGCGCTTGCCCTGCAGAAGTGCAGTGCTGACATCGGAAGTGAACATGTTCCAACCATGTATACGAGCGAGCAGCACAGTGCATGTCCTGCTCAGTCTGGTCATGGGCAGTGAAGATTTGACCAACTTCCCTGCTATCGCATCTGGGTCTCGAAATCCTTGGATGACCAACCGTGCCTAGGCGCGGTCACTGCCGTCTTCGTTCCTCGTCCGCTGCAGTAGGCAGCGCGCCCGAAATGCCGCATTGGGGTCCGTCACTTCGTTCTTCTCCTGATACCGGGCCTGGCTGTCAAAGAAGCCCTGTAGCTCCACGCGCTTCGCTTCCGTAAACTTTGCCTTGCCACCAGCGTCCATATTCTTCTCGCTGAGTTCGTTCGTCGCGTAGCAGAACTCGTGGGTCTCTATGTCGTAGCTTCAGCCGGCTGTTAAGTCATCCACCTGAAGGACCAAGGCATCCTCCTGAATCTTCGCCTTATCGCATGGTCCTGATCGGTGTTCTTGTCGGCCTCGAGAAGCTGTGAACGTTCGTAGTGGTGCCATCTCCGCGGCGTCCGATCCGAGCTCCTCCTTATTTCCCTGAACCTTGCTGCCGGATCGACCGCCGGTCGAGCTGGGGCTGCGGGCTCTGCTGGGGCCTGTGTCGCAGCTGGCTGCTGCTGGAGGCCGGTGCCGTCATTATCTGGTATCGCTTGATCCTCTGCTGTGTCTGCAGGCTCTTGCTGGTCCCGGCTCCTCCTGTGGTTCCGAGCTCTGTGCAGACGCCTGCCTGCGCTGACCTGCCATGGCCTGCTCTAGCGTCGGTGCTTGGACAGCTCCGGATTCTAGGCGTGGTTCGGGTTCTCCCGTGGGGTCGTCACCTCGGTCCTCGTCGGCGGGCCCCGGCAGGTGGCTGACGTCGAAGAACTGCGCGAGACCTCCGCGTCGAAGTCCCTGCAGCGTGGCCTGGGCCTGCTGCGACTTCGCCGGTCGCGCGGGCTCGCCGGCGCGCTCCGCCGGGGGTCTGATCCTGTCCGTGCTGCAACGCAACAAGCCCCCGCCGCGCGTGATCTAGTGCGCCTTGGGCTGTCCACTCGCCGAGTTCTCGCGTAGCGCCACCGTCGCGGGGCCTCTCCAGCGTGACCCCTGGAGTCGGCTAGCTCTCAGATCGCGCCAGTAGTGGCGCTCCTCACCAGTGATCGCGACGTCGCGAGCGTCGCGCCTCTTGCGCGGGAAGGCCCTGCGCGGCCTCTCTGTCGAGTCCACCATGATGAACGCCGTAGCTGCTGCTGTGCGTCGCTGCGTCGCCCCTTGAAGCGTCTCGCCCTCCAAGTCGGCATCGGAGGCCGCCGCGTCTAGCGTGTCGGCGGACAGGGAGTCATTGAGCTCAGGGCTATGGCCAACGACCCGCGGTGCAAGACTGATACCCTTGTGGTGCATAGTGCGGTTGATTTGGTTTGGCCCGAAGTCCAGTCATGGAGTTCTCGATGGCGCGCTCCAGGCCGGTCCTCGAACCAGAATTCCAGCGTCTCGCGCAACGCTGGGTGAGCTCTCTCAACTGGCCCGAATGCATGATGGGCTTCGCCAGGCGCCGCTCGCATCGATGTTGCGCGTGCTGGTCCAATCGAGCATCTCCTGCTGCAGTCTGCGCGAGCGTCGTCGGGGCGCCGTAGTGTCTGATCTAGGCCTTCTCGATGGACTTGATGGCCTCGCTGGCGGTCTCTCGGGTCGCGCCCCAGGTCTTCTGGAACTGGCTGGCCGCGCCCAGCAGGTGCGCGACCTTGGCCAGGCCCGACCGCAGCTTGAAATCGAGGAAGTCCATGTCGAGCGCCTGGTTGAACGTCTTCCAAGATGGCGGAGCTGACTCGGGTGGCCGAGACGCCTTCGCGCGACCAGCGCAAGTCGGCCACTCGCGCCGCGCGGCTCCTCGAGCGCAGGATGACCTCCTCTCTCTCGCCAGCCGCCGTAGGCGTGCGAAAGGAGACCCCTGCTTTCGGGTGGCCCATGTTCCCGTGGAGGCGCTCCACGTACCTGGCCGCATTCCGGCTGTACTCGCTCCTCAGCAGCCGATTCGAATAGATGTCGTTGTCCTCGTCGTTGCTATGGTCCACCGTCGCGATGTGGACGTGCTCCATCGCGTCCTCGCATTCCTCGATGCCCAAGACCAGAATACCGATGTCGTACTCGTCGGGCTGCTCCAGCCAGTCGCTGCACTGGGCCTGCGACGACTGGGGAACATAGTTCTCGGCGAAGCTCGCGCGGTGGATTTTGGTGCCCGGAATATTGCCTTCCAGGTGAACGTGCCCATGTTGGTTGTCGCAATGATACTCGTGGAGTTCGAATGCCATTCCTCGTCAGGTAGCGCGAAATCCAATATTTTCCGTGCCGGGTCTTCTCCTGGAACCTCCAGTCCAGCCATGCGCTGGTCGGGGGGCGCATGGTGGCTGGGCAGTTCGCGCAACGCCGTCGCCCTCCAGCTGCGGGCCGCAGCAGGTTGCCCCGCGCGTGCGCGTCGACCTCCGCGCCGCTGCTTGAGATAGAACCTTCGGCAAAACATCGGATGGGCGCGGTGATCCTCCGTGCGTTCCTCCATTGAACGCGTTCGAGCCATCTCCGTCTTGCAACTGCGCTCCTGCGTGATCGACCATGGCCTGCACTCGGGGCTGCGCTCGACCAGCTGGAGAAACTTCCTCTGCGCGCTGTTCCCGCTGAAATCCCCGCCGTTGCGCAATCCGAACATCCTTGCTTGATATCGGAATGGCCGCCAAAGACCTCCCATATGTTTGCGCTTGCCTTTTTTCCCCGGATTTCTCTCGCCTTCGGGCTGTCCAGGATCAGCTCCTTGCTGGCTTTCTCTACTGAGTCTTGCCATCGGCGAAGAGATTTGACACTGAGGTCTTTGTCCAAGCGTCTGCTGTCGTCACAATCGGCATGCTTGTGATTTATCTCCGCCGTGGCGCCAATGACATCCAAGGACTCCTCGTGCGGCGGCGCCTCTTCTCCAAGAGTCGCGCGCGGGCTGAAAGGGTGCTGCGCGCGAACAGGGTCCAACATATTCTGCGGCAAGAAGGTCCCGTCCACGCGTTCCTTCATGCATGCGTCGACACTCTCCAACGCGTTGATAGTGACGTGTCCACGTTGTGACTCCTCGGCGTGATTGAAGCCAAGTCCCGTCGCCATCCGGGCGCGCTCCCTTATTCTTGCAATCAGCGGCCATGCCGAGCTCCTCCATCACATGTCTGGCGAACAGAAATGGCGTCAGACCTGGGGTCGCGTAAGTGAGAATCTCCGCGAACCTGCCTTCAGGAAACGCTCGAATCATCGCGCATGCTATCGCCTCGCCGGTCGCGTCGTTGCAATATCTGAAAATCTGGAAGCATGGAAAGAACTCCATCTGCGTCGCTCGGAAACTTTTGGCAACCATATGTTTACAATCTCCCTTGATCGTCTCGTGCCCAAGGATCACGCGGGTAGCTCCACTGTCGTGTATGGCCTCCGATGGGTCGAGTCCGCTTGAGTTGTGTCTGTCCTCCGTCTCGTTGGTGGTCACCAGTCGTGCCTCTGCCTCATCATCTCCAACGTGCTGTCTCTTGCGACCTTGCCGCGGGCAATCTCTAGCGAAATGACCTCGACCTCCGCATCGTAGGCAAATCGTCTCCTCTGTGGTTCGTGGTGGTGGGTGGCGTGGCTGTGACCCGCGTTCTGCTTTGCTTCGTCCTCCGGGTGAGCCTCTTTTGTGCCCAGCCTTTTCTCTGCCTTTCGGTGGTCCGCGTGCCGCGCCTCGTCCTCGGGATTGACCTGCTCAGGGGACGACGGGCACCGTGCTCCTCAAGTGGTGGCGGTGCCATGGCAACCGCCAGATAGAAACCTCGAGCCAATCTCATATCGTTCATCTTCTGCCGTGCGTCCGTATACGTTGTCATGATGTCCTCGTGCTGGTCCACATCATGCGCCTGGTCTGGCATGGGGTTGTTGATCTTGGCGGCCTCGATGTCGTAGGCCGCCTCCGCATCGAAACTCTGTCGTTGGTGGTCTGTGTAATGATTATCACCGCCATCGTCGTAGTAGGCGTGTTCGTCCTCGTCTCTGTAGTAGGCGTCCTCTTGGTGCTCGTCGTGCCCCTCATACTCGTCCATATTGTAGGCTGCTGCTCCTGAACCCGCTCGGTGGCTTGGAAGGGAGTCCAGGCCGAACGTCTTCGTTACCTCGCTCTCGACCTGGATCAGCATAATCTCGTCTCCCATTTGATTCATGCTGAGCTTCTTGCTTTCTTTGTCCAGCCCCGCCCATCGCAAAACCAACCAAGCACTTTGTTCGGTAACGCCACTTCATGTGATCGCAACTTCCGCTCCGATGCCCAGAACTTCGTGAAGTAGTCAATCCGGGTCTCCTTGGGTTTGCGGGCTGCCTTGAAGAAGCAAATTATCGGAGTGTGTGTGTGTGTGGGGAGTTCCGTGATCTGATCATATCTGTACGCCTTGTCGAACGCTTCGAAGACGGTCTGCCAGCCCTTCTCCTTCTCGATCTCTGTTTTCGGAATGTGTTCGGCCTCCTCCCAAGCTTTGCCCAACGAACATTGCATGATCTCGAGCCCTACTTCTTTCTCCTGTTCTCGACCTCGAGCTCTCGCGGCGTAGATGTCCACCTTCTCTCTGAACGTCTTGTAGCCATCGACCGAACCATCGAACTCCAGGGTTCTGCCGATGAATGCTGTCGAAGCCTGGCCGCCTTCATCTCGTCGTGCTGCTGCGGCTGCTCCTTTTCCCCACTAGGCGGTCCCATGGGTTGTGCTGAATAGTCGTCGTCTGTCCGTGGAGCAACTGCTCAACTACCAGTGTCAACCGGTCGTGGCTCTCGAAGTCCTCGAACGTACTCGGTTCGATGTCCCTATCACTGGCGGACTGCTCCTCGACACTCTCCCTCGGAATCGCTCTGCGCCAGGGGGGCGGTGAAGGGGGCAGTTTTGGTCAGTCGAGAGGCCTCCCGAACTCAAACGGCGATCCATGTCAACAGTGTTTGTTTCATGCCTGCTGCTAAAAATCAGATTGCTGCTGACAGTTGTGCTGGGGAGGGGCATGCTCTAACATGTTAGTCACGAAGCCTCTGCAACACCTCCGGAAACGCACTGTACGGAGTGCAACTCACAGGTGCTGTTGCTGCTGATGATGATGATGCTGCTGCTACCGATGATTATGGTGACGAGGGTGATGAGGATGACGATGGCGATGATGGTGGTGATGAGGATGCTGATTCTGATGCGACTGATGCTGGTGCTTTTTCGGGTGAAATAAATTAGTGCGTTAACCACTGGATGAGTGAAGATCCTGAGCATGAGTGAGGACAATATGATATTGGTGGCGATCATGGTGCTGCTGCTGAAAATGAAGATTATGACGATACTGCTGCTGTTGATGATGATGGTGATGAGGATGACGGTCATGATGCTGTTGCTACTGATGATGAGGAGGACCAGGATAACAGTGACCATGATGATGGCACGCGGAGAGCAGAGGCAATGCGAGGAACACGAGAAGGAGCAGCGGGAGGTGAGAGTGAGATGCGGGGCGCTGTCTCTTCAAAACGAAAACCCAACACCACAGGATGGCTGGGAACCAAAACAAAAAGGCCATGGAATCTGGGAGATACCATGGCCCCGGCCGTGACACCCCCTAGTCCTCACGCGCGCATGTCGAAATCATTCGAACGCCCCTGCGCGCGTGCCGGGGGGGCACGGCCCCTGTCAAATGCCAGCCCCGCGGGCCACTCGCGCCAGTCGGCCGAAAGCGTGCCTGTCGAGATCCTCCCAAACAAAACCTTCATCGCTGACACGACGGCACCGCCATCGTCAGCGGCGTGGGTCCCCTCTTGTGGACACCCCCGAGACCTGGCCCAGGATGTGGAACGATGAGGGCTCCTTGGCGGCGGCCTCCAGCGGCGCGGCCCTCCCCTCGCCGGGGTAGAAGGCCTCGGGGATGCCCTGGACCGCGGGAGCGAAGCGGTCCTTGCGCAGCAGCACGTCCTTAATGCCCGGGTTCCAGTCCAGCCCGTAGTCTGGGCTCATCAGCACCTCCTGCACGAACACCGGGTCCACGCCCTCGACCACGGCCTCCATGTGCAGCACCGTCGTCGCCCTGGCGGGGCCGCACATGGTGCGGCTGGTGGCGTGCCAGCCGAACACGTGGGCGTGCCCGGCCACGCCCCGCGCCTTCACCTCGCGCATCTTGAGGGGCGCGTAGCCGGGGCCCTCGCCCGGCCCCCACTCGGCCGCGCGCAGGTACGCGTCGTTCCTCGATGCAGAAACAACGGCGCAAACATAAACTTTCGACAGCCCGCGCGGATTTCTTGGATCGGCGCTGGGGCCCCCCTGGCGCGGGTGGTCAAGCGCGGAGCCACGAGATCCACGCGGACCTAATTATGCGTGTGCCTCTTTTTGTTCCTCTGGTGCGGGCCTCAAGAATATACACCATCACCACGCCGACTCCTCCTCCCTCCTCTACCCTCCTATTCCTTTTCCTCTCTCCTGGGAGAGGGAGGGGGTGAGGGAGGTGGTGGTGGTGTATACCTTTGGGCCCCGCATCTGGTTCCCCTCGAGGTCGGCCAGGAGGGCCTCCGGCGACAGCACGGCCCACAGCTGCTCGGCCGGGGCCTCGCCCGGCCTGCCCCGCCGCAGGGTGGCGGCGGCCGCGTAAACCACGAGCAGGCCGACGGCAACCAGCAGGGCGAGGCGCAAGCAGGCGCGGCGCGCGGGCCTTGGGCACTGCTTCAATCGGGGGGCGATCAACGGGCGGCCCCACTGTGGGCCCCTGACACGACACCCTCCTTCCCCCCTCCATTTACCCGGCGGTCGGAAGAAGTGGGTCGAAACATGAGTAGGAAGGCGTTGAAAGCAGATCGGGCTTCCGCCTGCCTCCCTGAGGTTGAGGGCGCAGGGAACACGACTCGACTCTTGAAGAAGGGAAGCGCCCAAACTAAAATGAGACTTGGGTGTCCAGATATACCTACGTTCAACGACCGGCGTGTGTCGCCCCTCCATCACGCAACGCCCGAGGGCCTGGCCGCCTTGCCCGTGTCTCTGGCTGCGGCGGCCTTGGCGAATCCCTTGCGGAGTGCGCAGCGGGAAGGAGCCATCGGGTGGCTCACGGTCGCGGGTGGGCCGGATGGCGGCCTGGGATTCGTGGCGCTGTATGGGAATCCGAACCGCCGCGGAGCTTGAGCCCAACCGGCTGCGGAGAGCGAGCGGGGGCGCTCTCTGAAAGCGTGGCGCGAAGCGCGGCGCTTCCAACACCTACTCAGCATGCCGTTATCTATTTCACGGGTTCCCTTGCACACTGCCTCTGGCACTTAGCGGAACGCCCTCGCGTCCTTCATGCTAATCCGTTTTCAATCTGCAGGGGAATCATGTGTTTTGGAATGCGCAACTTTCGGAATTATAACGAGGGTGGCCGACCCTCCATTCTTGATGTTGCCGAAGTTTACCTAATGACCATCTACAGGCCTGTCTTCGATCTGCCTGCCCGGGTTGGTCACAATCAAATTCTTGAGCCCATGAAGCCCGTCTGTGGGCCCTCTTGGGGGTGTTTCGGCCCCTCATGAATGATTATAGCCGTCCTGGGCCATCTTGACCCATGGTGGAACCGTCCTGGCGCCTCTTGCGACCATCCTGGGGCTCTTGGAGCCGCACATGGGCATCAGAGCCTTCCAGGTTGCTCCGCGATGGTCCCCGAGATTCCCGAGGGAGTCCCAAGAGGGGGCCGAGAGGGCCCTCAAACGGGCCCCACGAGGGCCCCAGACGTGATACTGCGAGCGGACCCCAGGAGCGCAATGTGGGGGGGATGGTCAAGCCTCCCTCCCTAACGTGTACCCAATACCCCAGGGCTCCTTTCTGAGCCCGTTCGACGTCTGAGCCAATTCGGCCGCCGAACGGACTCACGATCGAGCCCACTCGGCGGCCGAACGGACTCAATTCCTGCGACCCTGTCGGAACTGAGCTCATTCGGCTGCCCATTCGGCGGCCGAACGGACTCAGACGCCGAACGGGCTCATAAGGGAACCTCGAGGTACCCTCAAGCTGCCCTCAAGATTCTCCCAACGTGCCCTCAAGAGGCGTCATGAGGGGCCCCGAGGCGGTCGCAGAGAACCCCACCCAAAGAGGCCCCCAGGCAGCACTTCAACACAGTCCGCTCCAAACGTGACGCAGCACTCTTGCGGCGTCGCGGCCACGCCACAACACCGCCAGCGCTTGCTTCCCAACACGCGACGCGGTGCGCCCGAGAATGTTCCCGATACCCCCCCCCCCCGGGGGGGCCGGGAACATGGCTCGACCGCTCCCGCTGCGCCCTCAGACCACAGCCCACACACGGCGGCGGAGCTGGCCGAAGGCCACTGGATCCACCGCCCCCTGCGGCTATTTCCACAAGGGTGCACGGCGTGCCAACCGTTGGATTGTTCTGGTTCTTTCAAACTCTTTCCGATGAGGTCTCGGCGCAGGCCGCCGCCCACCCGAAGAGACCCATAAAAGGTGCCTCCCATCAGTTGTCTTTCTCAGAATGGCCTCTAGATGGCCTTCAAGACGGCCGAGATGGCCCAAGATGGCCTCCAAGACGGTCTCAGACCAAAGCCCCCCCCCACACACACACACGGTGGCGGGACGGGCAGAAGGCCAGTGGATCCGACGCCCCCTATGTTCACAAGGGTGCTGAGCGTGCTAAGTGCGAAGGGCACTTCTGCCTGGCCTTCCACACTTCAAGCCTTTCGGCCCATCGTGCTGGACCCCTGAGCTCGTCGCCTACATAGCCTTTCCAATTCGGCCCCAGACGGCCTCAAGATGGCTCCAGATGTTGCAAAGATGGCCCACGATGGGGTCAACACGGCACTTAAAAGGCTGCGCGAGGCCTTCAAGAAGGCCCCAAGAGGGCGCAAGCAGGACGCCCAGACGGCCGCCATGGTTGATCGAACTTATAGCTTTTCGTGTGGTTGTCTTAAGCTCTTGATCCTCCAAGCTTTTGTGGCCTACGATGGTTCTATGCGGGCCTAGGATATCCCACCTCATATTCAAAGTGGTCCCAAGAGGTCCCCAAGATGGCCCTACGACGACTCAAGAGTCCACGACTCAAGAAATCCCCCGAGAGGCTCCTACATGATCAAGAGGTCCCCCCAATAGTCCTACGACGGCCGAGTAGTGCCCCAGAAGGGCCGCACAGGGCCCAAGATACCTCCAAGTGTCCCCCAAAAGCGCTGCAAGGTGGCACAAGGGTGAGGTCGCCAGAAGGGGCGACGGTGATTCGCCAGAGGCATCTCCGGCACATGACAGCCAGTGCAGCCGAAAGATCGCCACAATCGTGTGGAACAAGAACAAGAGTTCCTTCGCCAAGCGACCAAGGCCTCCTCATGGAGGCATCCATAACGAAGAACCTTCCACGGTGGAAAGCCTAAACGTGAAGAACATCAGGGTCCCCCTTGAAAGCCAGGTTTGTTCTTTTACCCTCGTGCCAGCTGCAAGGCAAGTGTGCGCATGGGATCGAGCCCCCCTCCCCGCTGGATGGGTACGCCCGCGAGCCTCGCGAAGGCTTCGCGAATGGGATCGCTCCCCCCCAGTGGTCGTGGCTTTGTGGGCGTGGCGTCGCGGAGGGTGCCGGTGCACCCCCCCTCCCTTCCCCCTGGGGGTGTTGGTTCGTCGTCGTCGTCATCGTCGTCGTCATCGTCGGCGGCGGCGGCGTCGGCGTCGGCGTCCCCCCCATCTTATCTAGGGGAGGGGGAGGCTGCGGAACCCTAGGACCCATCCCATCGGGGGGGGAGCTGTGACCCCTCGACCTGGGATCATACATCTACAGACAAGGCCCGCGCCTTCTAAGAAGCAGGGGCGCTTCTAAGAGCCCCCTGCCCCCGCCCCTGCGCGTGGCCGACGTTAGGAAGGGGCACAGATGCGCCGATGGCCTCTCCCAATGCGCCGCAGTCATTGAACTCCAGGTCGGGGCACGTCCGATAGTTTCGGCGCCTCGAAGGCGCGTCGTCCTCGGAGTCAGACGCGGCATCGGGGAGATCAATGAACGTGTTCTTCACGATGGTGCCTACATCGGGCACTCGTTTGCTCTTCGTCTCTCTCCTTCCCTCTCTCCTCCTCCTCCATCCCTCCCGAGCAAATGCTTCCTTCCTTTTCTCTCTCCGTACTCGTTCCCTGTTACCTCGCCACCACCTCCCTCCTCCCCTCCCCCCAGAACTCTGCCGTCGCGATTCTCTCACAAGCTAGGCCCTCTCCCGTTGCGAAGAAATTGCTCGGAACATGTTTGGCCCTTCTCGGCTTCTGGGGGCCCTTACCGAGCCCCAGGCTCGCCCAAAACGGTTCGGCATGATTATCTGGTCCTGGGGAAGTGGTGCAGACCTCCATGGGGCTACGTTGTGAAACTTACACCCTTGGCGACAGGACACCCTAATCATCTTCCTATAATGCGAAAGGGAGCAACACGTACTACACTATACTTTAACTCACATGTAGGACGAGGATTGCTGTCTCCCATGCCTTGGACAATTCCTGTCCGACCTCTGCATTTTCCTGTGCGTGTGTGCGTGCGTGCGTGCGTATGTGTGTGTGTGTGTGTGTGTGTGTGACGTTGGAGGTGTGTGTGTGTGTGTGTGTGTGTTCGTCTCGTTCATTCCCAACCATCATGTGGTGTCGGTTGCTCGTTTTGAAGAGACAGCGTCTCGCGTTCCACACTCCTTCCTCTTCCCGCTCTTCCCTCCTCTCATCCTTGCCTCTGCCCTCGACACAACCATTTTGGCACCATCTCGGCACACTCCTCACACGCTTCGTGCCCCCGTGGGGAGTTCCACCGAAAGCCCTAGCGGCAAAAGGTCAACATGCGTCCTCCGGACCATGTCGGTACACCCCTCACACGCTTCGTGGCCCCGATCGGGAGTTCCACCGAAGGCCCCAACGGCAAGGTCCACGTGCGTCCCCCGCCCCATGTCGGCAAATCCCTCACACGTTTCGTGCCCTCCATATAAGCTCCACCGAAAACCACAATGGTAAGGTCCACATGCGTCCTCCCGCTTTATTTCGGCACACCCCTCACACGTTTCGTGGCCCCGATCGGGAGCTCCACCGGAAGCGCCAGTTGGAGGGTCCACGTGCGCCCCCCGCCCCAGTTCTTCGGCACACCCTCAAACGCTTCGTGGCCTCATATGGAGCTCCACCTACGGCCCCAACGGCAAGTTCCACACGCGTTCCTCCACACTATTTCGGCACACCCCGTACACCTTTCGTGGGCACAGAAGGAGCTCCACCTAAGGCCCCAGCGGCAGGGTCCAAATGCGTCCCCCTGCTCCATGTGGGCACACCCCTCACACGCTTCGTGCCCCCATAGGGAGCTCCACGGAAGGCTCCGATGGCAGAGTCCACATGCGTCCCCCAGTCCGATTTCGGCACACCCTTCACACGCTTCGTGGTCTCATAGGGAGCTCAATCGAAGGCCCCAGTGGCAGGGTCCACATGCGTCCCCCCGCACAATTTCGGCACACCCCTCACACGATTCGGCAAGGTCCACACTCGTCCTTCCGCTCCATTTGGGCACACCCCTCACACGCTCTGTGCCCCCACAGGTAGCTCCACCGAAGGCCACAATGGAAAGGTCCACATGGGTCCCACGCGAAATTTCGGCACACCCTTCACACGCTTCGTATCCCCATGGGGAGCTCCACGGAAGGCCACAGCGGCAAGGTTCACATGCGCCCTCCCGCTTCATGTCGGCATACCCTTCACACGCTTCGTGCCCCCGTAAGAAGCTCCACCGAAGGCCACAGTGGCAGGGTCCACATGCGCCCCCCCCCGCCCCATTTCGGCACAGCCCTCACACGTTTCGTGGCCCCATAGGGAGTTCCACCGAAGGCCACAGTGGCAGGGTCCACACGCGCCCGCCCCGCCCTATTTCGGCACACGCTTCGCATGATTCATGGCCCCCATGGGGAACGCCACCGAAGACGACTCTCACAACTGCGTCACTCACAACTGCATATGGTTGGGGTCTTCGCCAAGATAATTGCCTCCATGTCCGTTCTACAATGCGGTGATCTGCTGCATCTGGGCCAGAGACGATGTCTGTTACAGACATACAAAGCGGTGGGCAATTTCCACGTCTGTTGCGAATCTCTGTGAAACAATACGATGTGGGCGGGCCACATGCGCGCGCTGACGTGCGCTAAAACGCAACTATTGGCTATTGATGCAACACTTCAAGACACGTTTCTTCGGTTCCACATGAGGGAAACCATGGCCCCAATCAGGGGGGATAGTGTGTTTACCAAAACACTTACGATGAGTCTGAGCAATGCAAAGCCATGCTGTGCACACCATTGCTAGGCATTTCTTGGCGTTGGTTGGCGTTGCTTTGTGCTGCTTTGCATTGCTTGGCAGTGGATTACATCGCTTGGAATCGTTTTTCGATGCTTCGCATTGCTTGGCATTGCTTGGCGTTGCTTTGCGATGTTTGGCATTCCTTGGCATTGCTTTGCCCTGGTTGGCATTGATTATTCGCATTGCTTTGCAACCCGGCAACCAGCCACACAACCCCGAATAACCCCAAACAACGCCCGACACCGCCTCTCGGGATCGACGCCGGACCTGCCAATTTCTTCACAAACGCATGAGATCCGCGACTGTGCCCTGTGGTACGTTGAGGCGTGGTGGAATGCCAAATGCTGCCTGATAGGGCTGGTGTAATCTTCAAAGGGGCCCCACTTCTGATAGCATCCAGTCGCGTGCATCGTCCCCCCCCTTCCCCCCCGCCCGAGGCTTCCTGGCCGGCCCGACGTCTCCCCTGCGGTATCCAGGGCGTCCAGAATGCCCAGGATGGTTTCCAAGACGGGCCTGGCAGCCACCAGGTCCGCCAGCATGGTCCAACATGGTCCAAGATGCCTCCAAGACGGCCTGACGACGGCCGAAGAGGCACTCAAGACGGTCCAAGAGAGCTCCAAGAGAACCGACAGCAGGGCCCGAAGATGAACAAATCAGAGATTTCCCTCGATTTTCAATTGATGTGCGCATTCTCACCTGATCGGGGCCTTTGTTAGCTGAAGAAACCCAAGAAGCCTCTGAGATGGCCTCACGACGGCCCGCGAGGGCCTCAAGAGAGCCTCGAGACGGCCCAAGAGGGTTCCAAGATAGCCCAAGACCTGTCCAAAAGGACCCCAAGTCGGTCCAAAGGGGCCCTCAGACGGCCCTCAAGGTTCCCAAGAGGCCCAAGACGACCAGAGAGCCCCCCAAGACGGAGCCCGAATGAGACCAGACGGCCCAAGAGCGCTCTCAGACGGCGCAAGAAGGCCCCCAAGAGCATCCGAGGCGCCCCCGAGACGCTGCCAAGAGGCCCCCAAGAGGTCTCCACGAGGCACCCAACAGACTTCCAACGCCTTCGACAAGCCCGAGGTGTCACACGTGACGGCCTCCCGTGCCCCTCGAACAGTCACCACCCAGAATGCTGCGCTGGCACGGTGGTGAAATTGCTGGAGGCATCCACGAGCTGCGAACTATGCAGCACAGTGTATGTGGCGCAAGCTGCTTGCATAATCAAATCTGGCTCGCGCCAGGTGGTGCGGCCTGCGCTGTGCAAGCAGGGCGCTGCAGTCCACCGGCGGACCCCACGTGGCCGCCCACCGGGCGAGACCTCGGCGAGCTCAGGCCAGCGCACGGGGCTCCCGCGAGGCGCCCACGGGCGCCCACCGGGTGCAGCCCTGGCGGACCCAGCAGGGCGCACGGGGAGCCCACGGCGCGCCCACCGGGCGCACACCGCGCGGAGCCTCGGTGGGCCCAGCCCTGCCCAGGCCCCCGGAGTGCCCCGACGTGCATTGCACGGTGCCGGGAGCAGCTGCCAGATTTCGGGCGCGCGCGCGCGCGCTGATGGTCATCGGCGCCAGCATCCAGATACGCACACGAGTTCATGAACTTGGCGCGGCCTTCTGCAGGAATTCGGCGAGCAATGCGATAATGTCCTCAACAGTCACACAGGAGGTGCCTGTTACAATCTTCTTTGGCAAGGTAAGATGGTTCGGACGCGATGGGGTCAGAATGAGTAAAGCTTCATGACAAAGGGGGGTCGGTCGGTATGACCGCGCTTCGTAACAAGCCATGCTATACTACACTATCCAATGCTATTCTACATGTAAGGTGCTGTACTATACTGAGGGGGACCATACGGGAGACCGCACAGGAGACAATCAACCACGAGCCGCGACCACCGACTGCGACCAGAGACCACAAGACTCGACAAAAGACCACGACTAATTAGCATGGGGGATCGGGAGCGGCCAAGAGGGGGGTGGCCAAGAGGGGGGGGTGCAAATCATGACCGACGGCATGTGCGCGGCCCAGCGGGGGGGCCATGGACGTAATGAAATAAGAAGAGGCGCCATGAAATCTGGGGAAATATCATGACCCCCGCCATGATATCCACCCCCCCCTAGTCATCACCCCCCTCTTTTCCGCCCCCGAGGGGAACGGGTCCTGAGGGAAACGGGTCCTGGACCCCGGGGCCTTCTCCCCCAGGACGAGATCTTCCTTTTGGGGCCCGTGGAAGGCCCCGAGAGCCCGAAAACTGCGAAAAGCCTCAGGCTCCGTTTCACTCCGAACCCGCTCCCCCCCCGTGGCGACGACCAAAGACCACGAACCCTCGATATGGGCTTGCGCAGAGCACCCGCCGGCCTCAGAAACCAACCAGACCCTTACAACAGGCAAGCTGCCCAGGGATATAGCCATGGCGTCGGTGGCCTGTGTCCTTCTCTCGATCCCACAGACCTCCGACGACGTGCCTCCTCCTGCTTGTTCACGCGCTGGCTTTCATGGTCTGAGCGGGCTCCTGTCTCTTCCCCCTCTCAGGTGTTGCGAGACGTGCCCCTGGCCGAAGGTGCCCCCAGGATTTCCAAGGAGGCCCCCACGGCCTCCAGAGCAACCCTTACGAGGCCGAGGGGGACCCAGGGAATCCAAGATGGAGCAAAAAGCTGGGGGCACCTTGGCCAGGGGCAGTTCGAGCAACACCCGACCCTCGCGCTCTGTTCTCTTCTGCCTTCGTGCCTGAATTCGCTCCTGGTGCACCCCACCGCTTGGCTCGACCTGCGTCTGACCGTCTTGGGCCACTTGGCGCCCGCGGATTTTTGAAGCAAGTTTCCTTTTGCCTGTTCAGGAATTGCCAGTCTGGGCCCTCTTTCCCTAGGGCTTCTCCTGTTGGTTACGGCGCGAATGCGTTGGGCTCTTGGGTCATAACTCGGGTCTCCGGCTGTCATTCGGGACGATTCGGGCAGTCCCAGCACGCTCTCGGCGAGGTGTTGCCGCTAGAGAGCACCCCGATGCAACACAATCCCAATTACTTACAATCACTTCGGAAAACGTCCGAACCTCGACGCGATGGGTCTTGGTCTCCAGCCCTCCTTCGCCCCCGATCTCCTCCGACGACGCAGTTGTTTCGCGACGTAGGCCCCTAGGGATACCTCGACCTTTTCCTGGGGAATGGCTTTTCATCCCGAGCTGCTGTTTGACGGCCCCAGGGCCGGGAGGCGGCCCTGCAGAGGCCGACCAAGTTCAAAGCTGCAGTCGCGCTGCGTCTGGATCTGAAGGTCCCTCCCTCCCCCCCTCGCGGCTCCGAGAGGAGCGACGTCACCGCGGGGGCAGCCCGGCATCGATCCGCCGCGCGGGGCCGAGAGGCCCTCGATCTCGGGCGGGTCTGGCCGGCCGGCGGAACGGAGGCCCGTTGGCCCCAGACCTCCCCAGACCTCCTCGCATCGTGGAGCAGTCACGGAGAGAGGAGGGCCAGGGGGGAACGAGGAGCAAGAGGCGTGCTCGAGGCTCGATGTTTCTGGTCCTGGAAGCTCTCCCAACCTCAGGATGCCCTCCAGCATCTGCGCATCGCCGAGGGCGTTCCGGGGGTGCCCGAATCGTCCCGGACGGCCGCAGTGAACCCGACTACGTTATGCACCGACGGGGTACACTTCCTCGCGTCGTGGAAAAGCGACGACGGACACATTCCGCCAATTTCATATTTTTTCTGCCTCCCGACGCGCTTGCCACGCCTCAGGGCCGTCAACGAAACGCTCGCGAGACGAGAAGCCGGCCCCAGGGAAAAGGTCCAGACATCCGGGGTCCCACGCTGTGGGAAAATCACGACGTCGGGTCCTGCCGGATCGAGTCTGCTTCTGGGCCGCTCCGCCTCCGGGGGGCCTCCAGAGGGGCCGCGGGGCCCCGTTCGGGGGGCCTCCGTGTCCGGTCCCCCGACCTGCTGGGAAGCCAAGGGCGCGCCAAGGGACAGAGACGAGAGGGCCGCCCTGAGGCGGGATACACCGCCCCCTCAACAGCCGAGGTCTCGATTTTTCGAAACACGGGCCCCCGACGTCTCGACCACTTGCCTAGGGCCGGTGTTTTCATCCCGGATCGCTTTTCGACGGTCCCGCGGCCAGTTGGGGGCCACGAGAGGCCGAAACAGCTGAAACACATCAATTTCGTTTTTTTCCGAGACGCTGGATGTCTGGGTAACCGTCGCCTCAACAGCCGAGGCAAGAGGGGCGCAAGGCGTGGGTATTTCGTCAGATGTTGGTGGCGGGGAGAGGCGGCGGCGCGGGTTCTCGGCCGCCGCTGTAGGGTGCCCCTATGCAGTGTCTTGCTCTCCGCGGAGCCCATGGCCGGTGGCCCATGGAGCAGGCGGATGAGGAATCTTTCTTGCTCCATGCGTTCCGCCCTACAGCTCTTCTCTGTCTATCGATGTATGTATGTATGTATGTATATATATATATATATATAATATATATATATATATATCGATAGATCGATATATATGAGAGAGCGTGATCCACCGCCGCTTTACTGTGGAAAATTGCCAACCTTTTCCTCTGGAGCCCGGGGGTCGCCCCCCCCCCCCTCCGAAAATCCCCCCCCCCTGCTGGAACCCCTCCCCCCCCCCCCCCCCCCCCTCCCCCGCAAAACCCCCCCCCCCCCCCCTCCCCTCCCCCCCCCCCCCCCCCCCCCCCCCTCGAAAACCGGGGGGGGTCACTATTCCCCCCCCCCCCCCCCCCCCCCCCCCTCCGGAAAACCGGGGGGGGTCACTACCGGTTCGAACCCCCCCCCCCCCCCCCCCCCCCCCCCCCCTCCCCCCCCCCCCTACTCACCGCCAGCAAACGACTCCCGGTCCCCACCACCGTCCGCATCACATCCCCCACTGGTGTTCCCAGCACCACTGTCCTCACCACCGCTGTCCCCACTGGTTCCACCACCGCCCCTACTGTCCCCACCAGTGGCCCCACCACTGTCGCACTGTCCCCGCTGTCCCCAGAACTGTTCCCACCACGGTTCCACTCTCCCCACTGTCTCCACGGCCCCAACCACTGCCCGACTATCCCCACTGTCCCCACTGTCCCACTGACTCCTCCGCTGTCCCACTGAGCTGTCCCACTGTTCCCACCACTGTCCCCACTGTCCCCACCACTGTCCCCACTGTACCTCTGTCCCATTGTCCCACCGCCGTCCTCGCCACCGCCTTCACCACTGTCCCCACCACCATTGTACCCTCCACTGTC
>CAUYUJ010020787.1:115262-150248 GCA_963575745.1 Prorocentrum cordatum | reverse complement strand
GGTCGGGACTGGGTGCTTGCGCCACTTGAACTTGTCGGTGAAGCGCTCGCAGCACTACACGGCGCTTAAGGCAAGTCGACGTCAATCCGCAGAGGGGGGGTGGTTGTCCGTGCATTTCGGGTTTGCGGTCCAGGGGTTTGGTATCAAAGTTGTCCATGGGGGCTTTGTGTCAGCGACGGTTGGGCCAATAAAAACCAAGTGGGGCTGCAACCGGGCGGCAAATAGTGCAGTTGGTGTCGGGGTGTGCGTGCCGAGCAGGCCTTGAGCTGGATCGGAGACATTTGATGGTGCACTCGGGGGGGGTCTTGGGCGTCGTTCGCGTCACTAGGGTACGCCACGCTCTCTCGAGCCTGAGTGGCTTCACTCGTGAAACAAGGTTCCTGGTTGTCGTGAACCTTGCACCTTCGCTCATCCCACCTTCTGCCCTGCACCGTTTGCGAAGTCCTTTCAGTAGCTTCAGAATGCACGGGCCACCACCCACCATGGTTGTTTGACACTGGCTTTGCACAGGACGAGTTCGAACAGTACTACTTGAAGACGAGGGAGATGTTCCCCTCGATGTCCGACGCAATGCAGAAGCTAGACGATTCGAACTCGTCCATGGCTCAGTTGGTGGAGTCTGGCGTCATTCGGAACTCGCTGGAGATGCTGCCGGACATCGTGATGTACTGTCGGCCTGGGTCGTTCGAGCATTTCCAGGCAAAGGTTGCGGCGAAGGTCGACGAGTACGTGCACACCCAGACGTTTGGCGACGTCATCGGCGGCGCGGCTGGCGCTGCGCTGACTGCGAAGCTGGCCGAGGCGAAGACGCTGGTCACCATGGCGAAGACCAGTGTTCCAGAGAAGCTCTCTACGTGGGCGAGTGCGCTGAGTGCGATCGAAAAGAAGGAGTCAGAGATCAACCAGTTCAACGCCAGCAAAGGCCTCGCCGACCTCGCGTCGACCTTGACGCCAGCGGCGCTGCTGAACGACGACGACCGCGACGCAGTGGTCCCCGTGTTGCAATCTGTGCTGGCCGCGGGTGGCAAGGGCGTGGAGGCCCACAAAGCGAGCGCTACCGCCATCTTCGACATCACGTACGAGTGCGTTTCCCAGAACTGCCGTGATCCGATCCAGTCGCATCCGTACATGGCTATCTTCATGAAGCTCGGTGAATCAGATTGGCTTGATGATGTCAAGAAGGAGAAACTCTCGAAGACCATGGACGCGTTGAAGGCCTGGGCCCCGCTGGTTGATTACCACAGGGAGTGGATGGCGCTGGGCGCGGATAGCGCATCGCGGCTGGCGCAGCCTGGTGCGGGCCGCGTCGTGCAGGGCGTTCGCTCTACTTGCATTGCGATCGATGCTGGTGGCGTTGCTACCGAGATTGTGGGACTTGGCGGAGATCTCCAGGCGGCAGTTACCGAGATGGGATCAGCTGCCGCGGCGTGCAAAGAGATGCAGACGGCGGAGCTCGCGGCGGCGGTGAATGACCTCGAACCATCTTCCACTGGTGGCGACAGCGTCGACAACCCATGGGACATCAATGTGGCGCTTGGTGGTGGCATCCAAGTGGTCCTGCAGCGCGTGGAGGACACGATCTTGCAGATCGACGGTTCGTCTTTCCAGAGTTTGATCGACAAGGTCACGCAGTCCCTGGAGGCCAACAAGGTCTGGGCCGATACCTTCGGCTACGAGCAGGACGGCACCCTGACGACGAGAGCGGCTAATGTGGTGAAAGCTGCACTGGCCGTGAAGTACACTGCGCTGCTGGTGCACAGCTGGAAATCTTTCGGATCGTCGGCGCCGAAGCTCCGCAGGGCCGTGATGACGTACAAGAGGGAGATCGTCGAGCACGGTTGCGAGTCCGTCATGCGGGCCGACATCATTGACTGGACGAGCAAGCTTACCTCGCTGAAGGGGTCCGTCTAAATTCTTGACGCTTCGCGTATCACAGTCGGCCCTTCCACTAAATATGCCAATGCGATTTGGTTTGGTCGGTGGCGTCAGGGGGCATATGAGATCACAAGGTTGCGGAAGCCACTATGTCCCAGGAAGAGGTGGTGAAGGAGAAAGTTCGTAATGAGACCAGGGGGAGGAAGGGGAGGGCGGTTGGGAGGATGAGGAGGCGATGTGGTGACACTAGTGGCATCTGCAGCGTCTTATGTGTTCTGGTAAGCCTATCGGGCGCCCTTGGGCATATCTGTGGTGTGTGTTGGGTATCTTGAAGGCTGCCTGGCGTTTACTTTCGGCTGCTGTGCGGAGCCATCTTGGGCTACATGTGCGGATGTCGGTCACGGGATGGATGGCAATCAATTCGTTATGCCCCTTAGGGCCCCGACACCCGCGTCTTGGTCGCGTCTTGGGTCGCTCTGGGGGCGGCGTTGGGTTACCTCAGAGCATCCAAGTGGTTCTCTTGGGCGTCGTGCGTGGCCATCTGGGGCCAGCGTCGAACTACCTTGAGGCCTCGGGGGCCATCACACGCGAAGCTGCGACACAGCACATTCGCACGTGTTGATTCGATCGCATTTGACGGCCGTTGGTTTCTAGGTGGAGCTACCAGAGGGAGACCACCGCCACTTGGAGACATCGAGAGGCGGTGGTGGGCCTGCTGGAAGAATATTCGAAGCGTTTTGGCGCAGACGTTGGCTTCTGGGCCCATCCTTGGAATCATCGTAGAGGCTCTCCGAAACCTCAGCGGGGTCTCATTGGGCGCTCAATCTTTCGTGCCCCGCCCATCCACCCCTACCAGAAGCCCAGGAGATGATGACATTGAGGGGGGGCACTTCCCCCCCCCCCCCAGGGGGGGGAGACGAGTATGGCAAAGCGAGGGCGATGCACGACATGTGCGCCCAGGCGCCTGCTGGACTTGCAGGCGACGTGGCGCAGGAGCGCCGACGGCATCAGCGCCTGTGCTGGGATCAGCGCGTGCGAGAAGGGGGCCTCGCTGAGAAATGAAAAACATTGTCTCTGGGTCGCTCAGCTTTTTGTCCATGCGGCCTGTCCTCGCAATTCTGCAGTCGCGTCTGTTGACGTGGCCGTTATCACCTTGTCTTGTGTATGATTTTGCCATCCCGCTTGCCCCACCCTCCCCCATCCAATCCCCAAGCATTCCCAATCTCCTTCCCCCGAGCTGGATGGGCTAGATGAGAGCGTCGGCGTTGCTCCTTTAAGGGGCTGGTGGCGCCTGGTTCGTCCCTCTGCTTTGCCGTCGGAATAATCCAGCTGCCTGCGGCAACCCGCCGCCGTGCGTGGGTTGTGAGTCAACCGCCTTGCATATGTCGCCTGTGATCGCTTGGCGTGCTTCTCTGATGGTGATTGGGAGCCGCACCGACGCCTCTTTGGGACGCTGCCGTGTGTCATGTTAGGCATCTCGGGGGCACCTCTGGAATCCTCGGAGCAATCTTTGGACGCTGAGATTCGCACAATCATTTCGTGTCCGCATGGCGGTGGGGGGGGTACATGGGTGTTGTTTTAGACAGTTCATGTGCGATCCCAGTGTCCTCTTAGAGGGGCTTCTGGGGCCGTCTTGGGGTGGTCTTGCGGGCTTCTCGTGCCGCCATGAAGTTGCCATGGGCATAATGCAACCATGTCAACATCATGGTTCGCGCTGATTTGGATATCGTCATGCCCCCTTGGGGTGAGCTATCGGGAGCCTCGCTGGGCTTCGTGAGTGCCTTTTGACGCGTTGTTTACGTGTTTGGCGAGGGCGCTCTGATGCTGTAGCAACGGTGGTGCTTCTGGGGTCGTTTGGGGTAGTTCGTGGGTTGCCGTGTAGGTGTGTTTGTCAGTAGTAGGCCTCGTCTGAATTGCGTTGTGGCTTTGCGGTCGTCTTATACGTTGTCGTGGGGCACCCGCTGGGACCTCTTGAGCAGACCCTGAGCGTCTAAAGCTATAACAATCGCAACGTCTAGAACCCAATCGCACACGAATGAGATGTAGCGTAGGTTAGGTCAGTTCTGGGGGATCCCGTGGTAGCTTTTTGACGGCTGGGCTGCCTCTCAACGCTCTCAATTGCCGTCTCGGCGTTGGAAGCTCGAACCCGTTGTTCGTTATCAACCACTTGGGCTCCTCATAGGGCCATCTTGGGGCATTATTGGGTCGCTTTGGGCGCTCACATGGCCTCTTGGGGCCTTCTCGGGGGCCATCGGCTGCCTTGAGTGCATCAGGGGCCGCCTTGGAGTGGTCTGGGTTTCGCAGGCGCAACCGCTGGGCGCTCCAACGACGGGTTGTGTTCGGAAAGCGCTGGCGTTGCGTAACATGGTAGGAGTCGAGGTATCGGTGGCACGGCCACAACTCGAAATACGCTAAATCTAGAAGGCGGCCTAGGGCGACTGCGCGCTGCGATAGGGTAAACACATTGGCAAGTGAAACCACGTCGGCCGCCTAGTGTAGACGAGCTGACCGCCAAACGCGCCCCTGCGTGCGACTGCGCGGCGGTAGACCTGACGCTTTGCGCAGCCCCGCCAGCACCTCCAGATATATGTTTGCACGGTCTCAGGCCAACGGTGAACGCACGCAGCAGCGCGCGCCTATCGGTCGCGTTGTTGCACATGTTTTCGGCGAGGGCGGGGTGGAGGGGAGGGGGTCGGTGGGGCCCTCGAAACCTTAGTGAAAGTTTGTTGGGGTTTGTCGGCGGTGCATGGCATTATGTTTGTTTTTGTTGTTGTTGTTGTTGGGGGACGCGTTGTGGCATCACCGTGGCATTCCTTGGGGGCAGCGGTCATCCATGGGGGGTCCTCCAATCGGGCTGCACCCGCAGTGCCAGTTAAATTTGCATCGCCTCTGTGCCAGGTGCTGTTCTTTAGGCGATCAGGAGCATCTTGGGGTCAACGGGGTTTCTTGCGGTGGTCCCCAGGGGGCTCAATTGCGCGTCCTAGCAGCAATCTGTAGCACAACTCGATCGGTTACTGGAAACTGCATCGCAGTAGGCGTGTGCATGGATGACGCGGGGGCTAGATAGTTATCGCGCTTGTGCCGCAGATGCGCAGTGGTGCGTGCCTACGCTGCGCCCAAACACCAGTGACATAGGAACGTTTCTCATCTGAGTTTTTGGCAGCCGCCCTAATGGTTCTGCCGTTCGACCCCCCCCCCCCGAATGGCGCGCCCGCCCGCCTAACGCGCCCGACGCGCCCGTCTGGTTCGGCCCACTCAGCTGATTGTAATCCCGCCCGTCCGCTCTGACGGCCAGCCCGTCCGATCCGCTCGGGGGGGGGTGCCTGCTTGCCAGACCACGACGGTGCGATCGTCAAACAATGCGCCGCCAAATGCCCAACGACCTTTTGCGCAGAATTGCCACTCAGCGGCGTCGAGGGGCGATTTTTCCCACTCGTCAATTGTGGTTCGCCGTTGTTGGCGACTACCTGTGGGAAAAGCGGGGGGGTACTTTGGAACCTACTTTTTTTCGCGTTGCTACTTTGCTGTTTTTTTCGTAGGTACTTTGGAAGGTACTCTACAACCTATCCATGTAGCTACTTTGGCTGATTTCGCCTCTCTCGTGTCTCTAGCAGGAGTTGCCTTTCACAAGTACAAGAGTACAAGCACCTTGGCTCTTTCGTGTGCGTCATGGGTAACGGGGACACGCTTGCTAGTAACGCACATCGCGTTTCTTCCGCACTGGCAGCGTACGTCCCTTTGGCGTACAAGTTGGTCGGTTCCGACCTTTTGAGCGTCCAGCACCGTTTGGCCTTTCTTCGATCTCTAGTGCTGAATCAGCTTTTGTTCGCCGTGCACACCCTGGTCCCGGCGGGGCGCGACCTGAAGGACATGAACGATTGCTATATGCTATATGCGCGGTCTGCGGCGCACAGCCGGCGTCCCCCGTTTCAGTCCAGAGAACAGCACCACCGACCGGCGAGTCAGGGACATGATGCAACAGCCCAGCCTCGACTGCCTCATCGTGCGCGCCCGGCTTGCTTTCGCTGCGCGGGTGTGCCGCGATCGTCTGGCTGGGCTTCGGGCTCTCCTTCATTTTCGCGTCGGTGGTGATTCCGGCCGCCTGCCATGGGTCACCCAGCTGGCCAATGATGAAAATGTGCTCTTGAACGTCCTTGCGATTAGCCAGTGGCCCTCCCCTATTCGCGGCCCCGCAGTTCTGGCACGACAAAATGACGCAGCCCAGCGAGTGGAGCAGAATGCTGGACACACTTTGCTTCACCAAATCTGTCTGCGATCGCCAGAAGGATGCATCTAGTTGTGGCGCCGTGCGCCCGGTTGTCTGTCCAGACTGTGATTGCACTTTTGTCTTCGCGCGCTCTTGAATCTCATGCGAAGGTCAAGCACCTCAAGCGGGATATAATCCGCGAATTCGTCCCCTCCGCCGACTGTCCCTGCTGCCAGGCCGACTTTGTACAGCGCGTCCGCTGTCTTGCACACCTGTCAAACCGGCGCCACCCTCGATGCAGGGATTGGGTCATCCGGCACGGCCGGCGGCTCCCGCCAGCCACGGTGGCGAACCTCGACCAAGCCGACAGAGAGCTTCGCCGAACAGCTCAACGCAGCGGCCGATCCCACGTCATAGCCAGAGGCGCTGCCCGCAACCGCTTTGGCAAAATTGTTGGCCGAGCTCCTGCCTAGCCGGAGCTCCCATCCGTGTGTACAGCATGTGTCGTGCGACTACCAGGCCTTGAGGAATAACATCTTTATACATATATACAACCATACATGCCTACATACCTACATACATACATGCAGACAGACAGACATGCATACATACATTACCTACATACCTACCTACCGACCTACCTACCTACCTACCTACATACATACATACATACATACATATACATACATACATACATACATACATATACATACATACATACATACGTACGTACGTACATACATGCATGTATATATACATACATACATACGTACGTACATACATACATACATACATACATAACAATTACAACTAGAACACCGCGCGCGCTTCGCGCGCGCTTAGGTCTGTCGAGTCACAGACCCAGGAAATGTTTGAGAAGAAGAAATTGGTGACGCGAAGAGTCGTGGGGGCGCGTCCTTGTGCGTCTGGGTCTTCCTCGGCGGCCTCCTGGGGGCCTCCTGGCGGCCTTTTGGGGCGGAAGGCTCGAGCTTGCGGTTCGTGGTCCCCCTCTGGGCCCCCTCTTGGGCCCGTCTTGGGGCCCTCTTGGGCCATCTTGGGCGCCTCTTGGGCCGTCTTGGGGCCCTCTTGGGCTGTACTGGGGCCCTCTTGGAAGCTTCTTGGGCCGTCTTGGGGCGGTCTTGGGCGCCTCTTGGGCCGTCCTGTAACGTCGGAAAGCCAAAAAGACAACTTTGTTGAACATGTACGTTTTACGAGGGGAATGGGCCAACTTTTGCGTCTGGGGGCCCTCTTGGGACGCATGTTGGAGGCTTCTTGGGGCCTCTTGGGGGCGTCCTTGGACGTCTGGGGTCTCCTGGGGCCTCTTGAGGGGCCTCCTGGGGGGCTCCTGGCGGCCTCTTGGGGCGGAAGGCTCGAGCTTGCGGTTCGTGGTCCCCCTCTGGGCCCCCTCTTGGGCCCGTCTTGGGGCCCTCTTGGGCCATCTTGGGCGCCTCTTGGGCCGTCTTGGGGCCCTCTTGGGCTGTCCTGGGGGCTTCTTGGGCCGTCTTGGGGCGGTCTTGGGCGCCTCTTGGGCCGTCCTGTAACGTCGGAAAGCCCAAAAGGCGACTTTGTTGAAAATGTACGTTTTACGAATGGAATGGGCAATTTTTTGCGTCTAGGGGCCCTCTTGGGACGCATGTTGGAGGCTTCTTGGGGCGTCTTGGGGGCGTCCTTGGACGTCTGGGGTCTCCTGGGGGCTCTTGAGGGGCCTCCTGGGGGCCTCCTGGCGGCCTCTTGGGGCGGAAGGCTCGAGCTTGCGGTTCGTGGTCCCCCTCTGGGCCCCCTCTTGGGCCCGTATTGGGGCCCTCTTGGGCCATCTTGGGCGCCTCTTGGGCCGTCTTGGGGCCCTCTTGGGCTGTCCTGGGGCCCTCTGGGAAGCTTCTTGGGCTGTCTTGGGGCGGTCTTGGGCGCCTCTTGGGCCGTCCTGTAACGTCGGAAAGCCCAAAAGACAACTTGGTTGAAAATGTACGTTTTACGAAGGGAATGGGCCAATTTTTGCGTCTAGGGGCCCTCTTGGGACGCATGTTGGAGGCTTCTTGGGGCCTCTTGGGGGCGTCCTTGGACGTCTGGGGTCTCCTGGGGGCTCTTGAGGGGCCCCCCTGGGGGCCTCATGGCGGACCCTTTTTTGAGGGGCGGGAAGGAAAGGGCTATTCGAGCTTGCGGTTCGTGGTCCCCCTCTGGGCCCCCTCTTGGGCCCGTATTGGGGCCCTCTTGGGCCATCTTGGGCGCCTCTTGGGCCGTCTTGGGGCCCTCTTGGGCTGTCCTGGGGCCCTCTGGGAAGCTTCTTGGGCTGTCTTGGGGCGGTCTTGGGCGCCTCTTGGGCCGTCCTGTAACGTCGGAAAGCCCAAAAGACAACTTGGTTGAAAATGTACGTTTTACGAAGGGAATGGGCCAATTTTTGCGTCTAGGGGCCCTCTTGGGACGCATGTTGGAGGCTTCTTGGGGCCTCTTGGGGGCGTCCTTGGACGTCTGGAGGCCATCTTCAGCATCTCGGAGCCCTCTTGGAGGCCTCTTGAAGTTTCTTGGGCCGTCTTGGGCGCTCCTGGGGCTGTCTTGTCTGACCGGGGAGGCCTCCGGCAAGCCCCGACAAGCCTCCGGGCCCCCCGGGGTGCACATTTGCGGTCGAGGTCCCGGCCCCGGGCCCCCGGACCCGGTGCGCCGTTATATGTATACATACATACAAACAAACATACATACTTACATACATACCTACAGACAGACAGACAGACAGACAGACAGACAGACAGACAGACAGACAGACGGACAGACAGACAGACAGACAGACAGACAAATTATACTGGACGAGCGCAAGCCCGGGTCGCCCAGGGCACTGCCGCGGAGCCAAGCCGGCCGCTTGCATAGTAGCTCCCGAATCCAGGTCAGCGAAGGGCGGAAAGGTGGAATCGTCCCCACGCGGCTCCCAAACCTGGGTCAGCCAGAAGGGCAGAAAGCATCCATACACCACCACCGTGCCAAGCCAGGGCAATCCTCGCCCTGGCATGGTGTATACGCCCTCCTGGCCATCCTCGGGCCCAGGATGGCCATCTCCGGGCCAGGAGGGTCTATACACCATTCTCGGGCCCAGGATGGCCCTGGCCTGGCACGGTGGTGGTGTATAGACGCCTTCGTCGGAAGGGAGTGGCTAACTCCCGTTCGCGCTGACCCCAGCTACGTGGGCCCCCCAAGGGGGGTGGAGGGGGAGGGGGACGCAGCCCCCGGCCGGCGCCCGACCGGCATCCGGCCGAGGCCGCGGCGTGGTGCCCGAGGAAGTCCTGGCGAAATGCAGAAAAAACGAAACGACAGGTTCGTGTCGTGACGGCCCTGGCGCTGGTTTCTGACACCGCATGGGTTGTCCAACCAACCTTGACCTCCTGGCTGCTTTCGGTCGCCGGATCGCTCCATATTGGCCGATTCTTGGGCACTAGCGACATTCACCCTTACACGCCTTCGGCGGGGTCGCCGTCGCGTCGGCACGACACGAATCTACTGGACACCACAAACGTGTGAACGAAGACATGCAAACATAAACTCTCGGAGGTCCGCGCGGGAAGTTGGGCCCTGAGACAGTCCGACAGGCCCCCCCTAGGGGCGCCCGAGGGGCCCCCCTCAGAGGCCTCCATGAGGAGACCCGGAGGGCGCCAAAAGGGCCCCCAGGGGCCCGGAGGCTTCCTCCTCGTCCTCCTCCTTAATTTCCTTTGTCGTCTTCCTCCTCGATAATTTCCTCCTCCTCTTCCTCCTCTTCCTCCTCCTTGCTTTCCTGTGTCGTCCTTCCCCTATAGGCGCCAGGGGCCTCCCTCACGGCGCCTCCGGCGCCGCCCCTGGCGCGCTCCGCGCGCCAGGGGCGAGGGCCCAGCGCCGATACCCACGCAGACCTCCGCAGGCGTACGCGCCGCTCTTTCGGGGGCGGCCAAGAGGGGAGCGTCCAAGAAGGGGGGGGGGGGCGCAGCTCATGGCTGGCGGCATGCGCGCGGCCCGGGAGGGAGCCGCGGACGGCACTGAAGCACTGCGAGGCGCCCTGAGATCTGGGGCGGCACCGTGGCCCCCGCCACGAGATCCCCCCCCCCCCTGGTCCTCGCCCCCCCTCTCCGCCGCCCCCGACGGCTCTTTCCTCCAGCGAGGTCCTGGAGCTCCGCCTGGACCTCCGCGGCGGACTTCCTCGCGGCGCGGGCACCCGCCGCGGAGAGAGGCGCGCGCCGCGGCGGGCGGGGCGGGGCTGCCCCGCGGCGCTCCTCCGACGCCGCCCGCCCCCGCGGCCCTCCAGAGGGGCGGCCCTCCGGACCCCGGGGGCCATCCGAGGCCAGCCCCCGCCGGGAGCCCGTCTCTGACGGCCCCCTCCCTCCGCCCTCCCCTCCCTCCCTCCCCCTCCCTCCCCCCCCCTCCCCTCCCCTCCCTCCCCTCCACAAGTAGTCAATATGAATACTACTCTCCCTCCTCCCCTTCTGACGGCCTGGGAGTGTCCGACCCCCCCCCGCGTAGTGTTTGTTTACACACAGGTTTCCCCGGAGTTGGGTTTTCGCCTGCATTTGTTTCAAAATGCTGTTATCGCTGAGACGCCGGCCTCATTTTCGGGCCCCGCTCGTTCCGAATCGTGCTCCCACTGCAGCGCTGGCCTCATTTCCGTGCCTCCGCTCGTTCCGAATCGTGCACCCGCTGCAGCGCTGGCCTCATTTCCGTGCCTCCGCTCGTTTCGACTCGTGCTCCCACTGCAGCGCTAGCGTCATTTCCCGTGCCATGCCACGGCATGCAATGCAATGCTAGGTTGATACTACGCTTTGCGGTGCTCTTCTACGCCATGCCATGCCGTGCTCTACAATGCATCGCGTACCCTTTCGGGATCATTGCCCTGCTCGACATCCGACTGTGCGAGTAGAGAGGGGATCTGCGCCATGGTAAGGGATGGGAGGGTGGGGTAGGATGTCGGATGTATGACGGCGCACTAGCTTGCCCTCCCTCCCCTCCCCCCCCCCCCGCTCCCCCCCCCGCCCCCCCTCAGCCCCGCATGGCCCGTCTCTGACGGCCCTCCCCGCCCTCCCCTCCCCTCCCCCCTCCCTCCCTCCCGTTCCCCACCCCCTCCCTCCCTCCCCTCCCCTCCCCTTCCCTCCCCTGCCCTCCCCCCGCCCTCGCTTCTCCGCCCCCTCGCCGGTTGTCCCGCCCCGGGCGCCACAGGGAGGAGGAGGGCTGGGAGGAGACAACTACTGGGAGGCCTTCGTCGGAAGGACCAGGGAGGATTGAGCCCCACTTGGCGGGGGGCTGTCACGCCGGATTGGGCCTCGGATTAGAAACGGGATTCCGCCAGATTCAGCAGAACTGTAGGGCGGAAAAAGCAGGGCTAGTAAGCCGGACTACGCCGGACTCCGGGCCAGGGCAAAGTCAGAACTCGACCTCCTGGGAGGGGCATCCGAAGGGGGGGGGGGGGGGGGGGTAAGAGGGAGGCCTGGGGCCCACAGGCACAGGAAACAACAGACGCTCGACACGCCGGAGGTCCAAGGGCAAGGAGGGGAGGCCGAAGGGGGAGGCCGAGGGGAGGCCTGTGGCCCACGGGCAGGAACAAAGCTCTCTCGACACGCCGAAGGTCCAAGGGCAAAAGGAGGGGGGGGAGCGGGAAGAAGGCGGTGAGCTGCGGACGTGTGCGCCGGAGAGGCGGGCCGGGTAAAAGGGTGGGGGGCAGGAGAGCCCAGAATCGAATCGACAAGTCGGGTCGGCGATCGAATCGGAGTCGAAGTCGAAGTCGAATCGAATCGGCGACTGAAGCCATCGAGGTCGAATGGAATCGAGTCGGAGGAATCGAAGCGAGCCCTGAGGGGGGGGCGGGGGGGGCCCTCCTCGTCGACGCCCCCTCCTCGTCCTCCCCCCTCCTCGTCCTTCCCCCCCGCCTCGTTTTCCTCCCCACCCTCCTCCTCCTCCCCCTCCCCCCTCCTGATCTACGCTCTCGAATACAGCGGAGGCCAGTCCACAGGGAAGCTTCCACAAGAAACCCAGCCCGGAGACCCCAGGACGTCCATGGACTTATGGCCTGGGGACGTCGCGCTCTCCGTATCAAAACCGCCGGAAGCCAAGAAACCCAGATCACCCTGGAGGCCAGAAGGGGGCTTATTTTTTATTGTTGTGGCACGTTCACATGTCGTCGTAGCGAAACGTCGAAGCATCCCCAAGCTGGCTTGTCAGATGCTGCGCGGCACTGGCTCCAATAGGGGGCCACATGCGAACCCTACCCCTACCCCCCCACACGATTTCTGAGGGGGAGGGTGGGGTTCACTTCGTTCGGGAGCTCCCAAACGAAGTGAACCCCACCCTCCCTCTCAGAAATCGTGGGGGGTAGGGGTAGGGTTCGCATGTGGCCCCCTACCCAATCACGTAGCATTCGTCCGATGGCTCACCGATGGCCTGATTGCACTAGTTTAGAGCTGCCGCAAATATTTCCAACATGTGCGGGCGTTTCTTGGCATGGGCCCCCACAGCACTGGCAAGCGCGCGCGCCTGCGGTCAACCCACGGCGGCAGCAGAAACGTGACAGCGGCGCGCAGGCCAGCCGGCAGAGGGGGGGAGGACCCCTTCTCCCTCCCTCTCACGGCTGGGCCCCCTCTCCAATCGCATCCCCTCCCCGTCCTGCACCTCCGCTCCTGCTTTCCCTAACCGCGGCACGTCTTCAGAACCCCCCCGATGATGCAAACCAGCTATGCTTTCGACCCCACCAGCAACGCAACCTAAGTCAGAGTGACGGGGCTTAACCGAACGGTCGTTCACTGTCCCTGGGTGCGTGGCTGAAAAGAAATTCCGCGATGCGGATTATTGTTGTTGTAGTTGCTGTTGTTGTTGTTGGTGCTGTTGTTGTTGTTGTTGTTGTTGTTGTTGTGGTTGTTTGTTGTTTGTTGTTTGTTGTTTGTTGTTTGTTGTTTGTTGTTTGTTGTTTGTTGTTGTCGTCGTCCCACCCGCGCCCCGCCCCGCGACCCACCCGCGACACACCCAGCGACCCACCCACGACCCACCCGCGACCCACCCCGCGACCCACCCGCGACCCACCCCGCGACCCACCCGCGACCCACCCGCGACCCACCCGCGACCCACCCCGCGACCCGCCCGCGAACCACCCCGAGACCCCCGCGGCGAGTCGGCGATCCACCCGCGACCCACCCGCGACCCACCCGCGACCCACCCCGCAACCCACCCGCGACCCACCCGCAACCCACCCGCGACCCACCGCGACCCACCCGCAACCCACCCGCGACCCACCCCGCGACCCACCCAAAATGTTCGGCGCCTGCGGCCGGCGGGATTCTTTTGCAATCGTACCAGGCGGAGAGCCCGCGACCCACCCGCGACCCAAACCGAGCCCGCGACTCACCCGCGACCCACCGCGACCAACCCGCGACCCACCCCGCGACCCACCCAAAATGTTCGGCGCCTGCGGCGGGCTTCTTTTGCATTCGTTCCAAATGGAGAACCTGCGACCCACCCGCGACCCAAACCGCATTCAGTGTGCAAATCAAAATTTTCGGCGCCTGCGACGGGCTGTTTTTGAATTCCTTCCCGAGACCCAAACTACGTTCACTGAACAAACCCGCGACCCACCCCCCCGGCGCGCGCGCGCGCTCCGCGGAGGAGGGGAGGAGGAGCAGGGCGAGGAGCAGGAGGAGGAAGACGACGACGACGACGACGACGAATACGAGGACGAAGAGGAGGCCGACGACGAGGGCGAGGAGGAAAAGGAGGGGGGGACGGAGGGGGACGACGAGAAAGAAGGGAGGAGGAGGGGGAGGAGGAGGAGGAGGACGACGACGGAAAGGAGGGGGGAAGATCGGGATGGGGGAGGAAGAGGAGGAGGAGGAGGAAGAGGAGGGGAGGAGGAGGTGGAGGAGGAGGGAGAAAACGAGGAAGAGGAGGTGGAGGAGGAGGCGGACGACGACGACGACGACCAGGACGACGACGACGACGACGACGACGACGATGAGGACGATGACGCGGACGAGGAAGAGGAGGAGGAGCAGAAGGAGGAGGAGGAGGAGGAGGAGGAGGAAGAGGGCGCCATCGACAGGGAAAGTGAGGGCCAAGAAGTCCGCCGGCTCGACGCCCGCGTCGCCCGCGCCCGCCCCCTCACTTTTATCCGCAATTGCGGGGTGCTACGTATTTATTCGCGGCACCCGCCGCACAACAACAACAGCAACAGCTACAGCAACAGCAACAACAACAACAACAACAACAACAACAACAACAACAACAACAACAACAACAACAATAAGTTTAAGACCGTTCGCCCTTATATTCTCGAGTGTCCAATAACGCGTATTTCCCAAACCCTCGATACCCGCCCTCTTCGTCTTCGATCGAACCCCTTTCGGGGGGTATACCTTTCTTCCCTGCAGGCCGGGCCCAGGCAAGCGGCGGGGCGGCCGCGGACCGTCGGCCTGGCCAGCGGCAGCGCTGATCGGCGGGGCGGCCGCGGACCGTCGACCCGACCCCAAGAGGGACGGACAGGGGACCGACCTCGACGACGACGACGACGACGTCGAAGACGACGGCGACGACGACCACGACGACGGCGACGACGAGCGAAAGCGAGAGCGAGAGAGAACGACAGCAGGGCCACGAAGGACACGAAGTAGGCCACGAAGGGCGACAGCGGGGACACGAATGGAATGCGTATGGGGCCACGAAGAGCGCGAACAAGCAGATAATGCGGGGCCTCAGAAGGCAACTATGGGGCCACTGGTAGTAGCAACTGGGCCACGTAGAACAGTGAGGGGGACACACATGGCGACAGCGGGGCCACGAAGGGCATGCACATAGGGCCACAACGGGCGCGACTCCTGGGTGCCTGGGTGTCGGGAGCGTGTCGCGTGGACCAATTGCAAGAAATTCCAACGCAAGGCCATTCTTCAGTAAGTTGCAAGCAAGTCTCCAGCGAGAGCGCGACTCCAGAGCGCCGGGAAAACGATTCCTGAATAAATCGTAAGGAAGTCCCTAGCGAGAGCGCGATTCCTGAATAACATGCGAGGACGTCTCGGGCGGGAGCGGGTTCCTGGCTAAATTGCAAGGAAGTCTCAGGCGGGTACAGTTGTTGTTGTAGCCCGGGGCCAGGGGCCCACTTTGAGCAGGAAAACTTTCCCGTCGAGGGGCACACTGTGATTGAGAAAAAAACAGTATGCACTGGTGGGGGGGATCAACAACAATTATTCGTCAGAAATGAGAATTCAACAACAACAACAACAACAACAACAACAACAACAACAACAACAACAACAACAACAACAACAACAACAACAACAACAACAACAACAACAACAACAATAACAACAACAACAACAACAACAAGCAACAACAACAACAACAACAACAACAACAACAACAACAACAACAACAACAACAACAACAACAACAACAACAACAACAACAACAACAACAACAACAACAACAACAACAACAACAACAACAACAACATCATGTTAAGACTGTTCGCCCTTATCTGCTCGAGTGTCGAAAAACGCGAGTTTCCCAAATCCTCGATACCCGCCCTCTTCGTCTTCGATCGAACCCCTTTTGGGGGGTACACCTTTCTTCCCTGCAGGCCGGGCCCCGGCAAGCGGCGGGGCGGCCGCGGACCGTCGGCCTGGCCAGCGGCAGCGCTGATCGGCGGGGCGGCCGCGGACCGTCGACCCGACCCCAAGAGGGACGGACAGGGGACCGACCACGACGACGACGACGACGACGTCGACGACGTCGAAGACGACGGCGACGGCGACGACGACGACGAGCGAAAGCGAGAACGAGAGAGAACGACAGCAGAGCCACGAAGGACACGAAGTAGGCCACGAAGGGCGACAGCGGGGACACGAAGGGAATGCGTATGGGGCCACGAAGAGCGCGAACGAGCGTGGGCCACGAAGGGCAGATAATGCGGGGCCACAGAAGGCAACGATGGGGCCACTGAGGGTAGCACCTGGGCCACGCAGGACAATGAAGGGGCCACAAACGGCGACAGCGGGGCCACGAAGGGCATGCACATGGGGCCACAACGGGCGCGAACGAGCCGAGGCCACGAAGGGCATACGTATGTTGGGCCGTGGAGGGTACGGACGGGGCCACTGAGGGCAGCAACGGGGACACGAAGGGCAGCGAGGGGGCCACGAAGGGCGACAGCGGGGCCACGAAGCCACGAAACAAAGCGAGGGGGCCACGAAGGGCTGCAACGGGGCCACGAAGGACAGCGAGGGGGCCACGGAGGGCTGCAACGGGGCCACGAAGGGCTGCAACGGGGCCACGAAGGGCAGCGAGGGGGCCACGAAGGGCTGCAACGGGGCCACGAAACAAAGCGAGGGGGCCACGAAGAGCTGCAACGGGGCCACGAAGGGCAACGAGGAGGCCACGAGGGGCTGCAACAGGGCCACGAAACAAAGCGAGGGGGGCACGAAGAGCTTCAACGGGGCCACGAAACAAAGCGAGGGGGCCACGAAGGGCTGCAACGGGGCCACGAAGGGCAGCGAGATCCCGATTCCTGGGTAATCTGTGAAGGAGTCCTAAGCGTGAGCGCGGCTCCTGGGTGCCTGCGTGTCGGGAGCGCGGCGCTGGACTAAATTGCAAGACATTCCAACGCAAGGGCGCTATTCTTCAGTAAATTGCAAGCAAGTCTCCAGCGAGAGAACGACTCCAGAGCGCAGGAGGAGCGATTCCTGAATAAATCGCAAGGAAGTCCGAAGCGAGAGCGCAATTCCTGAATAACATGCGAGGAAGTCTCGGGCGGGAGCGGGGGTCCTGGCCAAATTGTGAGGAAAACTCAGGCGGGAGCCGTTGTTGTTGTAACCCGGGGGCCAGGGGGCCAGTTTGAGCAGGAAGACTTTCTTTGACAAAAAATAAGGTGCGAGCCCCGGGGGGGGCACTTCAATTCAAAAAAAACAATGTGCACCGGTGGGGGGGGATCAACAATAATTATTCTTCAAGAGTGAATTCAACAACAACAACAACAACAACAACAACAACAGCAACAACAACAACAACAACAACAACAACAACAACAACAACAACGACGACAACGACAACGACAACGACAACAACAACATCAACAACAACAACAACAACGACGACGACGACGACGACGACGACGACGACGACTACGATTACGACTACAACCACGATGCGACGACGACTGCGACTACGATTACGACTACAACCCTGCAGCCACGACTACGATTACCAATGCAATCGCGACTACAAGCACAATTACAATCGCGAGTACAACCACGACCACAATCACGACTACAAACAAATCCACTGATCCGCATTGCGGTCCTCATGAGAAGATGCTCACCAATCCTCTCGCGCATAGGGTAGCCCACAATGGATTATTCCCTGGGGGAAAGACCCCTTGCATGGTCAAGCCAGCCCAAGAACGACAGGGAAGTAACAGCCGAGGGATGCACCCAACCTTTTTAAGCATGTGGCGAATTTACATCGGAGCGCTCCATAATCATTGAATGACCCGCAGTGCCCTTGAACGCTTCGCCAAAGAACGTCGGGCCGGAATCAGATGTTTCACATATGCGGCGTCACTCTGAAGAGTCAGGTCGTTCGGAGAAGAGCGACCACGAGGGGGCGTGGAAACATGTGGAGGAGGAACGATTAGAGACATGATTCGTGGGAGCAGCATCGCCTTGCGCTGTGTTCGCATTGCAGGACAACGCTCTGCAAGGGTGCCGCCCAATCTATGGACGCAAGGGTGCCCTTGGGAAGGTTATCCGTCCTTATCCGTCTATAGGGCGACTATAAACAGGGCTGGGATCACACCTGCCTGTACCTCATGTGCTCAGCCCTGTGCCTGACTGCCGTTGGGCTATAAATCCAGCCGCCCATGCCTCATGGGACTGGTGGCGACAGTTTCACGGATCGCAAGCCCCCAGGGGATGGCGAGCTACAGATGTGATGTGCGTAAGACGTCACTCCGCTGGCACTCCGAGGAGCCCACGAAAGTGGCGACAGTTTCGCAGATCACAGCTAACCCACAGGACGGCGAGCTATAGTTGTGATGTGCGTAAGAGGTCACTCCGCTGGCCCTCCCAGAAGCCCATCGCAATCCCCCCGTGGGTGCGGCGAGGTCCCGTGGTAATCCGCGTATGACGTCACTCCGCTGGCCCTCCCAGAAGCCCACGAAAGGGGCGGCAATTTTCGCAGATCGCTACCCACCCGTGGGGACGGCGAGATCTCGTGGTGATCCGCGTAAGACGTCACTCCGCTGGCCCTCCCAGAAGCCCACGGGAGTGGCGACAATTTCGCAGATTGCAACCCCCACTCCCGGGATGACGGCGAGGTCTCGTGGTAATCCGCGTATGGCGTCACTCCGCTGGCCCTCCCAGAAGCCAGTCGCAGCCCCCCGGGGCGGCGAGGTCTCGTGATAATCCGCGTAAGCCGTCACTCCGCTTGCCCTCCCAGCAGCCCACGCCAATGGCGACAAGTTCGCAGATCGCAAACCCCCAGGGGGCGGCAAGGTCTCGAGGTGATCCGCGTAGGACGTCACTCCGCTGAATCTCCCAGAAGCCCACGAAAAAGGCGGCAATTTCGCAGATCATAGCCCCCCAGGGTGCGGCGAGGTCAAATGGTGATCCGCGTAAGACGTCACTCCGCTGGCCCTCCCAGATACCCACGAAAGGGGCGGCAGTTTCGCAGATCACAGCACCCCAGGGGGCGGCGAGTCTCGTGGTGATCCGCGTATGACGTCGACCACTCCGCTGGCCCTCCCAGAAGCCCGCGAAAGTGGCGGTAGTTGCGCGAATCGCAGCCCCCCGAGGGTGCGGCGAGGTCTTGTGGTGATCCACGTATGACGTCACTCCGCTGGCCCTCCCAGAAGCCCACGAAAGGGGCGGCAATGTTCGCAGATCCCCCCCCCCCCCCGTGGGGACGGCGAGATCTCGTGGTGATCCGCGTAAGACGTCACTCCGCTGGCCCTCCCAGAAGCCCACGGGAGTGGCGATAATTTCGCAGATTGCAGCCCCCCCCTCCAGGGATGACGGCGAGGTCTCGTGGTAATCCGCGTATGGCGTCACTCCGCTGGCCCTCCCAGAAGCCAGTCGAAAATGGCGGCAAATTCGCAAATCGCAGCCGCCCAGGGGGCGGCGAGGTCTCGTGATAATCCGCGTAAGACGTCACTCCGCTTGCCCTCCCAGAAGCCCACGGCGGTGGCGACAATTTAACATATCGCAGCCCCCCAGGGGGCGGCAAGGTCACGAGGCAGGGAGGAGGAGGAAGACAACGAGGAGGAGCAAGGAGGGAGAAAGGAGGAGGGTGGAGGAGGAAAGACGGAGACCACGGTGCTATATTCAAAACGAGAACCCAACCAAGGGAGGGTTGGGGACAAAAATCCCGCCGCGACGATGACGACGACTGCGATCACGACTACGCTCCTCCTCCTCCTCCTCCTCCTCCTCCTCCTCCTCCTCCTCCTCCTCCTCCTCCTCCTCCCCCGCCTCCCCCCCCTCCTCCTCCCCCTCCTCCCCTCCCTGCGGAGGCGGGCGGACGGAGCCCCACCCGCCCCGAGGCAGGACACTGGCAGGACACGGAGGCGTGACGGTGCTCACCCGAGGGCGGTCCTCTCCACCACCATGCAGACGACGTACTCCGCCAGCACGTCGCGCGTGCCCTCGGCAGCCGAGCGGGGGGGGTCTGAGCCCACGACTCCCCCCCACCCCGGGAGGGAGGGAGGAGATGGGAGAAGAGGGCGAGGACAGTGAGGACGACGACGAGGAGACACAGAGGAGGAGGAGGAGGAGGAGGAGGAGGAGGAGGAGAAGAAGGTGGAAGAGGAGGAGGAGGAGGAGAAGGAGGAGGAGGAGGAAGCACAACACCGAGAGCCACACCTTGCCATCGTTCGGACGTCGCCATCGTTCGATCGTCCATTTCTGGTGTGTGTGTGTGTGTGTGGCGTGTGTGTGTGTGTTTGTGTGTTTGTGCGTTTGTGTGTAAGTGCGTGTGCGTGTGCATGTGTGTATGGTGTGTGTTTGTGTGTTTGCGTGTGTGCGTGTGTGTGTGTGTGTGTGTTTGTGTGCGTGTGTGCGTGTGCGTGTGTGCGTGTGTGCGTGTGTGTGTGTGTGTGTGTGTGTTTGTGTGCGTGTGTGCGTGTGCGTGTGTGTGTGTGTGTGTGTGCGTGTGTGCGTGTGTGCGTGTGTTTGTGTATTTGTGTGTGCTTGTGTGTTTGTGTGTTTGTGTGCTTGTGTGTTTGTGTGTGTATGTGTGTGTGTGTTTCGATGTCGTGCGCTCATGTGTCGAGAATGATCCAAGATGCTCCTCAATGGTCCTCGACGAGGAGAGAGTGCACACGTCCGAACGATGCCAAGACACGACCGAAGGCAGCATTGCTCGAGTGAGGACCAACCGCCCCGCCCGTCGCCTCGCCCGCCCCACACGGGCCCCCAGAGGGAGGCGAGACGCGCCGGAGCGCGAGGGAAGCTCGCCGGCTGGGCGGAAGCTGCAGTCGAGCCCAGGGCGCTGTCCAGGACAGAAGCGTGGCGGGCCTACTGAGGCAGCGCGATAGTGAAGGGGCCCCAGGACACACAAATAAAAACACACAAATAAAAAGATTCCCCATATTTTACCGTACCTTCTGGGTTTTTGTCTTCCCCCCCATTTCCTATATTTTCCTATACTGTCTGGGGAATCGGCGATTCATTGTGTCTGTGTGATTTTTTCCCTCCTGAGATAAGCAGAAGACGAGAAAACGCCATCAGCACAAACTGCTGGCGCTCCAGTTTCTTGGATCCGCGCTGGATTGTTCTCCCGGGCGCGCGGAGCGCGCCAGGAGCGGCGCAGGAGGCGCCGCCGCGGGAGGCCCAGCGCGGATCCAAGAAATCCGCGCGGAGCGCCAAGAGCTTACGTATGCCTATGGCGTTTCTTCCTCGACCTTCTTCGAACAGGAGGAGACTGGCGGGGAAGCGTTGACCTGGATTCGGCGATGCAGCGCCGAGACGTCGGCGGCAGGCCTGCGAGTGGGGAAGGGGCCCAAGGAGTTCCTGGGCAGAGGAGGGGGGCACCCGGGCCCCGGTCGGTGGCGAAATGGGCGCTTTTGCGGGTCGGTGCGTCTTCGACCCCCCTCCCCCCTGGGGCCCAGTTCCCTCCCGACGCTGCCCCACGATCTGCCTCAAGCATCGCCGGGTGACGCAAGGGCTTCGAATTCGCAGTCAGGCGCCTATGACTGTGGATGCCATGACAATCGGCACTCTAACAATCCGATCATTGACTTAAAGGTGTGTTTCAAATGTGTAAAGCCTGCTCTAAAAAATGTCAAACATGTCTTTACACATCTAAAACTGTTTTGACGCACGTTCTGGACATCTGGAAATTATCTGGCAGCATGCTTCCTCTCCAGGATCGTACTCCGCAGCCCCATGATATCAAACTGTGCCACGTGGGCGTGGGCCATGGTCTCCGACACCGCGTGAGCCGCGCCACCTTGAACGACCTCTCCCCTCGAAGGTCACCAGGGCCCAAGGCCAGGCTAACGTTAGGTCGGGCCTGTCCCCCTGCAGTGGGATTTTGGGCGACAAATCAAACATACCAGAGAAAGTACCCCCGAAATACTCAGAGTCACCCCAGTGCGACCCTACCTAGAAGTTGGAGCCCCTAGGACAGCAGCACTAGTTGCTATGTTATGTTATGCTCTGCAATGCTATGCTATGCTATGCTGCGCTGTGCTATGCTGTGCTGTGCTATGCTGTGATGCGCTATGCTATGCTATGCTATGCTATGCTGCGCTATGCTATGCTATGATGGGCTGTGCTATGAGATGTTGTGCTGCGCTATGCTATGATATGATATGCTATGATATGCTGTGCTCTGCTATGCTAAAGCTCAGCGACGCTGAAATGAAGGTAAGCTAAGCTAAGATAAACCTGAGCTAAGATGAAGCTAAGCTAAGCATGCTAAGCTAAGATGAGATAAGCAACGCTAAGCTAAAGGAACGTAACTGGGGGAACCGCGGGGCGGATGCCGGGGGAACCGCCCGGTGCGGGTTACACTGCCCGGCCCCTTTAAGCTAGACGGTAAAAAAACCTTGTAGGCAAAGCCTAGGTGGGGAAATAGTAACAGGCTCTGGGGGTGGAACCTCCCACCCAACCACCCGAATAATAGTGGAATGCACGAGCGATTATATTTTTCAAGTGCGGCGCGGGTGCTCCCCCTCGCACGTTGCCTCCCCGGCGGGGCGAACCTCCCCTAGGCAGAGGAAGGAACACTTTGAAATGGGCTGTGGAGGGCGGGTGATTTGCGACGTTGCAGGGCCCGTGTTTCCCTCTAGCCAAATGGCGACGGAGGGCAAAGCTGCAGCACCGTTCTGCCTCCCACCGTTTCCCCACGCCCCTGTTACACACTACCTACGGTACAATGCCAACAGGCTCTGGGGGGTGGAACCTCCCACCCAACCACCCTAAGAAGAGTGGAGTGCACAAGCGATTATATTTTTCAAGTGCGGCGCGGGTGTTCCCCCTCGCACGTTGCCTCCCCGGCGGGGCGAACCTCCCCACTTGAGGCACGCGCAAGGAGCCCGCGTTGACATAGCCTCTGCTTCCGGATCCCCCTAAGGGAGGGGAAACACTTCTCGCAAAGCTCTCTGTACAGTGCCGACAGACATTGCACGCGCGACGCGTTCGTGGTGCAGGAAAACTGCCACCCGCAGCGCGCAAAACCCCACAGCGTGCCCGCCATGCCGTCGGACACCACCACCGCATGCACCAAATGGGAATCACGATTTTGAAAGAGAGTGTCAAGCTCCGCGGCTGCGACCGCCGCCCTCTCCCGGACGTCCAGGGCGGGAGGTGAACCCATGGCTTCTCCAGTTCCCTGAGGCCCCGTGGCGACCTCGGGAGACCTCTGGAGCAGAAGGAGTTCGGCTGCCAGAGGTTTGCGAAACTGTTCCCACTCCACCGCCAACGTGCCCACGCGGCCCTCCACGGCAGCGACCGAAGACTGCACAGAGGCCGCAAGCGAGTCGATCTGAGCCTGGATGCTGGTCGAAGCTGCAGAACCCCGATGCTTTTGAGGCATTTCCTTAACTAGACGCGCAAGCAGGGGCTCCAGGTCCAAGGGCAACGACGGCGACGAAGAAGACGACGAAGAACCCGCGCGCGCCCCTGCGGATGCCCGGGCGGCCCAAGCGTCAGATCCAGCAAGCGGGGCAGCACGGATGTAACCTAAAACGGCGTCGCTTCCCCAGCGGCCGAGGGGCTGTATCGCCCACGCATCAAGTCCCAGCCTGGCCAGGCTCTGGGCGCCGCCAAAGCGAAGCGAGCACCCCCCCCCCAAAGGGGCAACCCTTCCGCAGACAGCGCCAGCAAACCCAGCAGTCCAGCAGCCGCCCGGACGGTGGCGACCACATGTGCCTTATCGCACGTGCGCCCGCCCGAAGTGGGGAAGAGGGGCAACTCCGCGTCGGGAATCCCGGACACATCGTGCCGAGCCGGAAACTGCGCCCGAAGACGCGCGCTCTGCACCCACAAGGCGTGCGCTGGGCAAACCTCGGACAATTGCCCACGTCCGCAGCAGCAGCCGCAGGTTCGCTCGAGACCGAAAGCTCGAACGTCCGTTTTGGACGCCGGGAGCTGCCGCGTCGCTGCCAGCCTGCCGTCCGACGCCGTGTGGAACGTGACCATGCGGGCCGGCCCGCTAGCCAGCTCAACCTCCGTGGTAAGCCACCACGCATCAGCGACGAGGGCACGCCGGGGCGCCCACTGACCTCCTGGAACCAGGGGCTTTTCCTCACGGGGTAGGCGGCTAAGCCTATCCAAGGGGAGGCCCTCCATGCGGTGCGACGGGCCCATGCCGCGCTCGCACGAGCGCCGGGCCTCGGCAAGTGCCTGCTGCAGGTCGGGGCCGAAGGTGTGATTGTCGTGCTAGTGCAACTTTTTGGGATAAACACAAATGCTGCGACGCCGAGCGGTAGCCGCCCGCCTTCAGCGACGCCCCCAAGACGCGCACATTTGCCCGGGTCAGCGGAAGAAGTTCCAAACCCCACTGGCGGCAAATATTCTAGAGCGTTCTGGTCTTCGCGTCCTCGCTCTGTCGCGTTGTTGTTGCGAGGGCGTCTTTATCGAACTGTGCCAGTGCGTCCTGCTGCGCAGGTGCAGTATCTAACGCTGGCAACCCCCCTCGTCGGTATTCCCGCCGCCCGGGCGCGTCCTCCCGCAGTGGCACCACGGCTGCCTCCCCGGTGCGATGGTCGGGAGGAGCCGCTGCCGCCGTCGTGGGCCCCTCGGAACCGGCGCCACAGGAGCGGCCACTTCCCCCAGGGAGTTCGCCGGCGGGGGCCTGGCGGGGGCCGCGTCCGCGTCGGGCCCTTGAGGGAGGCGAGAGCCTGTTTCCCCCAAGGGGCCCGCGGCTCCCCCAGGTGACCCAAAAAACCCGTTTCCGGCAGCTGCCCGCGCCCCCGCCCCACACTGTCGCTTGCGACCGGGCAGCGCCGCCAGGAGGTCAGCGCGATGCCGTTTCGGCCACGTGGCAAGGAGGGGGGGCCGGGGGGGTGCCACGCAAGCGAGCTCGAGCCTGTGGCGGCCGACCCAGGATGACGGGAAATGCCCCCCGGGGCAACCTGCGTTTGCCACCAGTGCCCTCTTGCTCTGCCCGCCAGCCCCCAAAAGGGCACCCACCGGGCGCCGGGCCACCGGTGACCTTTTTGCTCTGCGCGCCAGCCCCAAAAGGTCACCGGTCTTCCAGGCGCCGACGGGGGCCCTCCGGGGTGCCCTAGGAATGCCCCCGTTTTCTAACCGATGACTGGGAAGACGCCGCACTGTACTGGTACTGTGCGCGGCCGGGAGTGCAGGCCCCCCTATGCGATCCCTCCTGGACGAGGAGAGCTTTCCCCGATGTTCCCAGGAGGTTGCCTTGCGCGCGCGGGCGGACCAAGGCGCCCTGCTTCCCACGCGCGCCAGACCTCGCTCCACGGTGGAACATCGCACCGTGGAGTGGCCTGCAAGGCTCGCGGAAGGTTGCATGCCGGCACCCCGCCCAATCGGCTCAATGCGTCAGCGAGGACATTGCTCTCCTTGGGCAAGTGCGCGAAGTCCAGGTGGAGCGGCCACCGGGCCGCGCGCCATGCCAGCTCGCGCGCGACCGTCAGCGTGGAGCCGCGGCCCCTGGACTCGACGGCGTCCTGAAGCGCCGCAATGTTATCGCCCAGTGCGAACAGGGTAGTTTCGCGGGCGCGGGCCCGCCAAACAACTGCGGCCACCAGGAGGGCGATGAACTCCAAGAGGGACTGGAACTTTGGATCCCCCGTCTTCGCCCCGAAGAGAGACAGCACCGCGTCGTCCCACGTTATGGCGATGTATGCGCAATTCAGCGTTCCCCGGCGCAGGACTGCCTCGCCGCCCCAAGGAGAGGCATCGAACTCGACGTGGTACGGGGAGATGGCCTCTGGTGGCGATACTCCTCCCGAAACGCCAACCTTTCCAAAGGATTTCGTATTTCCTTCACCTGGTCTTGGGCAAGTGCGCTTGGGGCGTTGCGGTCGGGCTCCAAGAGGGTCAAGAACCAATTCGCAGCCACGAAGAAGCGTTGGGTCGGCACCATGCCAGGGGGTGCCTCTGCCTTCCCAGCGTCGCGGGCCTTGAGCGTGCCCGTGAGGGCGGCCCAGAGTGCCCCCGCGAATGGGGTAGCGAGCGGGGCGACCTGCGCCACCCTTGACGCCCTCCCCACAAGGGACCGCGCTGCCTTGAGGGGGGCGGTGCCGCGGCTGGAGAGGAACGGGAGGAGGGCCTGTCGGAAATCGTCCACGAACTGCTCTGTGAGGCCCATCAAGACGAGGTCCCCGCGCAGCATGAATTTGATCCCGATCCACTCGTGGATCAAGTACTGCGCGTCGTGATGGACGGCCTCGGCATGTACGTCGACGTGGTGGCCTTTGCCCCATGCCAGCTTGAACCCAAGTACCAACCACCACTGAAGAACCACATCGACTTCCAGGCGGCACTTGGTGGACGAGCCCTGCGCCACGATCGCTGGGTCGTCCACGTACAACTGGAGGCGGAGGGATCGATCGTCCGCGACTGCCTGCCCTGTCCTCGCTGCGAATGCCGCGAGCCTCGAGTAGACGAGCGGGTTGGCCTTCCCGAAGAAGCCGGGAACCGACCAGACCATGAAGCTCGACTTCCCGTCCCCCCTGAAATTGTTCACGGAAGCGCAGTTGAACGGGCGCTCTGCCGGGTCCAAGGGGACCATCATGAAGGCATCCGAGAAATCGAGGATGACGACCTCAATGTGTGCCTGGCCATCCTGCTGCGCAAACGTCACAAGGTCGATGGCGTGGTCCACGCCTCGAGGGGGGACCACCCTCTCTGGTGTGGTGCTCAGTTCGTTGACGCGGGCAATCTTAACGTCTTGAGTAATTCTGTTCTTGAACCCACCAGTCCTCTTGGCCTTGCGGACGTTCCAAAGAGGGGCCGGATAGGTGGCCCCCACGGCGCGGTCCGCGGCCTGCTTGGACTCGAACTCCTCACCGATGCCCTTCTCCAGGTACTCCCGGACGAGGGCGAGCGTAGGCGGTTCGGCCTCGCCGTGGCTATCCATACTGGTAGACCTGGTCGAACACCTCCTCGTCCAGGCGCGCGACGGCGGCGGCGAGCGGGAAGTGGCCACCCGGGTCGATGGCCCGTCGCACCCCCATGGGCGCGCTATGTTCCAGCCACGTTGGCAACGATGTATCCGAGTCGCCCGACAGACGGACCACTGCCGAGACTACCTGGTGCCGGAGAGGCGACGCTGGATGGTGGCGTTCCGCAGATGCCACGTCCAAGCCAGAGGCGGCGACTACTTCGCGACGTGCCACGGCCGCGGCTTCGGCGGGCGGGGGCAGCCTCGCCGGCGACGACCCGAAGGCCTGGGCCAAGCCAAGCCGGCCAGCTCGGGCTGCAACGCCCTCGCTTTGACGAGGGCCAGGCGGACCCTGCCCATCACGGAACGCAAAGGGGGCCAGATGTGACGCGCGGGATTGCGCAGGCCAGCCGTGCACCCGAGGTCCTCCGCAGCGCGCTGCTCCCGCGTCGTCGGGCCCTGAGGCCCGCGCCCGCTCTGCACCTGCACCCTCCTCGGCTCGTGCGGTTCCTGTCCTGGCTGACCTGCTGGCTGAAGGAGGGGTGCCGACGGCGCCTCCTCGACGATGGACAAAGCCCACTGCGCTGCCACCCCATCCGCGCACTCGGCTGCGAGAGCGGCAGGGTAGCCCTCAAACCTGATCGACAAGTGGGGGCAGGCATGCGAATGCCCACAAAAGAAAACCCTGACGGACTTGCCCCACGTGCACCGCTTGTCCATACTCGCCGGGGCGATTGGGAAACAGCGGAGCCTGGCGGGTTTCCGGAATGGGGCACCATACGTGCAGGCGCCGAACACGCAGTCGACGTAGCCGCCTGCGTGCAGGTTTTGATATGCTTCCAAAGTCCACACATAGGACGTGCTCGGGTTCCCGACCATGGTCCAGGCGCCGATGTCTGCGGCTGCCCACTCTACGAGCTCTGCGACGCGTGTCGCGACAGCATTCGCCTCTTCCACCTCGGCGGTTCTGGGGAGGAGCCCCCAAGGCTGCGAGTTCGACCGGACTTTGGTTCGCCTGGATCTGTCCCGGGCCCGAGAAAATGCATGGCTCGGCAGCGTGGCGACCAACGCAACCTGGAACCCCGGGAGCGTGTACGGCGCCAGCAAGTGCTTGACGCCCCACGGATCCACGAGCATGGAAAAAATTGAAGCTCGTGGATCCGCTCCAAAAATTGACCTTGCCAAACAAGCAAACGCTTGTCAAGCGAACAAAAGTTTGTCATGCCGAGAAAAAGCCTGTCACGCCAGAGCAAAAGTTGGTCATGTCTTTTTGTATTGGGCCGAAAAGATTGCCACCCACGTTTGTAGATAAACATACATAAATCTATACATACATACAGACATACATACATACATGCATGCATGTTTGCATGCATACATACATACATACATACATATATGCCTACATACGTACATACATATATACATGCATTCATGTACTTATACATTCAAATAAACATACATACATGCATGCATACATACATACATACATACATGCATACATACATACTTACATACACACATACACACATACATGCATACACCCATACATACCTACATACACATATCTACATATATATATGTAATTGAATACGTGGACGTACGTAGTTGTATACACGCACACACACGCACACATCTTGCGACGATCATGGACCCGCAATAAACTCTGCAAGCGGCTGGATGATTCTGTCTGGTTTTAACGAGTTTGGCACGCGCCGCGCTCCACCTACTGGCGGCGACGGCCGCTTAATCACAACGACGGCAGGAGGGCAAAGGACAAGGGAAGAGGGGACGAGGAGGAGGAGGAGGTCGAGGAGGAGGTGGAGGACGAGGAGGAGGAAAAGGAGGAGGAGGCAGAGCAGGGGGAGGAGGAGGAGGAGGGCGAGGAGGAGGAGGAAGAGGAGGAGGAGGAGGAGGATCGAGGAGGAGGAGGAAGAAGAGGAGGAGGAGGAGGAGGAGGAGGAGGGGAGGAAGGGCTGGAGAGGGATGACGGGGGCGGGTGGGCAACGGAACACTGGGAGGGAAATGGGAGGGAGGCTCAGAAATGGGGAGGCGGACCACTGTCCGAATCATGATGCTGCCCTACTTCTCTCGGCTGGGAGGGAGGGAAGGAACGGGGGGGCCAACAAGCCTCGCGTCCAACATCACTCAACACACGCCTTCGATGAATAATAGACAATGCATGTGGTGATGCAGATAGCAACCGCTAGCTCCACCGCCACATGTCTCGAGGCGGTGCGCGCGGCACGGTGCGGTCTATCCAGGCACAGGCCTAGCTAGAGTCGACAGCGCGCGCGCTGTCCAACCCCCCCTCCGCGTGCATGTGCATCCCGTTGCATGTGCATCCCCTCCGCATGCATGTACACCCCCATCGTTCATTGCAGTCCCGTTCCCTCCTCCCTTCCGTCCCTCCTCCCCTCCCTCCTCCCCCACCCCTCCTTCCCTCCTCCTCGCCTCCCTATCTCTGCGTTTTGCTGTCCCTCCCCGGGTCGGGGGACCGTTGGAGCGCGGGCGCCCAAGCGCTGCGGTTCAAAGAAAAGCGAAACATACGTGAAACGCACATGTGAAACATGGTGAAATGGGTGAAATTGCGAAACATGCGGTGGACAACTGGCGGGTCTAGATCAGCAACATTCGGGAAGCACTTGCTGTAAGAATGCTGTGTAAAAAGGTGCCCCCGTGGGAAAGGCTCTTGGCCACTAGGCCTTGCAGTCTGTTCTCCCGCTCGCCCGCGTAGGTCCAGAACGTCTTAGGAATGCCCTTGAAAGGTACTTACCTGGCCATTTCGCACATCATGTGGGGCTTAAACATAAGGCGCCCGTCTGCATGTTTCCAGGAGCTCAACAAGCGAAGTGTTGCTTTCTGGTCTTCCTGCACGCCGCTGTCCGACATGACTCGTGGTTCCCTGTCCATGATGTTGCGCGCAGCTTGCAACCCCTTCACAGCTAAGGTGACCATGGTAGATTTACTGCCCAGATAGCTTGAGCTCTCCGAACATGACTGCCCCAGCAGTGGAAGAAGGTTTCTCGTTTTGGCGGCCTTCGCTTTCAACCGTGGGGGGCGAGCAGGCGCCAGCATCTTGTAGGTGAGTTTTTGAATCCGAGACATACTCTTGGGGTCGAAGTTGTTCGTCTCGTAGTGAGAACTGAGCCGTCGCCTCAGATGAATCATGTTGTCAACTCGCCTCAGCTCCATTTTGCCTTTGGAAGAGCGACAGAAATTGTTCTCGACCAAAAACATGAATAGCAGGCCCGCGACATACTGGGTCACGCCCAAATCGACGAGGTGCATTCCATCGGGGTGGGCACCCTCGATGGAAAACCCTTCGACGCCGAACAACGGCGTCGCGAAGCTCGTTCCATACGCAGCGCCCCTGTCGAAGAAACATAGCACGGCTGGGGTCTCAATGTTTGCTACAGTGGCGATGTCTCTCACGGTGGAATCCTCCAGCGGCCTCTGGCCCGTGCGCAAGAACAAGTCTGAGAAGTCTTGATGTAAGGCAAATCCGCCGCATGCAGTCCAAGAGTCGGAGGAGCTGCGGCTGATCGTTGACTGCGCGCCGCGTCGTTGACTTCCTGAGGGCCCGAGCGTAGAGGTTGCCATCGCGCGCCGCCCGCGTGCACTGCTCCATCGACAAAAGAAAACCGAAAAGGTCCTCCCGCTCGACTGTGCAACAAAAACATGGATGCCTGACGCTATTCCAACGGGCGAACCGCAAGCTATCGATCATCTCCAACTGGTCTGCGCGGTATTCGCACAGCGCACCACATATCTTGACGCTGTCAAATCAAACCCTCGAAGAGTGGAGCGGGATTCATTAGCAAAGGGTTGTTTGTCGTGGTCTTCTGGTGGGTGCAGCCCTTTTGCTAAGCAGTTGAAGCCCCATGCGATTATTCACGTCAGCCATGAGTGTGCAGAGGCCGCGGCATCCGCACTTGCACAAGTCACTCTTGCGCAGTGAGCACATGAGGTGCCTACGACCCGACAGGGTGTTGCTCCAGTAGCGTGCGCAAAAAAGGAGTCGGACTTCGCATGTGGTACAACATCACTACAGTATCCGATTGGTGCAGATTTAGCTCCGACTCTCTGAGTCACCGGATGGGAAGCATAGTTCATCGGAATGGTATCCTGAGGCACACGTGAGACGTCGAACTCATCACGGGATTGTTGCACTGCTGCTGCGAACGATTCGTGGGGTAAGTTTATGGCAAATTCGCGGGGCTCGCGCTCCTCGGTAGTGTTGTTCCACATCGGCACCTTGGAAAGCAAAAAAACTATCTTTCGCCCGCGCTCCAATGGCCCCCCGAAGATGCCCCGAATGATGCGAAGACTGCTCAGGCAATGCTAAATCCGATGCACCAGCACCTCCAGCACGAGTGGCGTGCCAAGCCGTCACGCAGACGTCTTTCGCCGTCATCAAACCTGCTTTATACCTTCCCAAGAAAAACGAACGACGTCCATCGCCGCCATCGGCTTCATACGACGCCTGCACGCAGGGCCGCTGGCGCGGCAGAGCATGAGATGGAGGCGAGTCGCCCTGGATCACATGGCTAGCAGCAGCCTCTCTGAATGACATCGGCCAGCTCTGGGTGCGTCAATTCTTACAGTGGCTCAGAGCGGCTCGAGCGACGAGATGGCTGAAACACGATGGGGGCACATCACTGGCGTTTCACGGCCAACGGAACAAACATCTATATAAACGACATGATGCGAACGAAGAGGCATGCCAGGAACCGCGGGTCAAACATCGATGTCATTGCAACTCCTGACCTCTCCTGGAGGTTAGTTCGAAAACCCGACGCCCGCGATCGCGGGCACGCACAGCGATGCACAACATACAAGAGTAAGACATGCATACATACAGTGATACACAACATGCAAGACTAATACACGGTACAACATACAAGGGTAAGACCTGCATGCGCACAGTGATGCATAACATGCAATGGTACACTTTATGTGGAAACAATCATGGCTACACATCCTGGTTATAGATAGCGTTCGTGGCAAAGGACGCTGCAATGCGCACGGACTCCTGCATGCGCAAGATGGGCAACGCATGCATCCTAGCGAGACTTTCAGCTCGCGCGGTCTGGCACGCGGGGCGCCCCCGCCAGCGGCCGCGCAACCGCCGCCCCGCCGCCAAACATTCTAACGAATCTATGATGCGCACTGCCAAGGACGGAGCGAGAGCACAGGCAATATGGGGAACACCTGGGCAAGACGGCCGACAACGCAATGAAACACCAACGTCAAGACATTCCCGGCAATGCACATGCACGATGCGGCACAAGCTACCCGTCGCAGGTGTCAAAACCTGCCCCTACTTGCTTTTGCCGCTGAGGTTGGACTGCGCCTGCTCAACCGACTTCAGGATCGGCAGCACGTTCGAATGCAGCTTCGTAGCCTCGTCGATCTTCTTGCAGCTCTCATCGAAGAGGGCGCCGGACCTCCGCTGGCGCAAACCAACGCGAGAGGGTGGAATACCAAAATTGGACAGCGGCATGAGAGGCATTCAGCAGGGGAAAATCCCCTCACAGCTTAGCGCGCCCCTGCCTCCACCCCCCGTATCCCTCTGAAAAAATGGTTGTCGTCGTGTGTTGTTTGTTGCTTGTTGGTTTATTATGCGTTTCATGTATCTTTATGTTTGCCATTCTTATTCTTATTTGGGAGGATGGCGAAGGGGGTGGGATCGTGCGCAGACGCCTTCCTCATCTTTCTGATCCTCTAGTTCAAGCCAGACAACATTAGGAAACAAAGTCGGCATGTCTTTCTTGCCCTGCACAAGGCTCGTCAGGGAAGCTTGGGCTGCCACCAAGTCGGCCTTGCAGGTCTCCAGTTGGGTAGCCCACAGCTGGGGCCACGGCTGAGTTGTCCAAAGTCTGTGCTATATCGTTGCTCGGTCACTGCGCGCCCATGTCATCAAGAGTTTCGCGCAGTGACCGGACTCCCTCGAGCCCCTTCATCCCCCTATCATTTTGCCTTTGCCCATCTTCCCCTTCTCCCCCCCTCCATTTTCCTCGCCCCACTCTGCGTCCTCACCTCCCCCCTCCCCCTCCACCCGCCAGATCCTCCTCATCCTTTTCATCGTCCTCTCTTCCATTCTCTGGGGCAGCGATCGTCCTGCCCCGTAGTGGGTGGCCTTCCATCCACTCAGGGCCGCCGACAGGTGCACTGCCTCACCCAACTTAGTCGAAGCAGCGCCCCTGGGAACAGCCGCTTCCTCAGCATCTTCGTCGCTCTCCTCGACTGGGGCTGCGAGGAAACAGAGACCCCAATCAGCAAACCACCGTGGGGGAGGGGGTGGGGGGATCGCATCCTCGTCGATCTCTGTCGAGGGGGCGCAGCTAACGGCGACGTCTGCATTGTCGAATGCCTCGTCCCACTTGAGGCCCTGGATATCCGCCTCAATCGACCCCAGCTTGTCCAACATGTCTCTGGTTTCCTCACCGGAGCGCGTTGGACAGACTGGAGGTGTGGAGATAGAGTTCCAGGGCCTGGGTGAGTATCAGGGTGGCAGGGGGGGAAACGCCAGCAGCAAACGGACCCAAGCCATGGCGAATGAAAGTGTCAGATAGCAACGCGGCAAGTTAATAGGGCAGCCGCGGCCATCGTCCCCGCTCTCCGAGTACGAGTAGTAGCTCGAGCAGTCGTTCTCCGCCTGCGCTGCAGGTCGAGCGAATCACAGGGGCGACGACGACGGTCGACGGTCCACGGGCGACGACGACGACGATCCACGAAGACATCGACGACGACCGACGCTCGACAGCGTTGTCGGAGACAATCACGATGTGGGCGCCTGCTTGACGGCATCTTCTCCGTATGCCATTTCTCGTCCGAGACCACCGCCGAGCCGTGGGTGTTTGCGCGCGGCCAAATCTGAATCTGTCTGGCAAAAAACGTGACATGGCAAACGTGGAAAGATACAGGCATTGCTAACTGCTGGTTGTTGCTGCTGTTCCTCCTCCATAACACCACATGCCAATATTATTATCCTCGCCCCCCCTCCCCCTGATCCTCATCGCCATTATCAGTTTCATTATTCCCATCCCCCCTCCTCCGCGGTGGAGCCTTCGCGTCAGGTCCACGAGACCCCGCAGGCTTCCTCAGCTGGTCTTTCTCGTGCAACTTCGCCTCCAGCATCTTCGAGTGCATCTGGAGATGCATGGGAAGCATTGTTCCCCGAGCTCTCCCATCCCCCCGTCAGCGCTCGTTGCCATCTGAACTGCGATAGGCCTGGAATTCCGACGCAAGCAGTAGCAAACGGCCGAGAGAGCAGGGGGGTGACAGGGGACGGGATCAAGGGGGGCAGGGGATCAGCAAACAAATCATAGTCCTTTGTCTCTTTCTCGATGGAGCTCATCTTCTTGTAGATCTTGTCGCCGCGCTGCGGGCCCCCCCCTCCTGCCGCGGCTGAACCCCCCCCGCGGCGCCCCGGGGCCAAGTGGAACTGGCCCCCCTCGCCTGCAGGCAATGTTCACATGTAATGCCCAAAGCGCCCCCCCCCCCCCTCCCTGCCAACCCTGGTGGTCTTCATCTTCTCGTTCCACTCGACCGTGTCGTCAGCCCTCTGGATCGCCCTCGCAATGGGGGCATGGGCGGGAGGAAGGCATCATATGCAACAAGAGAGTGGGGGAACATCAGACTGAATCGGCATGGCGATTGTACGCGTCGGTAGCGCATGCTGCTCATGGAGGGGGTCGGCAAAAAAAGCGCGATCGCGCCTCAGCGACATCGGGCCCCCAGGAGTCGCCTGGCAGTATCCGTGCGAAATCGCGAGCTCGTCATATGTCATGTGCTCTGCTTGGAAGCCCGTCAGCGCACTGTTCGTGCGCCCCTCTACTTTGACAGACTCGACGCGGTCGAAATTCCCCGGGGAGGAACTGGAGGGGAAGGGCGAGTGGGGCAGGGGGGCAGGAGTAGGACGAGAAGCGAGGGGGATGTGGAGGAGCTCGAAGAGGTAATGTCGATCTGGCATGTCTCCAGCCATAGTTTCAGCCATTTGCGTTTGTTGCGCGGGCTGGCGTCGTCGAGGAACTGTTTCAGTTTTTTTGTTTTGTTTTGTTTGTTGATACATATATATATATATTCTTCTTATTCCATGTTGATGTGGTTCCTGGACCGCGCGCGCCCTCCTCGCAGGATCGTCGACGGGCCCCTCTCGCGGGGGGCGAGGGCTTAAGGCGAGGGCGAGGGGGGGGGCACCCCCTGAAAAAGACAACAACAACAACGCATGCCGCTCAGGAGTCAAGTCGGCGGGTGGATCTGGCCGCGGCGGCGGTCTGCCTCCCGGGGTGCCGCGCGCGTTGCATCGCATTCTCGTGATCGGAGCGCTCCGTTCGCTTCAGTTG